>OU426998.1:3997963-4092963 GCA_911387935.1 Dolichovespula saxonica | reverse complement strand
ACGGAATAATGAAATTTTACGTGGGGAAGGAGAAGAGAATGACGTCTTTAATTTTGCGCGTGATTAAATAAAAAAAAAAAAAAAAAAACAAAAAGAAAATAAATAAAATAACAACATTTAAGAATTTCTCTTTCTCATCTCGTAATCTCATATTGTTTCCTTTCTTACTAACCGCGTACAATTGTCTGAGAGACTAAAAGAAATAAAAAAGAAAAGAAAAGAAAAAAGATAGAAGGAGAAAGAGTGGAAGAAGCGTTACTTGTTGTTAAAACGTAATAGAGTTTGTTTTGAATAATCGTATCAAGAGACGAGGGAAAAAAATTTTAACGGGTCGTGCAATATTTGTTTCAAATGGAAACAACAGGGATACTTGTTTTTATGCGTTCTTTTAAGTTTCAAGTTGAACGCTTTATTACTCCTCTCGAGATGTTCAAGCCCGTGTCGGATTAGGGAAAAAAAAAAAAATAATAAAACAGAAAAACAAAAATGTGATCCCGCGAAAAAAAAGCTCTTTCAAGTTTCAAATTTATTCCCGTTCTGTTCTGTTTCTTTTCATAAGGGATTTCAAATCCGTCAACTACTCTCGAATTTTCGAACGTAAGCAAGTACTAAGGAACGTATTTCAAAGTTGTCGCAATTCGTTACTTCGCGCGCGAACAAACATTTTCAAAATTTCTACGAACAAAAATTTCGAAGAAAGAACGGAAAAAATGATCGATCCTTCGATCGATCTGAAAAATTCGTCGTTCGGACGATCACCGCGCGACATTTATTCATTGTTACAAATTCGTAACCATCGTACGCGAACGTATGATTAATGTTAAACAACGTTGTCAACCTAATTCCAACGAATCACTGTAACATCTCGAAATGGCTTTTCCTCGTCTCGAGTTCGTGCAGTTTTATCGCCCTTGTCCTTGAGAAACCACGGAAGCTCCTTCCCCCTATTATTTTTTTACGATTTACGAGCTTCTCATTTTATTTATTTATTTATTTATCTTTTTTTCCTCGTAACCACGCTCCGTCGTTCTCTTCTATTTTTCATGTTTCTTTTATATTTATATATGCACTGTTTTTTTCGTTTTCTTCTTTTTTTTTTTTTTTTTTATTCATTCCATTTACTTTTATTTATTCATTTATTTTTTTCTTATTCCTTTCTACACCGAGTCTCAACGAGACGACGTTAACATCGAACGTAAGTTAAAAAATATATCGACGAGATTTCTGTGTAATATTTTCAATAGAAAAAAAAAAAAAAAAGAACTGTTTAGCCATTAATCGATATATTTGTTTTTCGTTAAACGGCGAAAGAAAGGTAGTACGAATAAATGAATGAAATTAAATCGAGAGGAATAAAATCTTCGCGATATACATTTATTTCGCGAGAGCGTCGTTGGTATTAAGGAGCAAAACGATTCCACTTAATTACGACGTTAAACGGTTCGATTCCTTTTTCAATTTGACGTAAAAACGGTCGATATAATTCTCGATATTTTCCATGCGATTGTTAAGAAACGAGTCGAAAAGAAAAAAAGAAGAAGAAGAAGAAGAAGAATCAAAAAAAAAAAGAAGGGATGAAAGAGAAAAGAGAAGGAAGAATTTAACGATTTAAAAGAGACAAATGAGACACATCATCCGTATTGTTGAACATGCGAAAGGTCGTTCTCTCTCTCTCTTTTTCTTTCTCTTTCTTATTCTTTTGGAAAATTGTAGGGAAGTCGTTCGAGAAATAGAATATGTCGAAGAATTCAGTTGGAACGTTCCAATAAACTGAGATTCAAAATTCCTTCCTAGTAAGGAGATATGAAAAAGAGATAACAAGTTAAAAAGAGAGGAAAGGATGATGCGAGTAAGAAATTGTAACGATTACGATATCACGAGAAATATCTCGAGTCGAGGATGCGTTGCCTTCCTAAAATGAAATTCCCTTTCGTTTTGTCGTTTATGATATAGAATCATAACGGAAGGGTCCATCGAGCGAGCTATTATCGTTTCACGTTCAACCGGCTCTCTAATGCATTAAGCTTTGACCATGACAACGGGCTTCGCGTGTGTAAGAGAAAGAGAGAAAGAGAGAGAGAGAGAGAGAGAGAGAGAGAGAGAGAGAGAGAGAGACAGATAGACACATCATGAGGAAATGTAGTTATTGCATTTAGGACAATACTATAAGTTAGAAAAACCTTAACATTTAATATATATATATATATATATATATATATATATATATATATATATATTTATTTATTTATTTATTTATAGAGAGAAAAATAGAGAGAGAGAGAGAGAGAGAGAGAGGATAGATCAAAAGTTCTTAAGTGATATTAAAAATCAATTACGTAATATCTTTCCAAAACAATTCCCTTCTCTTTCATTTCTTTCAGGCCAGTAAAACAATTCCCTAGTCTCCTAGTAATTTTACGATCTAAAAAAGAAAATGAAAAAGAAAATAAAAAAGAAAAGAAAAGTAAAGGGAAAAACCAACAAAGAGAATAGCTTAAGAACTTCGCGAAACATAGCAATTGGTTTTATTGATATCACCACCCACCCATTTCATGTATTATTCAATATAACGACGTACGGTTATACGTTATGATAGGTAAGGACAATAATGGGGCGGGGAGGGGAGTGGGGGAAATATTCGACGAAATTTGTGTTTACGATAATGGGACGCGATGTTGGGACGAAAAGAAAAACGTAAAATAAGAAAAAAGAATCGATTCTAATTGAGTACGTATAACGACGAATGGGGAAATAAAAGGATAATTTTTTAATAGATATAAAGTTTAGGCGAAAGTAATACAATTCTTTGTTATATTCTCTCTCTCTCTCTCTCTCTCTCTCTCTTTCTTTCTATTTCTCTCTTTCTCTTTTTCTCTCTAACCGGATGTAGAACTCGTAGCAATCGCGTACTCGCAATTCTATTTCGAATAAAAACGCTCGACGTGGTACGTGTTCGTCCATTAATTTTTTGGACACGCTTCGCGCATAATGCATCGTAATTTTTTCCCCGTCGCGAGAGAGAGCCAGTGCTTCCTTTTAGACGGAAAATATGGAAAACAGAGAAGAGATGGAACAAATCCTTCGACGACGAGAGATCCCATCTTCTCGTTGTCCTTTAACGTTTTGAGCATATAAGTAAAGTACTTACGTACTTACAGATAGATATATCATATACGGTGGATAGAAACTCACACATAGATAATCTCGAATACGCCGAGCGTGTAAATATTACCTACTGAATGCACATGAGAGATAGAGAGAGAGAGAGAGAGAGAGAGAGAGAGAGAGAGAGAGAGAGAGAGAGAGAATTAGATAGACAAATACAATTTCAAGCTTCGAGTACGAAAGAAAAAAATCAAGAATTTATTCTTCGATCCAGAAGATCTTTAGCTCCTTAATTAACCCTACGTTAACGTTAATAGTCGCATAGTTGCAATAGTAACGATAGTTCGACATTTCTAGAACGACATACGAACACGTTTCTTTCCTTCTCTTCGTCGTTGTTTCGTTCTTTTTTTTTTTCTTTCTTTTTGTTTTCGTCTCCTTCGCTTCACTTTCATTTTATCCTCTTACTTTCTTTCCGTTCGTTTATTTTTTTTCTATTTTTTTTTTTTTAAGTCTTCTTTGCTTTTTCTCTTCTTCGTCTTTTTTTTTTCTTCCTCTCCTCCCCACCCCGTCTCTTCAGCAACCTCGGAGGACTAAGGAAGACACGTCATTCGTACGACAAAATTGAAGAGCTGCCAATGTGATACGTTGGACGAAAGAAACGGATCCAACGTGTGTGCATACGCGTATATACGTACGCCTGTATATACATACTCACTGATCTCTTTCTCGTGCAGCTAGAAAAGAGGCCGCAAGATAATTACTTAAGCTTTTTTTATCACGTAGTGGGAAGGAGAAAGTGAGAGAGAGAGAGAGAGAGAGAGAGAGAGAGAAAGTGAAAGAGACTGAGAGAATTGGAAAGTATTGTACTTTCGCTGCTGGTAGTAGTAATAGTAGTAACAATAATAATAGTAGTAGTGGTAGTAGCAATGCTAGTAACATTTTAAAAGCGTATAAAATCGGACTTTGTTTAGAGCAGACGTCTAAAGAGTATTAAAACAAGAGGAAAGTGTTAAAATCTGGAGATAGTATCGTTTAAAAGTTTCCTCTTTGTTTGTTTGTTTGTTTGTTTGTTTGTTTCTTTCTTTCTTTTTTTTTTCAACGAATCTAATTAACTGATAATCTACTATCGTGTTAATTATAAGAAAAAAAAAAAAGAAAACAAAAAAATATTTGGCATCAATTTACACGCGCTTAATGTATTATAAAATATAATTTAATTTAATCCATACGACGTATAAACGAATAAATGAAGTAATAAATAATTTAATGGATTAACGAAGAGAAGACGCTTGCGTACTGTTTTTTTTTTGTTTTTTAATTTAAAAATTAAAAATAAATATATATGAATATATAATTATATATGTATTGTATATAGGAGGATTTAGTTAGTAATTAGTAGCGTTTAGCATATACATAAATAAACGAAGATCCGCATATGTATAAATGCAAATAGGCTATGGAAATGGAAATGTAACATACGTTTGTCCAGACTCGACCAGAGTAGAGATTATTTTGGCACGCTTTTCCTAGCTCGTTTACCTTCCTTCGTTTACGTCGTCTACGGTCATTTAGACGATTTGGCAGGGTAAACCGGACTTGGGAAAAGTCAGATACTCCTATTTCCTAAACTATTTCTCGGCCATTCGTCATGCTCATCCTTGGCATCGTTTTAGCGACGTTTTACGGCGTTTTTCGTTTCTCGTATCGGCGTTCAACGAAGTGAAAAGCAATAATATATCGATAAGAAATGTATATGTGTATATATTCCTTACATTTTTATAGTTTTGCGAAATACCTTTTCATGCTTCTTAATCTCAGTTGTTGTTGTTGTTGTTGTTGTTGTCGTCGTTGTTTCCTTTTTTTTTCTTTTATCCTAACATAAATCACCGTCGTTCGTCCTTTCACGATTTAAAGTACCATTTATATTATTCTACATATACACTTGATTCGATGTTTCGGAGAACAAAATTTATTTTTATAATTTCTTTTTTTTTTTGTTTAATTTTTTTCTTCTTTTTCACTTAGAATAACGATATTATTGAAAATCAAGAAAATTCGAGGTACTCATCGCGACGAAATAACATTGCGTTTGTCAGTATAAAAATTCTACGTGCTATTCGTACGACGTAGAATTTTATTTGTTAGATATTTTCTACGTGTTAACATCGCATATCTTTGTTTTTCTTCGATGTGGATTAAAAAAGAAACAAAAAAAAAAAAAAATAGAAAATACGTTCTTTCTTATCGACAAAATTAATCCCCGTATAAATCCCCTTAAATTCGCGGTATCTGCTATGAAACATTGTATTTATCTGTCGGAATGAAGGAAACGTCGGGAAAAAAAAATTGAAAATTCCATGATCGTTCGTAAATTTCATTGTTACCAATAAAAAATAAATAAATAAACAAATAAACAAATAAATAAATAAAGTAACGAAGTTTTCTTCTTCGACAAGAATTGCAAAGAGGAATGAATTAGTTAGAATTGAGAATTATCAATTAATTGAAATTGAAAAAAAAAGAAAGAATAAACTTTTTTCTATCAACAAAAATTAATCTCAAATTCGCGGCTGTGATCCTTACCGAACGTGGTGTTGGTTTGTTTGTCTGTATTAAAAAAAAAAAAAATAAAAATAAAAATAATAATAATAAAAATGAAAAATAAAAAATAAAAAGACTACTTGAGAAAAAATTGAAAATATGAACCCTTGATTTCTTCCCTTTGTATTTGACGACGCGCGTACGTATAAAATATATATATGTGTGTGTGTGTGTGTGTGTGTGTGTGTGTGTGTGTGTGTGTGTGTGTGTGTGTGTGTGTGTGTGTGTTAAACAATAGCATTCGAAACGTCTCTGCTTAACTCCAACACGCAATCGTCGAAACAATGGACGTGGTGTTCGAGAATCGGTTACAACCGCGACCGACCGATACAGTGGGATTGGTCGAAGGACAAAGGGCTTATCGAGGCAACGATGAACGCGTTCGTACGGTCGATCAAACGCGTTTTGTAACCACCCCGTGGAAACACCCACGAATTGCGAACTCGACGCCATTGTTCGTAACGATTTAGTATGCGTTTGTTACTGTGTTCACGAATCGCACCAATCGACTATCCCCCTTATCTAAGATCATGGAAAAAGCATCGGATAATTCAATGCGTTTGCGACGTTGAGAAATCGGGTTTATCGCCCCGATAATAACATTTTTTATTATCACGCGTTATTACTCCTTGATTACGAACGTGGGTGATACTTTTAAAATTATCGACGGGCTTGGTTTTTTTATTTTTTTCTTATTTTCGTTTCGTTTCAATTTCAATATTCGCATATTCTATCGACGACAATCACTTCGTTACTTTATACATTGATTACTTTCTTTCTTTTTTTTTTACTTTTTATCTTTTTTCTTTTTTTTTTTTTTTCTTCTCGTTAAGTCAACCCACACGATCAGATTATATTTAACATTAAACGCTCACGACGTTTATTATATCGTTTCCTCTTATCATTTAGTTACTTTCGTATTCTTTAATAATGAAGATTCGACGATTTCATATTTCCCTGTTATATCGTATTATCAACGATAAATCGTGTTTACAATGAAATCGTAACACAATGACAAAGTTTCTACGGAATTTATGGAATTATTCCGTTGAGATAAGAATTAACCGCGAGTCGGGTTAATTAAACCGAAGATTGCAAATATGTATGTAAGTAACCATACCAGTGTTACGATTCACAACGTTTCCCTCTTTAGAAACGCATTGAAGATTAATCATAGATTATTGGAAAGGTAGAGGTGGGGAATAGCACGGTACCATATTAACCGGTGGTATAGTCGAAGTTTACTCTCGTAAACGAAGCCCTCTCTCAATCCTACAGGATCTCGCTTTCTAACGTCTGTGTAATGCAATGCAAGCTAGTTCGGTATTATGACGTTATAAGAGGGATCCGTATGTGTGCGGATACACCTATGAGTTGGGACCAGCTTTAGGATCTGGAAGTAACGCTATGACGATCGACATTCACCGTTTGAACGGGAAATTGCAAGCTTTGAGGAATAACAGAGGGAGAGAGAGAGAGCGAGAGCGAACATGCGAGAAAGGAGAGAGAGAGAGAGAGAGATAATATAAGCTTGTCAAAATAGATCTGAAAAGCAATATCGAAATGACATTGCGATTTCATTTGAAAGCATATTTTTCTAAATTTTTTGATATGCCTGTTAAAATTAATTTTTTTTATCCAATCAATTCGCGTAATATTCGTGCAAATAATTAACGAGAAAGTTTATTTATTTATTTATTTTTTTTTTATATATATACATTCACAAATTTGATCATTTCCAAACTAATCCATATTATTATAACAAATATCGGATTTACATGTCCGTTCAATTTTCTATGGAGGTAAATATTTGTCAAATAATATATTAACATCTTGTATATGTGTGTGTATGTGTGTGGGTGGGAGGGTGGGTGGGTAGGTGTCAACGTGCGTGTGTGTTTGAGAAAATGTATAGCTGTATGAACGTTACAATAATAATAATAATAATAATAATAATAATAATAATAATAATAATAATAATAATAATCGGTAATATCGTATTTTCGAGAAAAACAATATATTTCCATTTAACGAAATAACGTTTCTACTCTTTTACGTCTCGTAATCGTAATAAGAAAAGTCAACTTTTGCTTCGCTTTCGCTTTTCTTTCCTTTTTTCGATTTTCTTTATTACTTTTTCTTTTACGAAATCGGAACGCCTAGGATACGTAGATGATCGACTCTACGGAACGATTCTCTTCGCGAAGAGATAAAGAAAGTTTTCGTTTCAATGAGATGTACTTCCCTCGATCGTATGCGGTGCAGCCAACGAATATATATATATATATATATATATATATATATATATATATATATATATATATTTGTATCTGTATAAATGCATACGTATGGTCTGCATCTATGTGAAATGGTAGTAACGGATATCGGAAAGAAAAGATAAGCTGAGATGAGAATCGAATTATTGACGTACTTTTCACGAGATGAAACGCTCGTTCGAAAATATGCTTCAAATTATTTCGAGTGTTGCATTTCACTCGGCTGGATATATAAATCGATATTAATTGATATCGCGAATTTCTGTGTAAACGAGCTACTCTCTCTCTCTCTCTCTCTCTCTCTCTGTGTCTCTCTTTATCTGTATATCCGTCTGTCTGTCTATATGTATGTATATATGTCTGTCTGTCTGTCTGTCTGTCTGTCTGTCTGTACATATCTGTCTACCGATGATTCTTGGGTACCGAAAGTTACGTCCCTGATCGCTATTTTCGCCATGTCCGCGAATTATTTATAGCCGTGGTAAGGAACGAGCGAGCGAGCAAGCAAGCACAAGTACAATCACAAGCACAAGCAAGCGCAAGCAAGCAAGTAAGCAAGCAAGCAAACGTCTCGCGTGTTCTATTCGTCCGCCATCATGAAAACTTTGCACCTTTGGATTCGTGCCGAAACTCTAATTCTCTTTAATAGAGAGAGAGAGAGAGAGAGAGAGAGAGAGAGAGAGAGAGAGAGAGAGAGAGAGAGAGAGAGAGAGAGAGAAAGAGAGAAAGAGAGAGAGAATAACCAATGGTGATTTTCCTTCTTAATCGTTGCAACTATGTCGGTGAAGCTATGTATGTACGCCAAATTGCTTATGTCATTATACTTGGATATTTATTCGACGATATAGCTAATTGACTCGTTTCTCGAGTTACGTTCAAGGTATTATTTTGATATTATTTTTTATATATATATATATACATCTTTATATTTTCTCTCTTCTGTTTTTTCTTTTCTTTTTCTTTTTTTCTTTTTTTTTTTTTTTGTCGAAAATCATATCATCGATGAATAATGAATTTGATATTAGAATCAAATCGTTGGAATATTAGAAATGACGTTCGTTAAATGTTATATTGGAAAGGAAAAGAGAAAAAAGAAAATAAAGGAAATTATCGAATGAAATAAATTCGTATAAGCCTCGATTAAAAAAAAGAAAAGAAAAGAAAAAAATCAAAATAAAGATGGTCGAAACAAACGTAAATATTTTAAGGATATTTGAAATATCCTCTCTCTCTTTCTCTCTCTTTATATATATACATTTGAAACGTGAGACATCTATTGAAGTGTCACACCGCATATCTCAGACGTAAGCAGTTATATTTCTTTTATTCATATCATAGTCATAAAGGCAAATGGAATTTTCTGGTCGATTCGACGATTTTCATACGGGGAATATATATGTATATATATCTTTTTACGGATAGAACCGAGTGGACAACTCTGTTGCTATCATTTCTACGCTCGGGTATTTCGTTGGAGTAATAGATAGATATTATTATGGATTATGGTTTGGTGAATAATCCTGCGAGCATGCCTATAGAGACCCATAGTGCTACACGTTTCAGTGATCCGGATAATCCCTACGTTCAAATTTCACATGTTACTTTCGATTATGTCATTTCAAATAGATGCGAATTTACAGTTTCAAAAAAAAAAAAAAAATATCTAATTTTTAAGACGTGCCAGAGAAAGAGAAACATAGAGAGAGAGAGAGAGAGAGAGAGAGGAGAGAGAGAGAGAGAGAGAGAGAGAGAGAGAGAAGAGAATATACGTATCTTTATTCGTTACGATACACAGAGCCTAGCTTTATCATAGTGAAATAGCTTCAATGTAATGTTTAACTTCCTTTCTATCTACTGTATGTTCAGAGAGGAGTCATAATCGTCCCAATTCGCTCGCGTAAGAACTATTCTCTCTCTCTCTCTCTCTCTCTCTCTCTCTCTCTCTCTCTCTCTCTCTTTCTCTCTCTGTTTCATTGTGTTACCAAATTCTCTCCTTGTAATGTTATCTCTCTGTCTCTCTTTCTTTCTCTCTCTCTCTCTCTCTCTCTTTCTCACTATCTCTCAGTCTCAAACGTTTCGACCATTTACCCTTCCATTCAGCCACTAGCAAAGAGCACCTATGCGATATTCCTACCGATGTCGCTCGGAAGAACGAAAGGACACGATTAAGCGTAGGCGTGGTTATTTCAAACGAATATCATATTCTCGTGGTAATAATTATATAAAATTTCAACTTTTTCACAACAATCCTACACGAATCTTATCTTTCGCTCCGATCACGTATTATAATATTTCTTCGATGCATTTACTTCTACCACCTACGTTCGTTATCTTTTATTATCCCTTTTTTCTCTCTTTCTCTCTCTCTCTCTCTCTCTCTCTCTCTCTCGTCTCTCGTTATCGTCTCTTTTTCTAATTTAATAATTTGACAGAAATCGAACGCGCATTATCTTCGGTTTTTCTTTTTTCTCTTCCTTATTTTTTTTCCATTTTTTTCTTCGCTTTTTCCTTTTTCCTTTTTTCTTTTCCTTTTGGTATTGGCATTTCGAAGATTTACATTCTAGGAAAGTGGAGGAATATAAACGATCGAGAAGCTTTCTCGTGCTTCGTAAGAGACATGAATTATGTTCCAATCATCGATCGGTATTCCCTTCTAATAGAAAATCAACTTGCGGAAGGGATACTCGGTTGCACAAATTAATCGTTAATATTGTCAAGTATACATATATATATATATATATATATATATATATATATATATATATATATATATATATATATAAACGACAAGGAGACATTTATCCTTGTTTAAATACGTACGTATAATATATATATATATATCCCTCCGGAGGTATCTTATATCAAACTATTTCAACCGTAAATGATCTTACAAGTAAAACTTTTATCGAAACGCCTTCGTACCTCTTCGTAGTATATAAAATATCTTTATTTACAAAGGTCATTGATCTTTCTTTCGAATCGAAATCGAAAGAGGAAACAAATGGAAAGGAAGTAGTAAGCAACGTGAAAAAAAAAAGGTAAAAAACAAGAGAAGAGATTTTGAAAAATTCGACGATAATCGAGATCGTTCGAGCATTTTAGTAAACGTAAAATCGTGTAAGCGTGAAGGTATTTAAACGTAATAGAAATATTTCAATGGGGGAAATATGTGCGCCTCTTGCACACACGTATCGCGCGCCTGTACGCGCTTGTACGCGCGTGCGCCTGTAAAGAGGAAAGAGTGAAATAGGAAGATAATTTATACCCACGGAGATCCGGAAAATTTCGAACGAAGCCGGTTCTCTATAACCGACGGCCATTGTTCCTCTTTCACGGACCGAATGAAAATTCATTATCGTTTTTCACAGATTTTCGTACGGTCGATCTCGTTATTGGAAAATGTTATTCTACGCTCCATTGAATTTGTAAGATTGACATGCTCGAATATCTAGTTTCACATCTATCTTTTTCTTTCTCTCTCCTACACTTTCTCATTCTCTCTCAACGATATTGTAACGCGGAATATGGTACGATATGGTAAAAGTCGAAAAGTATGTCGCAGCAACGATTCCATACTTCCATTCTTTGATATTGCAATAAAATTATCATCTCTATACGGCGAGATTAAAACCGCTATTATTAACTCGAGTTTGATCGTTCTTCGAACGTGAAAACGAGCGCTCATCGGATACGATCGAAGTTAGATACACGATTGGAAAATTCACAATGAAATAACTTTATTATTCTTCTCGACACTGTAACCACTTCCTCGGGGAAGTATCTTTTTCCTCTTTTTATTTTTCTTCCTTCTTCTCTCTTCTCCCTTTTTATCCCGTACCTATAGTAACGCAAGGAGAAAGATCTTGATTATCTTGATCGGAGAATGAATTCGAGAGATATGCGATTTTATTTGATTCTACTAACGAATCCCTTTCGAAGAAACCGGGCGTATCCATTTGTTTTCGCGTTGCGTTAATTAATGCATTAAAAAAAAAAAATAAAAATAAGAGAGAGAGAGAGAGAGAGAGAGAGAAAAGAAGAAAGAAAAGAAAAGCCAGAAGAAAAAGAAGATGAATTCTTTTCTCTCGCTTTTTATTTATTTATTTATTTTTTTGTTCTCTTCTTGTAGTATTAAATCAGATAACCGGTGGATGCAGTGTCGTCTCGCACGCTTGTTTCAGTTGATAAACAACGAAACAGACAAAGAGGATGAAAAGGGATAGAGGAAACGAAGGAAAGTAAAGCTAACGAACAAATACTGTCCCTATGTTTACCCTGGTTTCTCATAACGTAATCGACTCAGTGGACACCGGTCCCTCGAGTTACTCCGTACATAGTTTGTTAGAGGGGAAAAAAAGGAAACAAAAAAAAAAATAACAAAAAGACTGATTTGATATGTAAATATCTTTGTTTATTCGTTCTGATGTATATTCTATGTTTGACAGAAAGAAGATGTCCCAACTGATTCGGCGGAAGATCAACAAATGAAAATTCTATACCTCGAGCCAAAACTGTAAGTTTTTATTCTTGTATTCTTCTTGTTTATTTTTTCTTTTTTTTTTTTTTCATTTATTATTTTTCTTTTTCATCACCTCGTCGTTATACCCCCCCCCCCCAAAAAAAAAGAAAAGATTTATTAAATTGTAGTGTTACGAGAAGAGACGTCACGTTTCTTTATTTTTATTATTATTATTTTTTCTTCTTTTTTTACGTTCTCGAGTCAAACATTTATATCTCTTTGACGAGTATCAATAAAAAAAAAAAAAAAATAATAATAATAATAATATCAAATAAAAAAGGAAACTCGAAAGATATCAATGTCAAATGAGTATCATCCGTTTATTAATTTAAATATCTACATCGGATGATCTTAATCCAATGAAGATCACGTTTTCCTTCTGGTAAAGATCATCTTTGAATACGAAGAAACTCGACTAGTAGTCTGTAGAACGAGCTCGAACGAAAGTTTGGGAAATCCGTGTAAATATAGAAGGATGTAAAACGGCACTTGGATTCTCTGGCACTCGTAGTGTCGTCTTACCAGAGAATGAGAGAAAGACTGAAGGATAGAGAGAGACAGAGAGAGAGGGAGAGGGAGAGAGAGAGAGGGAGAAAGAAAGATAGAGAGATAAAGAGATAGTAAGAGAGAAATACTTGGTACAATTGATTTTGAAAGTCATACTAAGCCTGAATGTTACTTCCACTTCGATGGCGGTTAAATTATAAATTCCGTTTTAATTGTACGAGAATTTGACAAAATTTCGATCGTAAACCTAACAATAAGTTTGTAGTTAACGTTGGATTTTACGATAAGTGATCAGATAAATTGTGGAATCGTTTTTAATATATATGTATATATTGTTATAGCCAATAAACGTTGGGTAAGTTCAGAACGTGTAATTCATCGAGCACGTTCTGAAAATACTTCGATGATTACCGATTGATAATTTTAGTCCAAGGTGTAGGTTGAATGACGTAAACCGAGGAACAGAATCCGAAAGATAGGAAATCCGTGGGAATATTTTCCATCTCTCTCATTCTTTCTTTCATCTTGTCTCTCTTACTCTCTTCCTTTATTCATTTCCAAATATTTCTAGCTGATTCCAAAGCTGGTGTTAAAGCAAGGCCGGCTAAGTTTCTCTTTCGTTTCGATTAAAATGGCCGAGTCGGGAACATATCCAAAAGATTCTATGATCGTCTTCCATCCCCACCTTTCAACCAGTCGCATACTTGAAATAGTCAAAGTGATGCGTCTATGATAGATAGCCGAGACGATTTCATTCCAACTCGTTCTATTTTTGAATACCACCTCCGTTAGAAATTCGCGCGAGCGTATATACGCGTAGGTTTTAGACGATATAATACATATGTTTTGTGTGTGTGTGTATGTGTGTGTATGTGTGCGTGTGCGTGAGTGAGTGTAAGCACGTAGGCAGAACGATTACTCGTTTTCAGAATATACATCGAAAATTTCCTAAGAGAACTAACACCGTTCAAAAAACGAAACAAACGTGTTCTATCCTTGTCTTGATCTTCCGACGTTTGCAGATCGAATTTAAAGATAACTAAATTGTGTATATATACATATATATATATATTTACCATTTTTAATCTCGTAAGATTCTTCGATTTTGTGATAGGAAATTTTGTCTATTTTTTGTTATTTTTTTTTTCTGTAACATTTTCCTATATTCCAATATTCTATTTTTATTCTAGAAAGACATATCGTATTTTCTAACAGTTATCTTTGACGTTTAACAATATCCGATCACGTTATTTATTTATCAAAAATCATTCTTCGTGATAGAAAACTTTATATATATATATATATAAATTCTATGTATTTTCAAACTTATATTTCTAGTTTTATTGTCTCTTATAGTTTTATTGGAGAACTTTTGTTATTATACAGAAAGATAATTCAAAATGCCAATAACTGTACGAGTACCAGCAGTCCGTATTATTTATCTTATATATACTGGTATACATATGCATATGTGTATATAAATACAATACATATACATCATATAATATATATATATATATAAATATATATATATATATTTTCTTTTGTATGCGACTAGAAAAATCATAGAGTCGATGCTCCGTATATACGCTGCCCCATCGGAGAAACTTCGAGTTTGGTCTATTTGGTTGTCTCAGATAAGCGATGAAGCTGAGATATGGCAAAAATGGTTGTGCTCGCACATAAACCTTTTTATACGAATGGCGTCACGTTTGAAAGAAATCGAAGAGGCGGATATCTCGGAACTAAGGAAATTGCAACCCGAGGTAAATCGTTCCTCTCTCTCTCTCTCTCCCTCTCTCTTCCTTTCTTATTGTACGTACGTACGTACGTACATGCGTATACCTAAATTTAAAAGTCATTGGACAACGGGAGAAAAAATCGATCCAGTAAAAATTTCACTCAAGTACAATGCATATAATTCAGGTAAAGATATAAAGGATAAAAGTATGAAGGAAAAAGAAAAAAGAAAAAATAAAATAAATGTAAACGGATAGATTCAAGATTGAATAGTTTCAATTCGTTGAAATGATGTGTATCGTTCAGATCGAATGATAAAACAATACAAACAAAACGTTCTGTCTTACGCGAAACCAAAACGTACACGGATACACGAGGAGTACAGATAAGTATGTAAGTATAATGTGCCCTCGACGAAGGTCTTAGCAACGACAACAATTTCTGGAAAGTGACGAAGTATCCGTGTTACGTCTTAAGCACGATATAAACAAATCAGTTTCTCGCCGACTAAGGACGGTCACGGACGTGTTTCGAATAGATATACACGTATCTACGCGTAATAAAACGTGGATATTATTTTCAAAAAAGACGGAAATTCAAAAAAAAAAAAATAATCACGTTGATAATATATACGTAATCACGCGTATAATATAGTACGTAATATTTCATAGGTGTAACGATTTCATTTACTTAAGTAAATAGATTAGACACTATTGGATAATAATTATTGATTCGATATTAAACGAGAAACATTGTACAAATTATATAAATTATAAATTATTTATATATATATATATATATATATATATATATATATAAATTATAATTATATAAATTATGTGACGAATGTGTAACTATTAGAGAGAGAGAGAGAGAGAGAGAGAGAGAGAGAGAGAGAGAAATAGATAATGTAGATTTGATTTTTAATTTATTACGTACGACGTATTTACCAAAGATAATCGATTCTAACTGTTTTGTTATATTATACGTATATTTATGACGTCGTTAATACAAAAAAATAAAATAAAATAGAAAGAAACAACGTAGTCTCCGTTTAATCTGATTGATATTCATAGATGATCGAAGAAATACGAAGGATATTCGCATACGAGGAGGACGCCATTGCCGATGACGGGATCGAGTATCCGGAAGGAGTCGAGGATTTTTACGACAGTAAGAAACGCATTCGCTTTAGAGATAAACGTAGATTTTATTCGATTAACTTGGGGAGAAACGGCGACGACCTGCTTTTTCCTATTTCTTTCTCTCTTTTCTATTTTAAGCTTTCTCTTTATCTCTCTCTCTCTCTCTCTCTCTCTCTCTCTCTCTCTCTCTCTCTCTCTGTCTCTTCCTCTTTATCAGTGGTAAAGTATTTGCGAGTTTCACCCCGAGTACACACTGGAGTATGATAATTGGATTAGTAGATGTAACTCGAGAACGAATGGTCCATTCATTCCCAGATTAATATATATATAATATATATATAAATATATATATATATATATATATATATATATATATATATATATATATATCGTCTTTCGTGTCTTTTGGTATATTAATATTCGTAGTATTTGTCCTTTGGAAAAGGAAAGGAAAGTAAAGAAAAAAAAAAAGTAAAGAAAAGAGAGAAAGAGATAGATAGATAGATAGATAGATAGATAGATAGATAGATAGATAGATAGATAGATAGAAAGAGATCGTACAATTTAAGCGGAAACGTCTGATTTATAGCGAGTACCAAGTTATAAGCGTTTATCATTCTGTCTTGCTTTTACAAACAACTAATCAATATTTATGTCTCGCTCGGGAGACGACAGAACTCTCCTTTTCATATCGTTTGATTCACTTGCTGGATAGATATATTTCGCGAAAAGGTTGGGAAACCTTCTTCAAGAGCTTCAAGAGTTTCCTCTCTCTCTCTCTCTCTCTCTCTCTCTCTCTCTCTCTCTCTCTCTCTCTCTCTCTTTCAAACTTTCAAACGAGAGCTTCGTTTTATAATTTTTCAACTTGAACACACGAAACGCGATATCTATACCATCCAATTTATTAATCCAATCCAATAAACTCTAAACTGTTTCCTACTTCGTCGTTTTATCTTTTATCTCGCATTTTTCTTATTTTAGAACTGGTATATAACATTAATTGATAATTAGTAAGTTTTTTGTTGCAGAAAAAAAACATATATATATATATATATATATATATATGTATGTATGTATATTTATTTTGTAACTTTTATCTCGTGTTTAGATAGCAAACGTTCGTAGATATTTCAAATATTACTTTGAAAAATGTTGCATTTGATTAACGTTAAGACATGAGAGAAAGAAAGAGAGAGAGAGAGAGATTAAGTGGTTGAATGTGGCTCATATTGTTTCATTTATTTCTTTTCTTTTTTTTTTTATCCTATAACTCCATTTGTTTTTTTTTTTTTTAATAAAGCTTTCAGGATTTATGCGAAATTGTAGATAAGATATTATTATGAATTAAAGGAGGCAGCTGTACGAATCCTCGACGAAATTGTTGGCAGAAGTAAATTTTTCGATTAAAAAGCAAACATTCTCTCCATCTCTCTCTCTCTTCCTTTGTCTTTCTGTCTATCTCTTTCAATTCAATGCTTGCAATAATCTCTCCCGTATTCTTTGTTCTTTTTTTTAATTAATTTATTTATAAATACGACGTTCAATCCATTTGTGAGAATTGATATAGGACCTCTCGATTTATTATTAGACGTAATTAAATAGCTAAGATTCAAATATTACAGTGTTATTATCGTGATATAAAACTTTTGAAATGTTTCACTCGAGATAATAAAAGTAGAAAGAGAGAAAAGGGATTGACGATCGCGTTTGCAACATTATAGGATAATTATTTACTCGGAATCGTTGAAGTAATTAAAAAAAAAAAAAAAGAAAAAAGAAAGCGTAGGTACTGCATTTCACTTAACTACGCATTCCAGCAGCAATCCATAAAATTAATAATCCAACCATCCGTAAATGATTGTTTCTACTTGACCCGTTTTTTTTATCATTCCTCCCCGTCCCCCTCTCCGCCCATAACTTCTCAACGTTCATATTTAATATTCGATTCGATTTTATCCTGCTCATTATATTAAGAGGCCAATTATTTTTCGAACGATTTTCAAAATGCGAGTTTTGATCGCGAAGAAGAAAATGTAAAAAAAAAAAAAAGAAAAGAAGATGGTACTACGATTGACCTTCCCTTATTAAGGAAAAAAAAAAAAAGATGAGAGAAGGAAAGAAGAAGAAAAAAAAATCGTCGATCCCAATTAATTGAAAAGCCACGGATCATTTGATTACATCGAATCATCTCGATATTCTGTTCACCCGTTCGACTTTAACCCTTGAAATACATCTCATCTTTATCTCTTTAATTTTCTATTAGCTAAGCTGGCAAACCTCCTCTGGCGATTTTCACGTTGAACAATCTTTCTCATCTTGAAAATAAACCGCTCCTATTATTCAAGCGATTTAATTCGATTAACAGGTCTACTTTACGTCACTCGATCGTAATCTCGAAAAGTTTTCGTTGATATTGGAAAGGAGATAGGCGATGGTATAAAAAAGGAGAGATCCCTTACGATTATTACTTTCTCTTAATTTAATCATTTCTCAAAGGATATATTCTTCATACAAAATATTAAATATATGTATGTATATATATATATATTTATTTATTTATTTATTTAGTTTCTTCAAGACTTTAATTCTTTTAGAATAGTTTTTTTTGTTTCTTTGGACTTTAAATCTTTTAGAATAGTTTCTTTTTGATACTATTAAAAACAAAAAAAAATTAAAGTTAATGGAAGAAATAAAAAAATTTTCTATTTGATGTTTTCAAAATACGATACGGATATGGTTTTTAATTTGAACGTTTAATTTTAACCGTTTCTCTTGTTTTTTATTTATTTATTTATTTATTTATTTATTTTTTTTTCTATGATTGGTCCTGCATCCGTCATCGGTCACGATCGTATATAAATATCGTAACGTCGTAAAAATTCGCATAAATTCGATTTCGGGTTTTGAAGGTATGATTCATCCTGACTGCATCAATGTTTTATCAAAAATTTGTCATGCCAGTCGAACAAGTGCTCGCAGACATCGTAAGCGGTAAGGAAAAGTCAGTCGAGGAGAAAGATGAAGGAGGAGAACGTGCACTCGAGAAAATCGTGGAGGAGGACGAGGAAAAAGAAGAAACGGTGAATGAGAAGGTAGTGAACGAAACCGAGGAGGAGAAGGAGGAGGAGGGGGAGGAGGAGGAGGGGAAGGAACGTATGGGTGGTGGTGCGGACCAACCGGAGGAGACTACCAACGAAGAGGATACGTGAGTAGGATCGTGATACGAATAAATTTGATCTAAAATATAACTCGATATCATTTAATATACTTTTCTTTTGCGTTTTAAAATTTTCTCATTTCTTTCTCGTTTATTATTATTATTTTTTTTTTTTTTTTTTTTTTTTTATACGGAGAAACACCAGCAAGAGGAGGAAGAAACAAATATTTAATAATTCTTTTTCCTTTTTTTTTTTTTCTTTTTTTGATTTAACGGCGAGATCTTACTTGTTGCGCACGATGGAGGGGAAAAAACAAACAAAATTGATTCGTTTATTTTTAGATAAGTATGTTGAAAGAAACGCTCTACGATGCGTATTTACCTTTTGGTTTTACGAAAAAATTTCTCTAACCGGGGGAAAGAAACGAAGAAATCTTCTGTCTTTTCTTTTCTTTTGCTTTTTTTTTTTTTTTTTTTTTCTATTTATATACATATAGCAACGAGACCTCGCTTGTATTATAACAGACGAGGAAGAAAAATTGATTCGTTTATTTCGGATAAATACAATGTTGGAAGAAACACTCCGTACGATGACGCGTATTTACTTTTCGGTTAGACGAACAAACTCTTCTAATAGGGAAAGAAACAAATACCTTATTTTGTTTTTTTTTTTTTCGTTTTATCTTTCTCCTGTGTTTACAGTGAAATCTAACTTGTTGCGCGCGATGCAAAAAATGAAAAAAAAAAAAAAAAACAAAAAGAAAAAGAAGAAAAGAAAGAACCTCATTGACTTATTTATCTTACACATCGAGCGTGTCGAAAAGAAATATGTACGTTTGACGTGTTTACACAGAGCTCGTATGACGACAAATGAGATATTTATCGTTCTGATTGCCATTAAATGTTTAGAATATCAACGAACAATCGGATCTCTTAGGGACGATCGTTAGTTAAAACGGCGTTGTCGTTGATCACCCGTAAGATTTATCTCGTTCGAAAAAAAAAAAAAAAAAAAAAAAAAAAATAAGAAAAAGGAATGATGTTGGATAAGAGAGAGGGATTCGTGCAAAAGAGATATCGCGTATGGGGTCGATGGACGAAAAGATAAGGAGGATGATTTCCTTTCCTTTTTTCTTCTTTCTTCTTTCTTTCTTTTTTTTTTCTCTCTCTCTCTCTCTCTCTCGATGAAAACAACCGTGATATATCCGAGAACGAAAGAGGTTATTTATAGGCATGACCGATGATGATGATAGGACTTTTAATCTGAACGAAGGATATAACGCGCGTGCTTCTTCATACATTAGTACCGCCGTTATCTCCGAGACGGAGGAAGAGAAGAAGGTGGCGGAGGAGGAGGAGGAGGAGGGAGGGAAGAAAAGGGAAAACGGCGAAATCGTCGAAAGGAAGGATAAGGATGAGAAAGTCGATGATGATACGTCCGAGTATCTGAAAGAGTGGCCTTTGGGAATACAATGGGAACCCATTGGAATTCAGAAAGAAAAGGATCCTACGGATATTATCGAAGTAACCACTATTCGCGATACCTTACATTTCGTATCCACGTTTAATTCTTATAGCTCGTTAATATAAAAACGGCTTCGCCGATAGAAATTGAAAAATCTTCTTCTTCTTCTTCTTCTTCTTCGTTTCGATATGGAATAATGATAAATGCGATTAGAGATAGATATTAGAAGTAATAAGAATCGATACGATCATTGCCTGTAATTCGTTCGAATCGTTCTTTTTTTTTTTTTGTACGAATGATCGCTGTGTTATTTACAATGGGGGAAACGATGAAAGATCTTTTTTATTTTAGTTTTCTTTTCGTCCATTTTCTACGGTGTCGATTGTGTATCCGTATTATCATTTTATCCGTTTGTCTCGATGGTCTATATGTCACTTTCCTTACTCGTAGATATTAGAAATACCGAAAACTGTCGAGGAGATGCGAGAGATGATTAAAAATTTTACCATCCAAGCTACGATCTATCGATCCTATTTCAAACATTGGATGGAAACTGGCGAACAGGTAAGAAATGATTTCATTTCGAAGATTTTTATTTATTCTTTTGCTTCTTCATAATTTTGATAAGAAAATACAAACAAAGAAAAATAATTTGTTTATATATCTTTATTAAAATGAGATTGCTTATGTACTTACCTTGTATACGAATGTATGTATATATATAAGTATGTACGTATGTATGTATGTATGTATGTATGTATGTGAAACGAGTGATAGTTGATAAATTAGATTACGTTCGAACGATTTTCGAAACAATAAGGTATGAAAAATCGTACGCGGATATACAATAGTTTAATCGTATAGAATAGAGTACACGAAAGTTTCGTTTTGATTCGCGATAGTCAAAGCGACAGGCTTTTCCAGTAAAAAAGAAAAAAAAAAAAAAAAGAAAAAGACGAAAAAAAACCCGCATCCATTTAGTAATAGTCGGTATACTTGTTCCGCGCATGCCGCATTCTACGTACGTACGGAAATTTACGACTAAAGTGGAGATCGTTCTTTCGCCGGCGAACCAATTCGATTTGTAGAAACAAATAAATTGTAGGAAATGCAAATACCCGAACTATATATAATAGAATCGGTCCTTTGAATGCGTTTTTCGCTTCAAGGATTTTATCCGTTTCGATGGGCTTCCATTCGGGATTGGACATGGGGGAAAAAGGCAGAGATAGATAGGGAGAAATAAAGACGAATATAGAGAGACGTAGACGTAGATAGAGAAGAAAAATGGGACGGGGAGGGGAGGGTTGGAAGAAAAGACGAATAGGAAAGAGAAAATAATTGGCTGGTCTGTATGTTGTTGTTGTTGTTGTTGTTATTGTTTTTTTCTCTTTTCTTTTTTTTTCTCAAGGCAAAATGCAAACGGGAAACTATATATATTTATTAGATACATATGCGAGGTGTTAAAATAAGAAAAAGGGTTCCAAATTTAGAATATATATATATATATATATATATATATATATATATATATATATATATATATATATTTATGTAATACTCGTAGATAGACATAAACAAAGATAGTCAAAAAAGAAAATCATTGGCCGTTTGTGTGTGTGTGTGTGTGTGTGTGCGTTTGTATGAGAAAGATGGGCCAAGCCTAACCGCATACCTTTAATAACGTAAAAAAAAAAAGAAAATAGGTCGATAATACAGAATAGTATACAGTATTCATTTTGAGCGTAGTCGAACGAATATTTTCAAATGAATTCGTTCAAAAGACGTTTCGTCGGAGTATTTTTTTTTTTAAAGGGAATACCTTCTTTTTTCATTGACACTACGTATACACGTCACACGTTACGGACATGTTGGCGTTGGATGTTTGAAAACGATTGTTTTTCAGGCGATCAAAGAGATCATTGGTAGGACTATCATGTCTACCGCGAAATTACGTGGCATCTTGAAGGATGAAAACCCGGAGGCAAATTTAAAACGGTGTTTGAACAATTCGAGGGGCACGGCTAAACGGGACTCGTGTTTTTCACCTCCCATTAAACCTGCTCAGATGATGGTACGTTGTATGAACGTGCGAAAACAAACGAGAAAAATAACGATATGTTATATACGTATATTTCAACCATGTATATTTCACCATGTATATTTCTGTTCATTTTTTTCTGTTTTCTTTTTTTTTGTCTATCTAGAAACGATCTATCCGTCGATCTCTTCGAAAATTTTTTTTTCTTTCGTCTCTCGCGATCAGACACATCTCGCATTGATTCTCGATTGGTTCGATTTTCCCTTCTTCATTTACCCGTATTTTTTTTTTTTTTGTCATGGATTCTTTCGTCTTTCTTTGTAGAAATAATCGATTATGAAAAAGATCGCGACGGTTATACGAGACGGTGTATTCGATTGAATAATTATTTCACGCTTTATTATTTCGAGTTACTTGTTTTCGACGGTGGAAACGCGAAAAGAAATATCGTTGCAAGTTTCGACCGTTAACAATTTATTTCGATACAACAACTCGTCTAATTTGAATGAAACGGAGGAAAGAGAAAGAAAGAAAGGAAACAAAAAGAAAAAGGATTAACACTTTTATAAAGTTTACGGGTTTTGTCCGGCGATTTTTATAATACACATTTCGATTTCTGTTTTTTGTTGCTTTTTTTTTAATTTTATTTTTATTTTCATTTCCCTCTATGAGATGGACCATCTCGCGTTCTTGGATCGATCGATAGATCTTCTCTCTCTCTCTCTCTCTCTCTCTCTCTCTCCCCCTCTTTCTGTCTCGTTTGCTTACGTCCTTCTATAAATGAAAGAAAAATAAAAACATAGGCCCTTGCGAAACGAGTCGGCATGGAGGAGTTTTTGAAAGAGATGGCACGTGCCGAGGAGGACATACCGTATTTTTTCTATCGAAAAATCGATCCGGACATCGGGATAGCAATCAAGCACGATGACGAGGAGGTTATCCCATTGGATCCTGGCAACGAAGTTATCTTTGGCAATTACGAAAGTCTTCGTTTCAACCTCACCGATAAACCCGGAAAGGATGGTAAATTTTTGATGGACGACGATTAGATTTATTACCTCGATACGATCAATTATACTGATATATCGTTAATACCTTTCAGTCATATGTATTCGATATTATTATTAATGCAAATGAAAAGACATATTTTTTACGAATGTTCACGTTATCCACTCTAAGAATATAATAAATGAGAGAACGGTGATATATTTATGAAGATATATATATATATATATATATATATATATATATATATATATATAGTGTTTAATATTTCTGTTAAAAAGATTATTAATTATATCTATGGGTGAAGATAAAGTTAATATATCATTAAATTTATAACTTACATATATACATACACACACATACACAAACGTATGTACATATATACGTATATACATGCATACACATACACATATGTGTTTGTGTATGTATATATGTATTATGTATGTATGTATGTATGTATGTATTATGTATGTATTATGTATGTATATATGTATGTATGTATATATGTATATTTCACCATACCTATATATATACATATATATAGCGTCTTGAAACTCGTTATCAAAGTTGTAACTTGGAACGTTAGATAAAGTGTGTAACGAACGAGTAATATTTGCGTGTTCACGTATGATGATAGTGAAAGAGAGAAAGAGAGAGGGAGAGAGATAGAGATAGAGAGAGAGAGAGAGAAAGAGAGAGGATGTAAACCATGTTGGGCCATGATAAATTTAAAATTAAAATTAACGTTCGACGCTGCCATAGTTACATCCTGTAAATACATTCGTAAATTCCTAAACTGTGTACACACTCGAAACGTAACTTTCGACTCGATTTCTCTCTTTCTATCTTTCACGTATACGACGCACAGAGAAATACTTTCCGTTTCTCTTTCCCCTTTCTCACTTCAGCTTTTCTCTCACATTTGACTCTCGCACGATACATTCAACGACTCCCGGAGTACGTTTATCAAGAGTTGCCGGTTAGTCGTCGTCGTCGTCGTCGTCGTCGTCGTCGCGTTGGTTTCGCATTTCAGTAGTCGACGTGTTGGAAACGGAACTTGTCTTTCACCAGATTTCCCTTTCGCCATTTAATTTCACGACGTTCATCCAAAACTTTCCCGTTGGGATAAATCGTTCTTAACGACAGAGTTCGTTGGATTTTCTACCTCTAAGCTCGAAGTCAGTTCGTCTTCGAGTAAATAACATTTTCTCTATTTCCACTATTTCTATCAAAGTGAGATACATCTCCTCTTCTTTGTACGAAGATATATATATATATATATATATATATATATATATATATATATATATTCGCGTGTGTGTGTGTGTGTTGTGCATACGTGAGTTATCAATTTACTTATAAATTTACTTCATCTTTTCGCATAGAGAAAAAAGTAATTTCCTTTTCAATCGCCCGCATTTATTTGTTTGCATACAATTATTTTAAATTTTCGAATAGGCCCGAAAGGTTCGAGCTCCCTTACGTTTCCTATTCGTCCATAAACATTTCTAACGTCCTATTGTATTTATTGATTCTCATCCGCATAATTGCAATGGCATTTCTTTCTGCATTTCTCTCTGCATTTCTTTGTTCATTCCTCTCATTTATTCCTTTGTTCTAATCCGTATTGTTTTATATTTGCATTCTCTCCCAGTCACTCGTATAATATATACAATGTGCACTCGACCATTCTTAATATTCATATTTCTTGCTGAAACACTACCACTAACACTGACATCATCGCTAACGTTGCAGCGAACGTGCACCAATTTATTTCTTTTTTTTTTTTTTTGTAAATTGAAAAT
This sequence comes from Dolichovespula saxonica, assembly GCA_911387935.1. Classification (NCBI taxonomy): domain Eukaryota; kingdom Metazoa; phylum Arthropoda; class Insecta; order Hymenoptera; family Vespidae; genus Dolichovespula; species Dolichovespula saxonica. The sequence continues at coordinate 4,067,594 of OU426998.1, read as the reverse complement.
ATCATTATAATATATAAATGACAATATCATTAGTTCGTACGATATTTAATTAATATCTGTGATACGTAATCGTCAAATTAATTATTGTTAATTTATAATCCAAAACTATCGTACAATATAACCGGTATATTCAATTTTTTACTTACGAATAAAACGAAAGGGGGAAGAAAGGAGGAAGAAGAGAAAATAAGTAGTAAGGAGGTTATAAATGAATAAATAAATAAATAAATAATGATAACAATATAAAAAAAAGTATAAGCTAGCTTGACCGATGGGAAATATGTTAATCGAGAATATAGCTAAACATTATTTTGGCTCTTGGTATATCGCAATAACTTTCTGGAAAATGATAAGAGCAAGAAGCGCTCGTTTTCACGGATCTTTCACAGGGTGATCATCGGCCAAGGTAAAGCTTTTGAATAGCTTCTACGTAAGTATACAATAGGTAGAACGAGAAGCACCAACGTTGGAAGCGGTCCCTGCGGTCGCATTGTCTCGTCGCTCCTTCAAACTATCAACGCGTTCGCGTCACTCTCGAGGAGTAAGAAAATGCCAACAGGAAAGGTCGGTAACGAGATACTCTTTGGATATCGTTAAGCACATATTCTATTTTAAAGTAGTCGGAGGAAAAACTAAACTTATACTTTTTCAAAAAATTTTCCATTCCGAGTATCCTATAATCCTCCATTAAAGTCGATATATATACATATATTTCCTCCTCCCCACCATCGATTAACAGTTTCATATATTTATCTCTTCATATTAAATTATTTTTTTTTCCAAATTATAATAAATTATTCTTCATATTAAATTCCTTTTTTTTTCCCGATTAACAGTTTGATATATTACTTATCTGTTCGTATTAAATTACTTTTTCATATTAAAAAAAAAATATATATATATATATTAAGGGAAATAAGTTTATATAATAAGTTGGAAATATGGATAAATATAATGGAGAAGATCTTCGATCGTTGAATGTATGAAATTTATTTTGGATTAAATTTAAAATGATTAGAACTCAGACAGGAAGCTTTGAATAAATTAATGGAACTTTGAACGGATAATTGTAACATATGTATAATGTTTCTTCTTTTTATTTTTACTTTTTCTTTTTTTTTTTTGTTTTAATGATAAAATTAGAGTCGCTTGGTTGCCATAATTTTGTGAGCTTGAAAACAAAGCGTGCACGTTAGCTATAACGCATTAGAAACGTCGAAGGGCAAGCAACCCAAAGTGATTATGCTGTACACGCTTCCGTTCGAATTAATGACAACCTCGTGCATGTTTCCACTCATGTATGTATGTATGCATGTATGTAGGTATGTAGGTATGTACATACGTACGCAATACGTCGCTGAATGTATTACCAAGAATTAACGTTACAGCACGATCAGTGGAAAACAAATTAGGTATGTGCACCGTTAGATTACGCTTCCTCGGACTGATTGTTTCTCACGTATGTACGTGAATTTGTCGGTTTTGAAGTGATTAAAGAAGGAATCATATTCGTTTACTCGAAAGACTGTACCTTCGTTCTTTTTTTTTTTTAAAGTAATTTTATGCAATCGTCGTATTATGTTATATATTATTAATTATGTATTATGGTATGTATATATATATTATTAATCATGTATTATGGTATGTATATATATATATATATATATATATATATATATATATATCGATAATATTGAAAAACTTATCACGTTTAGACGTTTACAACAGAATGAATTATTTCTGTCCATTTCTTTTCTTTTCTTTCTTTTTTTTTTTTTGAAATATAAAGTCATTAAAGAATTCTACAAAGAAATATAGTTGTTAGTTTCTTCGGGACTTTCTTTTTTCAAAGATACAATATGGATCTGTAATTTGATGATTGTGTGAAGAAAAAAAATTTCTAGAAAAAAAAAAAATACCTACGAAAATTGTGAGCGAGCGTTAGACAGATCTATCAAAGAACAAGTGGATTTTGTAACGCGTCAATAAATCCAATTAATTCTGCCTCGTCGTTATCGATAAACGGCGTAAAGTTTTTGTAAAAGGGATGGCAACAAAATTGACAAAATTCTCTGCTGATAATTACGATTGTATACAAAAAGGTGACGGTGTTTCGAAACATCGACTGCTAAGAAATGCTCTTTTGAAAGAACTATTTTAGTATTGCCGTGTCGTTGTACGGCGTGGCACGTGAACTCTCATGACACATGAGCTCTCTGATAACTATCATAAACATGTTGCGATTATGGTCCCAAGAAAGTGTCCCGTGTCGAGTTTCTACCTTATCGTTCCAACATATACAACGCCTCGGCACCAATCAACATAGAATATAACAAAAAGTTCAACCCAAAAACAATTTAACAAATTAAATTCCTTTGCAACGATACGCGACGATATAACGTCGTTCGCCGCTGAAAGGATTAATTATAGTTGGGAATATAAATAGAAATAAAAAGAAGGAAAAATTATTTTTCTTCTTTTTTCCTAAGAGAAAAATACAATTGTGCGTAAGTACGCATGTTTCAGTTGTCGATTGATATCACGACTTTAACTCGAAGCTCTCAGTATTGTCACGTTATATAGTATAATGGTTCAAATAAAAGTTGTTTTCAGGATTATGCGAACTTTTCGAGCGTGCATGTTAAAGTACCTGTTTTCACATTAAAATTTTTGAAACTAACTTCGGTGGCTCTAAGGCAGTTAAGTTTAGACATATTATTCGAGGGGGAAAAAAAAAAATAAGAAAATAACTTTAAAACAGAAAGAGAGAGAGAGAGAGAGAGAGAGAGAGAGAGTAGAAAAAATTTTCGGTAGTAGAGATACAGGCAACAATTTATCTTCCCAATCCCGTTTTCCCGTAATACCATCTTTATTTTTTTTCTTTTTCTTTTTTACAAAATGGAAAGCACTTTAGGAGAAGAAAATAAAGCTACATTTTCATAATCCTTTGTTGGATGATGTCAAAAATTGTGCCTAAATAAAAAGAAAAAAAAGGGGAGGGAAAAAAAAGAAGCAGAGAGAAGGCGCTGTAAAAATCTGCGTAGTGGGTTATAAGTATGCCGACGAGGTATTAATGCCACGAAAGTTCTCTCTCTATCTCTCTAGCTCCTCTCTCTCTCTCTCTCTCTCTCTCTCTCTCTCTCTCTCTTTCGTTCATTCTCGTGCATGTACACGAAGGGAACGCAACGTAAAGGGAGTTTTGAAATTTATTAAACCCGGTGGTAACTTCGTTCGTCCCTCATGCAATACACCATCGAGCATTCCGTAGAAGCGTTTATCGAAAGCTGAATGAATACAAGCGAGAAAGAGAGAGAGAGAGAGAGAGAGAGAAAGATAGAGAGAGTGATAGAGAAAGAAAGAATGGAAGAAAGAGCATACACGTTTCTGAAAGATAAATCGGAGTGTTTCCTCTCGCCTCGAGTAAACGTCAACGATTAAAAGCTCGACCTTTCGCGTGCTCTTTTGCCCGCCCCCCCTCAGATTTTTGTTTTTTTTTTTTCGTTCATCCTTCTTATTTCTCTTGATTTTTTTTTGTCTTTTTTCTTTTTTTAAATATTTTTTCTTTTTCTAATTTCTCCAACCTCCTCCTCGCTCGCTCACTTTCCCTGCGATAAGCGTGTGAATTATAAAGCACAGGATGGATGCATCTTCGTATCGGTATGAGTTCGTAGTTAGAAGAATCGAAAAGATAAAAATAAAAATAAAAGTAAAGAAAAAAAAAAAGAAAGTAGAAAGTAAAAATAACGAAGTATAAGAATAGAAAGGTAGAAAGGAGGGAAAGGATTGAAAAAGAAAAAATGAACAAAAAGAAAAATAAAAAAAAAAAGGAAAAGAGAAGAAGAAAAAAGAAATAACATCAAAAATGGAGGAATAAAGAGGCAACGCAAGGGGGAAAAGTGAAAAAAAAAAATAAAAAAAAAAAAAAAAAAAGGAAAGCACGTGTAAATTGCACTCGCAACGTTCGTCATCGATTAAGCTGTTTCTCTCACGCTTTAACATCTCGCACCCAACCGCGAATATTTCTCTCTCTCTCTCTCTCTCTCTCTCTGTCTCTCTGTCTCTGTCTCTCTCATATACATACACACAACCGCTTTATACTTTCTAGTTCGCTTTTCTTCATTCGTTGTTTCTCGATGCAACGAACATCGAGGACAAAGCGACGACGTGAGATCGAGTTACGACCTCTTTTATCCGAGATGCACATACGTACATGTAACATATGTGTGCGTATGTGTGTGTGTTTGTGTTGTGTTTGTGTTGTGTTTGTGTTGTGTTTGTGTGTATGTGTATATATGTATATACTGATATCATTTATATATATATATATATATATACTTTTTTCTCTCCTATTCTCTCACTGCAGTTCTTTCTAGCTTTGCTTTCGCAAGAGAACTGGCACACGGGGAACAATGAACAAAACTCTCTCTCTCTCTCTCTCTCTCTCTCTCTCTTTCAAAACGGTACAACCTCTTCTAACAAATTTTTCTTCCGATTGCACGCTTAGATCACTGCCGAGTTCACCTTTTAAGATAATCCATTCCATGTTTCCCTATCTTTTTCCATCTGTTTCTCTCTCTCTCTCTCTCTCTCTCTATCTCTATCGCTCTCTCTCTCTCTCTTTCTATTTCTCTCTTCGTCGTTCGTTCGAACGATTAAACCGTTTCTATATCCGGAATTATGAGAAAACCGTCCTACTTTCGTCTCCCAGCGTGGAATCCCACTTTCGGTGAAAGTTAAATTACTTCCAAGGCAGTAATTAATTCCAGGACGTATTTTAGGAGTCTTTGGTCGGAAAGCAAAAGAGCGCAATAATGCTTCATTCGAGATGAAAGAAAAGGGTCTAGTGAAAAGGCAGACAGAAAGAGAGAGAGAAAGAGAGAAAGAGAGAATGAGAGAGAGGAGGATAGAAAGAGAAGAGAAGGACGAAGGAGGGAAGGTTAAAGAAAATGGTCTAAGGTAAGAGGGAGAGAGAAAAAAAAGAGAGAGAGAGAGAGAGAGAGAGAGAGAGGGACAACCAAGTGAGAAAGAAAAAAGAAAGAAAATTAGAAAGATCTCTCGTGAGATTTACGAGAAGTATATTTTCTTGCCCGAGGTCAACGGGTGAAACTTTATAAGCGAGATAACACGAGCTTGGCCTTTTAAAGTTTCAACTCGCGTAAACGTTGTAACTCGACAAGCCCAGAGTATCATTGGCCTCTTCCACTTCCGTTCAACCCCTTCCCCACCATCGTTCCTTCAAATCCGTGTACGCGTAGATTGTAACTATGAAGTAGGTACTCAAGGGAAGAAACTCGAAGGCTCCCTCACACTCTCTCTCTCTCTCTCTCTCTCTCTCTCTCTCTCCTTTCACCTCTCTTTGAATAATTATACGTACATGTACGCGTTTAGTATATATACGTATAATGTGTGTAATGTTTGGTTAATGCATATAATAGATTAATGTTATAAGCGAAATCTTTTTAACACGGTATAAAATCACTCCCCATATTATTATTCTTGTTATAATAAGTACGAATAATTATACATTTTATATATATCAACTTTACGGCTTCCATTCGTTTTTTGTTTGAGAATAGTTAAAATAAATAAATAGATGAACGAATAAATAAATGCATAAAAAAAAAAGATGAAAAGGAATTTGTATAAAAATTTTTTTTAAGGATTTCTTCCCTCGTTACTTACTTACTTTCAACGTCGGCTTTCGTATGCACGTACGTAGTAAACGTGTATATATATATATATATATATATATATAAATATATAAATATACATATATACACGTAAAGGTTTTATTTAATAAGATTACAATGAGATAACAAAAGGAAGAAAGGTGTAAGTACGATAAAAAAAAAGATTTCACTCGTAGCAACATCTATCGCGTATTACGCGATAAAACCCACCGTAAATTCTCTCTATTTCTTTTCTTTTATCGCTTATAACGATTTATCGATCGATTTTATTTATATACTCCCATGGATATTTAACGCACGACATCACATCGCGAATAACGTTGCTAATCTATTTACGTATTTTAATATTTCAATGGTGATAAGTAGGTAGGGCGAATAGGATAGATCGTACCGCGATATCGTCGGATCGTTTATCCTTTTTTAATTTATTTTGTGTATTTTTTATTCTTTTTTTTTTTTTTTTTTTCTTTTCATTATTATTCCACCCTAACACCGATACACGCAATCGCGAATATCGTACGAAAATATTGCCGCGTGTAATGAAACGACGTAACACAGTTGTACGTGGAAACACTTTACCAGACGGGTAAGAATCTAAGACAAAAGGTAAACGTGATCGATAATTTTTGTAAGTTCAACGAAAAATCGGAAAGATTTTTGACGTGATAACGACGAAACGTCGTTGGCTTCCCCTAACCCTTCGCTAAACCTCTCCCTTTCCCTCACCTCGTCATAAAATTCCGGCAATATTTCTTCTCACGCGATGTATCACGGGGATCGTTCTCTCGGTAATTACGTTTCTATCCTCTCTCTCTCTCTCTCTCTCTCTCTCTCTCTCTCTCTCTCTCTCTCTCTCTCTCTCTCGTTCTCTACCACCCGCTGTGTCCCCTTACTAACAACGAAATTTTTCTTTCCGCCGATGCATCGGACTTAGCGGTTAATTCTTCAAACGTGAGGGAAAGTATCGCTAAAGAAAAAAGGGAGTGAATGAGCGAGAGAGAGAGAGAGAGAAAGAGAGAGAGAGAGTATATACCATACGAGTAATACGTTCTGATTTATTATATCGCCGACGAATCGGCGAGTTTTTCTTTTTGTTTGAATGTAAAAAATGCCGAATACCGACGCGGATTCGTCCAACCGAAATCCCTCTGCGGGGATTTTCTTGCGAAAGCAATATCTTGTCGCGCTATCGACGATTAAATTATTGGACTGAAATTCTGATAGGGTAGAATTTTCGTCGACGTTGAAAAATCGCGATCGGAATTCGTGACATACGCGAAGGGAATATTGAGTTTTAAGAAATTAATGTTGAATATAAATATACACATACATATATGTGTATGTATATGTATATATATATATATATATTTTTTTTTAACAATAATTTTGTGCAATATCGACTGGATTTCGTATATCTACAAGTGAAAGTACATTTTATATTCTGTTAAGTCTATACTTTTGAGATAATATCGTTCAACGAATATAATAAAAATTATTATTCGTGAAATTTTTGAAAATTTATTCGAAAGATTCAAAGAAAGAATATATATATATATATATATATATATATATATATATATATATACATTCACGATAAAATTTATATCTCAACAATTAATAAATTTTGATTAATTAATAAATTTAAGTGCGAACGCATTTGAGAAATTCGATTATCTCTACGTACTGTTTTGAACACTTTCTGATCGTTCAATTTCTTCATATCGATTTGAAACGCTTTCGTTCGGAAAAAAAAAAAAGAAAAGATTTGTTGCTAAATAAGAGAAAGAAAAAAAAAAAAGAAAGAAAGAAAGAGAAGAAAAAGACAAGAAATGAGTGAAATAAATATTCGATGGAGAGAGGAAAGATACGAAGAGAGATGATGGAGAGAGAAAAGGAAAACCAACCGAAGAAAAAAGAACGAGAAAGAGTAAGAGAAGGGAAGAATAAAGGAAATGGCCGAGTAAAAAAAGAAAAGAAAGAAAATGCTGTCAGACGTTTTAAAATAGGAACGAACACGATACTAGTTGCTGGATGTATGTATGTACGTGTGCGACACGTTCTTACAGTCGTATTTGTAAATATCTTAAAACGAAAATCGATAAGAAAATGGTAGAGTAGTGCTTAAACGCGCTTTTCATGCTCAGCCTTCATATCAATCGGGTATTACAAGGAGGGAAATAAATTATATGCGAGATATAAGAGCGTTTTTATGTTCTTCTATGAAGGAATGAACGAACGAATGAAGAAACGAAAGAAAGAGAGAGAGAGAGAGAGAGAGAGAGAGAGAGAGAGAACATTGGCGATTGAATTAGAAGAGTGAGTAGAGAAGGATAAGGGGATAGTTTAGAAGGAGATTCCTCAAAGTATTATAGCCAGAAGACCATAGGAACGATACGTCACGGAATATCGAGCTTCGTAGCCGACGATAGGTCGAACGTGCCTCTTAAAGAAGCCCGTATTAATGGCTTTCTCGTTACAGTAAGTGGTTTCTTAGAATAAGAACGGAGGCAAAATAAGAGTTGGGGAATGAAAGAATAGTGACCTTGGTCATCGTCTCAAGACTGATCGACTAATTCCCTTCTTTTTCTTCTTCTTTGTTTTTTCCTGTTCTTTTTCCTTTTTTTTTTTTTATTTTATTTTCCCCCATTCGAGACAAGTACGACGAACTTTTCGGCTTTGTAAGAGTTCTCTTCTTTTTTTTTTATTCTTTATTTTTCTTCTCTCTCTCTCTCTCTCTCTTCGTTCCTTTTTATTACCTCGCCCAAATACACCCAGACGCGTGGGATGGAAAGAAAGAAAGATAGAAAAAAAGGAATAAGACAAAATAGAAAGAAGGAAAATAGAGATTGTTTCGTCGAAGGTAAATTAAGTTTTGATTGAAAGGAATTGCCATTGAGTGAGCGGATATCTCGCGTTTGGAAAGTTTTCGATTTCATACGAATGACATGTATATATATATATATAATAATATATAAAAAAAAAAAAAAATATATATATATAATGTTTTTGATTTCGTGGGAAGGAAAGAGATAAAAAAAAGGAGGGTACTTTAATTTGGTGGGAGAGATAAAAAGTAAAACGTGCGTTACGGATCGTTAGTCGAAAGTTAGTTTCTGGTGGATGGAGGTGATGAACGATAAGGAGATGGTAAAGGGATAGAAAAGGAAGAAGGGTGGAGTTAACAACGGTTGATGATCACGTTCAGAACGCGAGAATAGCAAAAACTAACGCTCGGTAAAGCTTTACGTCATTGTCGCTTTCTGGTAATGCCGGAAAACATTTTGCGGGGAGAGAGAGAAAGAGAGAGAGAGAAAGAGAGAGAGAGAGAGAGAGAGAGAGAGAGAGAGAGAGAGAGAGAGAGAGAGAGAGAGAGAGAGAGGGTAGATCTCTCATCTGAAGGATGTCTCCTTCACAATTCTGACCAACGTCATTAGTGTTTGCCGTGTCCAAGAGCGTTTCCCAGACTGAAATCAAGGATGAACCTATGTTAAGAGAGAGAGACAGAGCGAGAGAGAGAGAGAGAGAGAGAGAGAGAGAGAGAGAGACCAGCTGATGAGAGAGATTGCTTCGGGTATACGTGCCGTTAACTCTCTTCGATCTATTGCGGCTTCATTTTCTACATTATGGTTGACGACGTATCCATGATCATTGAATATTATTATCTGAGATCTTTCAATCGAGAAATCTTCGCGACGCTCGACCAAACCTACAAAATTTTCATCCCTAACATATATATTTAGTACTATAATCACGTTTATGGTTTTATAGAAAAAAAAAAAAAAAAAAGAAAAATGAAAAAAAGATTGTAGATTCGGATTATGAACAAGATCGATTTATTTCCGACATATTTTTTTTTTTTCTTTTCCTATACTCGAGAAATTAGATGATCGAGTCTTGTTCTCTTTATCGTTTTTTTTTTCTTTCTATTTAATGTTTTTTTTTCTGTTTGTTCGTCGACGAATTTTCAAATGTACGATACTTGATCGCGTCGGGAAAATTTCAGAAGAAACGTTCATTTCTCGATTATTATTATTGCTGTTGTTATTATTATTATTATTATTACTTTTTTTTTCTCCTTTTTGTTTCACTCTTTATTACTCCTTCTTCTTTCATTCTTTCCTTCTTCAAGATTTATATCAAGTTTATGTAAATTCTTAAGCGAGAAAAAGATTACGATACGATGTGGCAAGGACGTAAGAAAAAGTAGCTATATATATATAGATATATATATAGATATATATTTTGTATAGATATATAAGTATGTATCTATATACAAGGGGCAGAGAATAGGATATAGATGCATGTTTGACAAATCGAGATGCATCTTGTATCCCATACGTACGTTCATACATTTTGTATCAGTCGCCTCTGGTGTTGACGTTTCTCGAGGTGATTTTACGTTACGTAGGTGTATATTGTGAGCGTATGGTGATTTTAGCTTATGTTCCTAGCCCTCGAGGTTTGCCGACACGTGAATTTCGTCGGTTTCGCGCTTAATCGATGATTCCCGTCGGATTAGATTAAATCCAGCGATGTATTTGGTTGCGTGTAAATGGTGCAAAGTGAGGAATTACGTATTACCGCGATTACGGGTGGGTCCATTACGAGACTCTCGTAATGCCGCACGCCGTAATTTCTCCTACTTTCGTGGGAAATGATAATAATTAAAAAAAAAAGACAAAAAATAAAAAAGAGGAAAAACGGATCTAGAGAATCCGAAGGAAATGAGCGGGATAAAGGCAGTTCGTTGGGAATGAAATTTTTCTAACGTCGTACGAACGGGGAGAAGAAGAAAAAAAAACATTTTCTATCGACTATTGGATATCACATGCGAATGCATAAAAATATATGCGCGCATAAAAATACGGATACGGATGGGAAGTAACCAAGAGTCTAATATTTGTAAGAGGCTTCGTCGAAGGATGACTCCCACCGAGTCACCGGTACCACCGTCTATTTTAAAGATAAAAGGATTTTATGGTGTTTTTGAAACAACGGATAGTAGGATCAATGTGATAAAGAAAAAGATATATACATATACATATACATACATATATATATATATATATATATATATATATATATATATAGGTCACGTTTTAAGATTGACTTGTTTTGTTACAGAGAAATACAGGTAAATGTATGTACGTTTGAAAAGCTCGTTCGAGAACCGACGGGAAACGTATCAACTTCTATAGTATTGTTTTAGAACAATTAACGTCATTAGTAGTCCTAGATTCGGACACTAAAAAAGAAATGAGGGATGGATTACTCGAAAAGGACACTCTTCGTCGAGAGGGAAATTCAGAGATAGATAGATATATAGATAGATAGATAGAGAAAGGGAGAGAGAGAGAGAGAGAGAGAGAGATAGAAAGGGATGAGGGAAAAAAGGAACGATCGAATCCACTTTAGTGAGTCGATCGTTTCGAGAAGCGAATTTTGATGCTCGTAAAATCGTACGCAGAGAGTATGTATATTTTCAAGTACCTACATGTATACGTGTATACATACACACACACGTACGCACGGAAGGACGGAAGGATGGACGTACGGGCAGAGAGACAGATATACGGACACATAGGGAGAACTCAACTGAACGAGGCTCATGCTAATTTGGATTCACCCTTCGGTACGGAGGGAGAATATGCGAGAAGAGTACGATCGCATGAGTACTCATCGAACGTGTCCCTTGAGTAAAAGGGACGATAAAAATAGTAGAAAAATTCCAATCGGATGATACATATATATATATATATATATATATATATATATATATATATATATATAATATACTTACAGGTAGATATATGTTTGTGCGTGTGTATGTGTGTATATACGCTAGAGATATAAACATATATTATATATTGTATATATAAATGTTTAAAAATGTATGTATTTATGCACGTACGAATGTATGAATGAACGAACGAACGGATTTTGTTATATATAAATATATATATATATATATGTATGTTTTTAGCTAATCTATCTGATAATCTCTCTTCTCCTTATTCGATTGTCGTTCTTACTTGAAATTTGAAAGGAAAGTTTCCTCCTTACCCGCCTCCCCTCCCTATCCCCGTCCCTCCCGCACCCCCCGTTGCCCCATTGATTGGAATTGAAATATCTCACGAGCGTAGAACGAAAGTTCTTTCTAACGATCGGAAACTCGACGATCGACTAGCTGTAACTTTCTAAATAGACCGGGTCTGCCTATTCTGTAATCAAGTTCTATTGGACGGCAACGCGATTACACTAAATAGAAATAGAGAGAGATAGACGGAGAATGAGATAGATAGATAGATAGAGATAGATAGAGGGAGAGAGAAGAGTATGTACACATACGCGTACCTGCATACATATTTGTGTTCTCTAATGTTCAATTTACATTCAATATATATACATGTGTTATTTTATGTGTGCATATATATATATATGTAAATATACATATGTCAATAATGAGGACAAACTGAAAATTACTCAGTTTACAAATATTTTGTAAATTCCATTCATCATTTCCCTCCTTAGTCGAACTTGTTATCGCTATTAATTCGTCGAAAGGATGACTATGCTCATTGAAAAACTTGTCCACTTTCCACTTTAAGCCGATTACCATCATGGACGATGAATCTCTCTCTCTCTCTCTCTCTCTCTCTCTCTCTCTCTATCTCTCTCTCTCTCTTATCCTCTTTCTCTCTGTGTCTTTGTCTCCCTGTAATTAATTATACTTCAATTTCTTCGGTAATTAGCGTATCCCCATTGATCGGGGTACACGATATACAAATTTTCAAGAGTATCAGCAATTTTCAACTTCGTTTTATAGCCGTTTAAGAAATTCCATGATAAAATGGAACGGTATATAAATAAATGGGAGAAGAAATAAAGTCACTGATAAAGGGTTGATTAAATAAAAGAAATATATAGAATGAGAATGAAAGGTTTAAGTTAAAATACGAACGAATGTAAGAGAGAGAGAGAGAGAGAGAGAGAGAGAGAGAGAGAGAGAGAGAGAGAGAGAGAGAGAGGAATAGAAAGACGAGCTTTGAGGGAAAAGTAAAATATGAAAGAGAATAGAATGAAATGAAAGGGTACTAAACGGGATGGGAGAAGTGATAAGGGAGTGAGGGTGTGGGAACAGAGAGCTGAGACATTCATGATAATAAGAATCTTTCATAAAAGTTAATAATTTATTCTTAGCTGTTTCACAAACGGATCATTATATTTCGTTCACCAACATTTCCGGCGTTTTAAACTATTTCGACAATGTTCGAACCAAATAAATATTCGTTTATCATCGGATTACATAGATTCCCAATTCGAAATGTACCGCGAAATTCGCGATCGAACACGTATTTGAATAATTCTCAAAGAACGTAGAAGTGTGTAAGAAATTTAAAGAGGTTTTTCTATTTCGCAAAAAGAAAAAAATTATCTCTTTTTTTCTTTCTCTCTCTCTCTCTCTCTCTTTCTCTCTTTCGAGAGGAAATCACCTCGTTGCAAAACATTTTCAATGAAATTATTTCCATTCCAAATTTATTCATAAACATTGGTTTTGCGTTTATTTCATTTCATTTCATTTCATTTCATTTCATTTTATTTTATTTTATTTTATTTTTCTTTTTTTAATTTGGACTTTGGTGAGAAGGGAGAAAAGCAAAATGAATGAATAAATAGTAAGAAAAGATAAAAATGAAAATGAAAGGGAAGCGGAGAGGTAAGAGAACGAGAGAAGGAAAAGAAGAAGAAGAAGAAGAAGAAGAAGAAAAAGAAGAAAAAAGAAGAAAAGGAAAACTTGAGAAGGAAAGAAGCGGAGATAACGGAGTGGGACATTAATGTTGGCGATCTCTCGCGAGAGAAGGTCGAACGTGCGTTGTCACCAAAACGGTGACGTCAGCGGCATATCGTTTCCCTTGAAACGGGAAGACGGGAAGAGGAGTGAGCGAAGGAAAGGGCAGTTTGTAGGAGGAGGAGGAGTAGAGGGAGGGGGAGGGGGAGGGAAGGGGGGGGTTAGGCGAGGGACCGGGAGGAAAACGAAGAAATGGAAAGGGAAAGGGAAGAAGGGATAAGAAGAAGTAGAAGGACAAAATGAAAAAAGAAAAAAATGAAGAAGTAGAAGAAGAAGTATGACAGAGGAAAAAAGAAAAGGAAGAGGGAGAAGAAGAAAGAAGTAGAGGTAGAAGTAGAGAATGAAGAAGCAGAAGGAGAAGTAGAGGTGGTGCGCCCTTAGCGGAGAAGAGTACAGGTACACGGAGTATACCGTATATAGATAGGTATATATATATATATATATATATAAAGGTAGAGAGAGAGGGAGAGAGAGAGGGAGAGGGAGAGGGAGAGGGAGAGAGAGAGAGAGAGAGAGAGAGATTGAAAGAGTGAGTGAGAAGGGATAGTTGGAGGAAGGAGGAAGCGAAAGGGTGGTTTGTCTGGCGCTTGCGTATTCGCGTTCCTGTTCATTTGTCAGCCGAGCACAGCTTCCACCACCACGACGAACGGCACGGCGCCTGCCTTTCCTCCCTCTATCTCTCTCTCTCTCTCTCTCTCCCTCTCTCCCTCTCTCCCTCTCCCTCTCTCACTCAGTCCGTCTCTCTCGACACTATTCGATAACAAACTCCATAGTACCAGTACTGGTACGGTACTCCGGAGCACCGGATCGTTCTCTCGGCGTATCTCGTCTCGTCGGCCTTCGAGTATCATATCTCCTCTCTTTTCTTTGTACAAGAGTGAAAGAGAAAGAAAGAAAGGAGGAAGGAAGAAAGAGAGAGAGAGAGAGAGAAAGAGAAAGAAAAAAAAATAAGTAAGGAAGCCAGGCCGTTTCTATCGTTTCGAGAGAAACTCTCTCTCTCTCTCTCTCTCTCTCTCTCTCTCTCTCTCTGTCTTTCTTTCTCTTCTCGAGCAATATAACTATCGGCTTCGATCACGAAAAGTAAACGTTACTCTCTTCTCCTTTTTTCCCTCCGAAAGTCCCTCCGACCATACCAGTCAACTAGTAAATCCTCGATCCACGTTCGACCCCAATATCACTCGATCTTGTTCTTCTTTCCTATCTTCTCTCTCTCTCTCTCTCTCTCTCTCTTTCTCTCTCTCTTTCTCTTTCTCTCTCTCTCTTTCCGTTTCTCTCCGCGCGGTTGAAATCGTCCATCCGTCTATCCCACGGTTTCTCAATTCGTTCGTTTGAAATTTCTTTTCCTTTTCATCCCCTATCCCCGCACCAGCCCCGATTTCTTTCCCCCTTTTCGTTTTAATTTCAATTTTCATTTTCATTCTCATTCTCATCTTCGTACTCGTTCTCGTTCTCGTTCACATTTTTCTATCCTTACCTTTTGTCATTGTCGCGGTATACGGCGTACGCTTAATCACGTTGTATCTTTTCGCCGTCGAGACGACTAATAATACCATTGGTTTAATTTGTTTTTTTACCCGACCCACCCCTCCCTCCCTCCCTCCCTCCCTCCCTCCCTCCTTCCTCGCCGTCATATATTTTAATAACTTTCGTCTCGCATGAAGTTTCAAAATTAGAAAAATAATTTCGTTATAAAGCAAACGGGGATAGTGGTGGATGGGTGGGTGGGTTGGTGGGTGTGGGCGTTTGGTAGAAGGTGTGTGCGAGAATGAAAAGTCAGTGTCTTTGAACTTTCCGCAAACTCTCGCGCGGTAAGTCCGCGAGGTGGGGTCGCGTTAAAGGCATCTCGCGTTTCATCGCGTTTTTCACCCCTGTCTCTCTGTTTCCCTTTTTTTTTCTCTCTCTTTTTTCTCTCTTTTTTCAACCAGACTCTCTCTCTCTCTCTCTCTCTCTCTCTCTCTCGATATATATAGATATATATATCTCTATCTCACTTTTTCTCTATTCATCCATTGAATCCCATCATATGTCCTTTCTTCTTCTTCTTCTTCTTCTTCTTCTTCCTCCTCCTCCTCCTCCTCTTCTTCCTCCTCTTATCGCGCAAAACGAAAAAAATTTTTGTTTTTCTCTTCGTCGAGCCACCGGCGGCCCCGTTGCTTTCCAGTGCATAACTTGTTGCTCATACGTCGTAAGCAGTGATCCAAAACGTTTTGTCGATTTCAACCCGCAGAGTGTGAAGAAATAAAGGGTGAAAAGAGGAAGGAGGAGGAGGAGGAGGAGGAGGAGGAGGAGGAGGAAGAAGAAGGAGAGAAGGAAGAAGAAAAAGTAACAGAAGCGGAAGAAAAAGACGAAGAAGAGGAGAAGGAGGTGGAGGAGAGGAAGAAGGAAAAGCGAAGGAGCGAGGGGAGAGAGAGAGAGAGAGAGAAAGGAGAGGGGAAAAAGCAGTGTTGTTGTTCCCATTTTGATTTGAAATTACAAAAGAAAAATGCGCACTCGGGGATTCGTTGCTGCCAATGACGAATAATCTCTTCTTTCTCCTCTCAACCTCTCCTTCCACCACTTCGAAACTTTAAGAGGATGCATTGAATTGAAGGAGAGAAAAACCACTTCGAAGGGAAACCAAAAGGGATTTTCTCACATTGGCTGTTCGTCTATCTTGTTACCCGCGGCTTAAAGTGCGGTAAGAACAAACAAACATCCATAGAACAAACGTTGCTATTACTATCTTTGTTTGACGCTAAGATTATCCTATTTTTCATCTTTCCTGCCCTCCCCCGTTCCCCTCCCTCCCTCCCTCCCTCCACTCTACCCACCAACACCCTGGTCGTGTTCCGTGTCTTTTCTTTTACTTTCGTCCTACGTATTCATTCTCCTTTTTTCTTCTTTCTTTCCTCCTCTTCTTCTTCTTATTCGTTTTTTTTTTCTTCCTTTCTTCCCTTCCTTCCTTCCTTCTTTTTGCCTATTATCCGTTTAAAATCTCCTACCGTCGTTCTACGTCACAATATTCAATTCTTTTCAATTTCAACGATTTATTTAGAAAACCGCCGTAGAAATACTCGTGCCTTTAACCTTTTGCATTGTTACAAACTAGCTCACTCGGAGCACGCATCGTTTCTCTTTTATACCGAGTCCTATGACGGTGTACGTGCGTGCGTCTGTGCGTCTGTGCGTTTGTGCGTGTGTCAATGCACATATGGAAGTGAATCCGCGCGGAAAAAATGTACGATTTAAATGTCCTCGAGCGTTTAAAGAGTGCTTCCGCGTGTTGCTGTCGTATTTGTTCGCAGTGATTTTGGGAATTTTTTTTTTTTTTTTTCTTCCTTTTTTTTTCTCTCTCTCTTCTTTTTTTTTTCTCCCTCCTTTCCTTCTTACAACGGTCACATCTCTTTTAATGATAATTGTTTCGACGATATCTCTTTCTTTATTATAGATATCGTGTCCTACGAGATGAGAATTTATATATATGTATGTTTTTTTTTTTGTCTTTTCTCTCAAAAATTTTTATAGAACATCTACGATGAAGAAAGAAAAAGTAGAAAGAAACGCGATATCGATAACGTAGAAGAAGGAAATGTCTTCGGGGGGAGGAAGGAGGGGGAGGGCAGGGGAAGAACGATAACTTCGTGGTAAAAGTTTCAAAAAGTCGATTCGTATTGCATCAATCATGCCGTAATTACTTACTATAGTCGCATTAATTTTCTCAAGCGTATCTCGTTAATACGTTTGCACGTTTTGTAAATCGTTAAAGCGTTTAGGCAATACGTATGAGAAAATTATTTCAATTCGCTTGAAACTTACGTGCCCACGTACGTACGTACTCCATACCGCACAATTCACAATAAGAACAATACGGAAGGATTTCAATTACGTATATGCGAATATTTGCAAAATTTCAAAGTGATTACGAGTTGTTAGAGTTCCATTACAAGTTATTATCAATTTCTCGGAGTTCGCATTTATGCCGTAAGAAATTCACCGTGGAAATTCGACGTCGAGAAGGTGGAGAATAAATAAGGGAAGAGTGTGAGAGAGAGAGAGAGAGGGAGATTAAGAAAAGTCGAGATATCGAGGGTGCACGCGCGATAAGTCGATTTCCCATTTCCATTTCCTTTCGTGTAAGTTGCTTGAAGACGAGGTTCCACATCGATATCGCTTTTCTGGAATGAGAGAAGGACTGTAAAGGATGGGGAGAGGTGAAGTTGGAAGGGGGAGAGGGGGTGGGAAGGGAAGGAGGAGAAAAGATGAGTGCTGGATATCCAGAGAAGGGTTTAATCCTTTCGTGGCACACGCTCGAAGGTTTTTGATTGACTTTGACGAGCTAGAAAAGATGGCTCAACGAAAATAGCTCTCACTCTCTCTCTCTCTCTCTCTCTCTCTCTCTCTTTTTCTTTCTCTTTCTTAAAGAATTTCTCTCTCTCTCTCTCTCTCTCTCTCTCTCACACACACACTCTTTTTTTATCTTATCTATCATCCTCTATGTACGATCTCAATTTTCGAATGATCGAAGATGCGAGCGAGCTTAGTTCAGTATAGCTCTATCTCTCTCTATCTATCTATCTATCTATCTATCTATCTATCTATCTATCTATCTATCTATCTATCTATCTATCTCTTTCTTTTTTTTCTTTTTCTTTCTACAACACGTAAAATTCGATTTCAACGGTTGACGGCGTGACAAATTGAAATTTTCTGGGTTGCCCTGTTTTGACCTCAGAATCTCCGGGATAGAGCCACGGTATGGAAGAGAGAAAGAGAGAGAGAAAGAGAAAGAGAGAGAGAGATAGAGATAGAGAGAGAGAGAGAGAGAGGAGAGATATCACAAAGGGTGAAGAGGTTTAGCGAAGGAAAGGAACAAGAGCGGAAAAAAGTAAATAAGACAAAAAAAAAAAGAGAGAAAGACGGTGTATGTGTGTGTTTGTGTGCGGTGTGTTGTGATATGGTGTGGTATAGTGTGGTGGTGGTGTATGTATGAGCGCGTGTGCGTGCGTGCGTGAAAGAGAGAGAGAGTAGGAGACTAAGCGAAATATAATTTATTTCACACGAGCGTAAATTCAATATAGAAAAAAAAGGAGAGGAGAAAAAAGAAAGAAGAAAAAAAAGAAAGATAGAGAGAAAGAGAGAGAGAAGGAAAATGATCATATACGAGCGAGTGGATAAGGAAAGAATAGGTTTAAACACGAATTGCTATTAAAATTAATGATTAAAATTAACTTATATATTGTTGTTTAATTAGATAATAAGTGAATAACTTAATCTGAAAAGTAAAGAGAGAGAGAGAGAGAGAGAGAGAGAGAGAGAGGGAGAGAGTTTATAAGTTTATATATATATATGGCGTCAAAAGGAATTCCATAAAATGATATTCGTAGGAATCATCGACAATGGATAGAGAAAGAAAGATAGAAAGTGGAGAAGAAAGTATGAGATAGAGAAAGGGATCAACCACGACCTCGGAACTGCGAGAAGGGTTTTATTTATTAAAAAGCCGACTAGGGTGGGTCAGAACTCGTTTTGTAAAAGCGAAGCTAAGTTTCGAGTGCGATAAATTAGCCAAGAAAATCGAGCGGACAAAGTGTATTCTATCTCTCTCTCTCTCTCTCTCTTTCTCTCTCTCTCTCTCTCTCTCTCTCTCTCTTTCTATATCTCCCTTCCACCCTTTCATTCGAGATCCAGATGCTTTCCTTATTGTTCTCTCATTTCTTGTCTTGTTTCTTACTACGTCTTATCTCTACGTACACTTTCTTAACGATGAACTTTCCTTACAAGAAGAGTTACCAGCGCGATACAAGAATGAAGTAATTAAAAAAAACGACACAACGTTTTCTACTCGACTCGATACTTTTTCTGATTTCGAAATGTTTGTTACTCGAAACAAATTATCTCTTTTTCTCCCTCCATTTCTCTCTTTCTTTTTTCTTTTTCATTTTTTCATTTTTTTAATTTTTTTAATTCTTTTAATTTTTTTTTTATTCCTTCATTGTCTTATTACACATAATTTTCTCTGCGAATAAACTTATTACACGACCGGTCGGAGATAGAAAACGTCGTAACGACGAGAGTGCAATCAAAGTACTCGTATATTAATTGCAAAGTATATTATAAAATAACAATGGAGTGATTTGAAATGAAGATACAAATAAAAACCGTGATAGTATCACGAATTAATATAAATTTTAATATGCTCGAAAGATAGAAAAAGAGAGAGAGAGAGAGAGAGAGAGAAATCGTATTCTCCATATCGTTAATTATGAAATAAGCCATTCATAACGTTTACTCGTGAATAAATATACGATATCATTAATAAAATAATAAAGTTGTTTACGTATTAATACTACGCGTTACGTAAACAATAACGGATAACGTATATATATATATATAATCGCCCATTACGTTTTTCATCGATAACGTTAAGGTCAACCCATTGACTTTGATTATTCCTCGAAACTAATGGATGAATTATTATATCGGCCAGGTAATTCTAACAGTTAATTTTCATCGTCACGCTTCGTATCCGGTAATTCGACGAAACGAAATTCGTATCCATTGTTCGCCGTTGCTCCCCAAATGCACATTAGAATTCGCACGTAGGAGCTTACCTCAGCAACCTACCTCCATCGAAATAATATCCAAGAATTTCCAATAAAGTCTCACGAAGAATGCGCTACTCGGCTTTCCACCGAATCACCACCACCAACACCACCATCACCACCACCACCATCACCACCACCATCACCACTAACACCACTACTACTACTACTACTATTACTACTACTACTACTACTACTACTGGCACTATTATCAGCACTAAAGCTACTACCACTACTGTTACTAAATATCACCGCTATTATACTACGGTATTTGCCATTACTGTCGTTTACTCTCGTTCCTTCCCATCGTCATTGTCGTTTACTTTGTTAGGAAGCAAAGCACTTAGGATACGTTGGTACGTATCGCGTGATCAAAGGAATTGAAAAGTTTTTCGAGAGAGAAATAGGATGGGAAAAGTCACGAGAGAAACGTTTTTCGACAAGGTAAAATTAAACTTAAATTCGAGATATCCTTTGAATCTCACGTTTAGAGATCCCTGCTTTGGTTGCGGGGCGTTTGAAAGGAGATAAGGAAAATAATGTGAAATGGGAATGAGGAAACGCAAAAATTAAATGACGAAGATTGAGAAGATTTGAAGTGAAATAGAAAGAGAGAGAGAGAGAGTGAAAAAGGCAACGAAAGACAGAAAAACAAAGAAAAAAGAAAAAGTAGAGGAAGAAGAAGAAGAAGAAATGTCAGGTCGCGACAACGAAGATGTTCGGAAGAGCTAGGATAAATGTGATTAAGGAAAATTATCTAGCGAGTAAGTCGGATATAAGTACGATATTTTGAAAGGAAAATTTAGATTCATGTTAAATCAAATAAGAGCGCGATAGGGTGTAATAGATCGGGTTCATCTTGTAAATTTACTTCTCCCTTGGGGATTTCATCGTCGTATTTCTTCGATATCATCGTAACGGAGACCGATAGATCGGGACAGCATTTTTATTAGAACCTACGTTTTCTCCGTACCATCGTCGTGTATATATATATATATATATATATATATATATATATATATATATATACAGCGATAGAGAGAGAGAGAGAGAGAGAGAGAGAGCGATAAAAGGAGTCGAAAGAGAGCGTGATAGCGAAAGAGAAAAAGAGAGAGAAAGAAATAGGAAACCCATTAAAAATCACTGAGAGATCGAGATGGAACATCGACGGATGTTTCGTTTGGGAATCACTTGTAAGAATTTATTTTTTTCTTCACACACACACACACACACACACACACACACACACACATATATATATATATATATATAAATATCAAATGTTATTCAACATATTTTTTTAATCCGTCCTTAACGCGCCGTAGACGCGTTGTCACGGTTGGACAAATTTATTGGTACTTATCGTTCGATGAAGAAATGGAAGTAGGAGAGAGAGAGAGAGAGAAAGAAAAAACAAGAGAGAAAAAAAGGGATAGAGTAGAAATATACAATGGCATGAGGTAAACAATGGCACGGAAAATAGCATGAGAGGAAGGGTAATCGTCGGTTATGGGAAGTAAGTAAACGAAAGGAATAGAGAGAGAGAGAGAGAGAGAGAGAGAGAGAGAGAGAACGAGAGAGAGAGAGAGAGAAGGAGAAAGTAAAGTAGCTCGATTATAGTAGGCCTTAATTACGAGAACCATTTTCAACGGGGCCTCGGGTAGAAAATCGAAGAAAAAGAAAAGTGAGGGTGCAAAAGGAAAGAAAGGGGAAGAAAAAAGAAGGAAAAAGAGAGAGAGAGAGAGAGAAAAGAAAGAAAAAAAAGAAAAAGAAGAAGAAGAAGAAGAAGTAGGGGGTAAAAAAAAGTACTAAGCAACTAATTACGCGAGACCATCGTAAGCTTTGGTTCCTTCCACTCGGCGTTAATTACGAGCGAATCGGGCAAAGTCTCTCTCTCTCTCTCTCTCTCTCTCTCTCTCTCTCTCTCTCTCTCTCTCTACTCTTTCTTTATCCTTTTTCCTCCCTTTCTCTCCCTTTTCTTCTTTACCTCTTCCTGACGTCATAAGGTATCGTCGCCAACTTCATTTTTCTCATGGGACGATGTAAAAGTCTTGGGGAATTGACTTTTTCTATGGGTCAGCTTCTTTTATCCTCCTTTTCCGCTTTTTCTTCTTTTTATTTTTTTTTTTCCCCTTTACACACACTCTCTCTCTCTCTCTCCCTCTCTATCTATCTATTCATCTATCTATTTCTCTATCTCCCTACATCTCTATTTTCTCCTCCCTTTCAACTAACCTTTTTCTAACATTTTCCGACCGTTATCCACGCAAAGCAAAAAAACTCATTATATAACGAACGAAAGTTCCTCGATCCATACCGTAAGTCCTGTTTTACTTGAGCTCGTTAAAATCCGTCGATGGGTGATTATAAAGACCAAGGAGAACCAATTATATACCATCACCTCTCACCGCGATAGGGTATTCCTAATGAGAACCCCGAACGAGCTTCGATGGATACTCTTCGAGTTTCCCTTTCTTTTTTTTTTTTCGTAAGTTTTCATCCAATGAGGCATATATGTTTGAAGTGTTTCATATCGAAGTTACACGCGCGATATAATTGTGTGAACATGTGTATCTCCTCTCTCTCTCTCTCTCTCTCTCTCTCTACAAACACACACATATACATATATATCGTAGATAAATATATAACACAGATAAATAGATATATAACACGATAGTATCCCTATCTTCATTCTTCTCGAATAACCGAAAGATAAATTAACCTTGGTCCATTGAAATGGAATCGCCTGGAATAATAGACTTTTTTTCACCCTCTTCGTGTCTCCCCTACTATACATACATACATACATACTTATATACATACATACATACATACATATATATATATATATATATATATATATATATATATATATATATGTCTTTCATTCATTCATACCCTAGGGTTCTTTTTCCGTCCTCCTTAAATTCAAATCCTCGAGAACTAGCCGCATCACGGATACGACGACTACGACGACGAAGACGAAGACGAAGACGAAGACGATGAAGACGTTTCCTTGTAATTTCGACACGAAATGGTACACCCTACGAAGTATGTGCTCGAAGAAGACACGATACGATGAGACACGATGCGATATCCGATGCCTCTTGCTACTGTCACCGACTTATATTCTATAAGAGTCGAGGAAATACGCGGGGGTGGGGGCGAGAAGGGATAGAGAAGGTTAAGATATAGGGGAAAATATATATATATATATATATAGGGGAGGAGGGGTTGAATAGAGTCGGTGGTTGGTATCGTGGTCGAGAATGTTACGAATAAGAAATGGAACTTGTTATTGGTGTTTAGTGTATCAACGATAAATTGGAATCCATTTTGCTCATGGTGACGAATTCAAAGCGTTAATAATAACGCGAGAGACATTGAAGATCCATCGTGACTTTATTAATTATATCGAAGATACAACGACGTTCTTACTAGACCTTCCTACTAGTGTACGTATTGACTTACGTGTAAATGTTTTTGTGTGTGCGTCGATATTTCTGTGTGTGTGTGTGTGTACGTTTGTTTGTGGGCGTGCGCGTGCGTTCGTACGTAAATACAGGTACGATCATACGCAAAAACTTCGATCTCTTTCTGCATTACTTTACGTCGAAGTTATTGAAAGTTATTTCGCGAATATCACGAGCGTCTCGAATTGTTACTTAGAAAATTAAACTGTTGATCGAAAATTTCAAGAAGGGCCTATGGCAGGGACGGGGAAGGGTGGGGAGGAAGAGACGAGGAAGATAAAAGAAATAAAAAAAGATTCATTCGGACGAAACCACTGCACATCGACGTGTTATTAAGTGCCATTGGTTTCGAACTCGTTTATATTAAAATCGTTCCCATTACGCGATGATAACGAATTTTCTAACTTTATTACGGTCGTGAAAGAGCGAAAAAAAAACCGGATAATATAATCGTTGACGTTATCGCGTGAACGTATTCGTTATCTAATACTCTTGTCATTTAATGTCATACGATTAATATCATGATAATAATTTCAAAACTAAAACGACGCGTACGTAATATTTAAAGAGAGATTTCGTCCGCTAAAAATATTGTTCGATATTAGATACGAGATTTCTCGATGTATTTGGATAAAAAAAAAAAAAAAAAAAAAAGAAAAAGAAAAAATTGAGATTAGAAGGTAAAAAAGAGAGAGAGAGAGAGAGAGAGATAGAGAGATAGATAGAGAGAAAAGGGGACGAAGATTTGAATGATTAGAAGTTCCTTGTATAGCAAGCAAAAGTTCTTTTCTCTCTTTCTCTCTCTTTTTTTCTTTCTTCTTCCATTCCGTTTACGATTTTTCATAATTCTTTTTTTTTTCGTTTTTTTCTCTCCTTTTTTTTTTTTTTTTAATCGATACACAAGCAGCCCACCTTTCCAAGTAATAAAACGCACACGCGCGTGTTCGTCTAATAAACTACTCCCACTCTCGCGAGATGCCTTTATACAATATTTCATGGCGAATGACGTAGAAAAGAAGTAGAAGAAGAAGAAGAAGAAGAAGAGGAGGAAATGTTAGAGGTAAGCTCCGACGAATATCACTCTTTCAGGAACGATGTTATGTTAAAGGGAAAACGTCCAGTGATCCAAAAGACGAAGCGATAGGACGACATCCGGCTTTTCCTTTCATCTCTAGAATGTGAGAATCAAAAGAAGAAAGATAGAGATAGACGGGCAGATATACAGAGACAGAGAAAAAGAGAGGGAGAAAGAGAGAGAAAGAGAGAGAGAGAGAGAGAGAGAGAAAGTGAAAAATGTGGATGTAAGTTTATCGTGAGAGTAGTCATGGGTCATGGAGTTTCTGAAAGTCCAGTGGTAAATTCAAGTAACTAGTAAAAAACGTAATATCGATGGAATAAAATAAAATTGGAAGGAATAAAGTAAAAACAAAAAGAGAGACTCAGAGAGGGTATGAGTGAGAGAATGTGTGTGTGTGTGTGTGTGAGAGAGAGAGGGGGATAGGGTAGAGGAAGAGAGACAGAGAAATAGTAAATACATACACACACACACACACACACACACACATATATATATATATTGATTTCTAATAGATTATAAAAATGTATGAGATCTATCAAGTGTACCTAAATACGTATGTATATGAAACATCCGTTCAATTATTTCATATATATTTTTTAACGAAAAATATGTATATATCTATATATATAAAGTAAAGAAAAAAAAAAAAAAAAAAAGAAAAGAAAAGAAAACAAAGTACTCGTATATAATCTTTCGCGAAACGTGGTAGTAATCGAAGTGTGTTACTTTCGACGTGAAAATCGATTGGTTTTGATCGATCAGAATCGTTTTATCTAATACACAGACTCCATCGATCTTCGTGATTGGGTATTCGTTAGGAATAACTATGCATTAATAGGATTTCCAGAATGGTAGGAGATGATGATGATGATGATGATGATGATGATGATGATGATGATGATGCACACTGTCGGTACTCCAAGTCACGGTATGGTAACGTTATATAATCGGATGGTGCCGATCGGATGGTTTAATCATTTACCAAACACTTTAAGTGCCAGACTATAACTTCCTCCTCTGTGCATTAGTCTAAGGCCAGTATTACGAGAATTAGGAGAAACTAACCATGCGTTTAGGTTATCAGTATCTGTATACATATGTATTGTATACGTATGTACTTTCAACGCGATGTTATTATTTTTTTTTTTTTACAGATTCTTTCTCTTCTTTCTTTTCTCTGTTTCTTTTTTTCTTTTAATTATCTTTTTTCTCGCGACAAAAAAACAATCGTTTTGTCGATAACGATACGTCGACAGTTAAATATATATTTATTTTACTCGAAGAAATATCATCTTTCTCTATCCCATAAAATTTTATCCAAGTTACGAATTTTTCTATCGTTTTTTTTGTTTTTTTTTGTTTTAGTATCTTTTCTTCTTAACTTACGATTTCAAACGATGCGTTAAAGAAGATCGTCTTGATTAATATCTTTCTTTTTATTATTGTTTTTAACATCGTACTTGTATACGTTCGAACAATTTCCGATACTATTGTATATCTTATTATATATTTAATACCATTATTATTATTATTATTATTATTATTATAAGATTTATAAAGATCCAACGCAAGCTATTGATATGATATCGAATAATAAAAATAAAAATAGAAAAAGGAAATGAAAAGAGGATTCATTTTTGTCCGGATTGCAGTCGTACATATATCGTGGTTCTTTGTTATAAAAGGGCAAAAAGTGGTAGAGAAAGAGAGAGAAAAGATAGATAGATAGATCGATAGATAGAGAGAGAGAGAGAGAGAGAGAGAGAGAGAGAGAGAAAGTAAAGAACACGTGGAACGAAATAATTTTCTCGAAATCACGTACGGCGTTGATCCGACAACGAGATGAACGCGAAAGGCGTGTCGTTAATGTCCACGATGTTGGTGGTTAACGATCCTTTTCTTTTTCCTACCCTTCTTTTATTTTTCTCGTTTGTTTCTGTTCTCCTCCTTCACCGAAGATGTAATTCTTCTTTTCCCACCCCCCCCCTCTCTCTCTCTCTCTCTCTCTCTCGACTTTTTTTTCTTCATGCTTACGAAGAATCGCGCGCTTATCTTTCCTCTCCTTTTGGTTCGATAGAAACGCGACGCCATTGTCGTAATAAATCTCCATCGATTTGATGATGTACGAAAAATAGAAAGAAAAAGAAAAAAACAAAGAAATAGAGAGAAAAAGGGAGAACGAAGAAGAAAATAAAAAATATATATATATATATATATATATATATATATATATATATATATATATATATATAGTTAGTATCATCCAACGAATACGAGAGATTTTTCTCTGCGATGGACTCGTTGTTAAAATTTATTCGAGAAATTGTCGAAAGTATTATATTCAAGCGAGACACCGGCTATATATGTATCATCGATGGATAAGTTTATCGTGATTTTTTTTTTCTCTTTTTTCTTTTTTCAAGTGCTCGGTGATCGACGATTCTTCTTTTTCCTTTTCTTTCTCTGTTCTTTTTCTTTCCTAATTTTTTTTTCTTCTTCCTCTTCCTCTTCTTCTTCTTCTTCTTCTTCTACTTCTACTTCTACTTCTACTTCTTCTTCTTCTTCTTCTTCTTCTTCTTCTATCTGATGTATTTTTCATGTAAGGTGTCAATGGCGAACGAGCAAGCTGTTTATCTCGGCAACGGCTTTCAACGAAAGAGAGATAAAACGTTTTATGCACTCCAGACGTCAATGCTCTTTTGTGGTCCACCTTTCGATCTCTCGTAGAAAAGATTAAGCAAGTTGCAACGAAAAAAAAAAAAAGTGATTGCGGTCGTAATTGTAGTACTTTATTTAAACAATCCCGACGCGAACTTTTCTATTCGGCAAGACAAAAAATGTAGGAGACTTCATTCTCGCGCATCGTCACAAGGATTACGTTATGCTAAGCATTGAATGATATAATCGCTCGTGTCGTAAATTTTTACACACGTAAATATATATATATATACATAAAAAATACATCACATTTGTACATTAAACAAATACGTTATTCGGATTTGCAAGTATCTTTGAAATATTTCTTTTTTTTTTTTTTTCTTTTTTGGAGCATTACAATATTCATCGAATTATTAAGAATCGAAAGAAACGTAATATTATGTTTTAAATCTTTAAAACAGCGGAGTTCGCTTGTTCCAAGTAAATTTTCGTCGGTTAAAAGAATTATTCTTTACAAAACTCGTCGTAAGCTAAATATTCACGAAGTTTCATTAAAATCAGAATTTCAAAGTTTTAAGGTATCCTCCATTTATGAAGTATGATGTAAATGTATGTTGGTATTGTACGAAGAGTTGAATATGTCAACCGGTCGTATACATTTCTAACGAAATGTCATTAGCATGAAATTTCATTGGAAATTTTTTTCCCCCGTTCGTTCTGTTCTCTCAACCATTTCGTATTTATTAAGTAAACGAAACCTGGGGATATTCGATTAAGTGAGGTCGTCGTTATTCCCTTTAGGGCCTTTTAAAGAAACATCAGGCACGCTTCGAACGACGAACGGGTTAATAAAACCGAAGAAGGGTGGCAAAAGTGCTTTCGTCGGTGTTATTTTATACGTCCGTGTTCTTAACTTCGACGTAAAAGTTGACAAATCAAAAATTACCATTAATGAACACCAAATTATTTCTTACAAATTCAAGGATATCATCGGTAGGTCGTCGATCGTTCGTTATATCGATGAATAGTACAACGATCATCGATCGAATAACTCATTACTCTTTCAATTGTCACAAGTCCAAATTTTTTCTTAATACTTCTTTCTTTATTTTATTTTTTTCTTTTTTCTTTCAAATAAACACCTATTGTCGGCTAATAAAGCTAACGCAATATTCCTCGAAGATCATTCTTAAGCATACACTTATCGTTTTTAAACTTCGTAAGTGTCTTTCTACGTAAGATAGGGAAAAAGAATTTGTCCTTGAAATTAAACATGATTTCTACGAAAGAGAATGAAATTAAGAAAAGAAAAAAAAATTTGATCACTTCATACTTTCGAGTGATTGTATCGAAAGTGATTTCTTTCGCGTAGTTAAAGAAAAAACAAAAAAAAAAGAAAGAAAGACAAGAAAGAGAGAAAAAGAGAGAGGAAGAAATAAAAAACGCGCGATTTGTTTCATGATATATATGTGATATATATATATATATTTTTTTTTTGTTTCCGATTAAAGATATTTATGAAATAAGCCGATGAAATTTCTATTTACATAGTCGTCCTACCCGGTTCTATCCTTGGAAAATAATGAAAATACACGTTGTTAATTCTGAACAATGTCCACTCGTTGCGATTCACGCTGATTGGAATCTGGTTTCGTTGGATATTCTTTGAAATTTACCGATCGGACCATTTTCCGTTGATATAATCTACACGATTCTACCTATACGTGGGCGTATCCGTCTATATATCTACATATACATACATACATACATACATATATATATATATATATATATATATATATATATATATATATGTATGTATATATCTACGTGTCCCTTTTAACAAGGTTCGTATCTTCGTTATCCGTGCAAACGCGTGCACGCGAGTCATTAACTCGATTAATTAGAGTGTGAAAAGGTTTAATATTCCGTGCGTGTAACGAAGGTAACCATTGAAAACCTCTAACGACACTTCGAATTTTGCTTTCATACGATACTACACACATAACCGATACTACATTTCGAGTTATCGATATACGATACATATATACGTACATACGTACATATGTATGTATGTATGTATCTATCTATATGAATGACTCGTTCAATATGAATTTGAACGTTTAGCTTTGGATATTAATTTACATATTAATTTCACGATTCTACGTTCGTAACGGTCTCCTACATTAGAATTTTTATAATTTACGCTATTGTCGTTTTTTCTGGGTCGAATCTCTGTAACAAAAAAAAAAAAAAAAAAAAGAGAAAGGAAAAAGAAGAAAACGAAAAGAGAGAAGAAAAATAGAGAAACGCAAGAAGGAAGGAACAAAAGAAACAGTCTCCCAATGGAACGACGAATCTTTTATATCGACCCATCTTTGTCCTCGTTCGTACAATAAATCTCATATTGTAATGATAAGGATAATATTAACGACGACAACAACATTCCCTTAATGGTTAAAAATTATTCAAAGATACGTTACGCTCGAATTCGAAGTACGGATGGAGTTTCTCGATGAAAAAGAAAAACAAGAAAAAAAAGGGAAATGAAAAAGAAAAAAAAAATATCGAAGAAAAATAAATTACCAACTACCGTCCATACACTTACATGTTTTCATATTTATATATATATATATATATATATATATATATATACATACATGTATGTTACATGTTATTAAAACGTTTCGTTTCTATAAACGAGCTCGAAAATATTGTAAATGAATTCGTTGGATATTTTTTTTCTACTTGGAAAGAACGCGAATATAATATTTTATTAAAAAAGTTGGAATGTTTTTATGTTCTTTGCAAAGAGATATACGAACGTATAAAGGATATATGTTTTTGTGTTTTTTTTTCTTATTTTCTTTCTTTTTGTTTTTTTTTTTTGGCTACTTTTATATACAATTTTTTTAGTAAAACGATCGAAGTAATTTTACTTTGTGCGTTACATTTATTTAAAAATTTATGTTATACCATTACATTTACGTGTACGTGTAACTCGGACGCTTAATTATTACGAACGGATTTGAACGAATGAAAACGAATGAAAACGAATGGTTTGATTAAAATTTTCTCCGACTATAGGTATGCAAGATTTGCGAAAAAAAAAAAACCATCGGATCTCGGGTTCTTAAGACTTTCTCGAATAACTTGGGAAAATCACTTTCTTTCCCTTTTTTTTTCTTTCTTTCTTTTTAGTTCCCTTCTCCACGAGATAGAAAGAGATAGAGAATTAAACCACCAAGCTAGCATTTTAGTAAAACGTCGAATGCACTTTATTCGTCGACTTCAACGTTATTAAAATATTTGCGCTATGTTAACGACATAGGCCGTCTATATAGCAATATAATATATATATATATATATATATATATATATATATATATATATATATATATATTTTCCTTTATCGCGTAAAAAGGTTTCGCCGTTCCGAAGTATTTCATTTTTATTTTTATTTTTATTGTTAGTATTTATATTTATATTTATATTTATTTTTCTTTCCTTTCCCTGTCCTCCCTCGGACATAATTCGTAAAGTGTGAGAGGGAAACGACGAGGAAGACGAGAAAAATAGAAAAGAAAAGGGAAGGTAAAAGAAGGAGCGCGAACTCGATCAAAACTTTTAAACGGAGTGTAACTTTGAAATGGGCGTTCTTTACCTCGAACGGTTTCCTATTAATTTGCGATACCGTCTCGGCCATTAAAGACAATCGCATCGAAATTTCTTCTTCTTGAACGATCGTCGATATCAACTCTCTTCCCCTTTTTCGAAAAAAAAAGGAACGCTCAACTTTTCGGCAATATTTTTTTTTCTCTTTCTTTCCTTCCTTCCTTCTTTCACTCTTCTTTTCTTCTTTCTTTTTTTTTTACGATGAATTTGTATGTTGATATGGATAATTTTTTTTTTTTTGAAAAAGTTGTACTCGGAAATACACGGATATTTCTCGGAACAGGTGTGCGTACGCGCGCAGAAAAAAAAATTATTCTTCAAAATAATTCAAACTTGAATTCCTTATTTTACTCGCCCTTCCTTCGGTACGTTATTCTTTAGATTTTAATGCGTATCGGATTAAAATACGTGAACGTACATAGATGCATACTGGTGTATAGATAATTACGTACGTAGATATAACAGGTAGAAATAATTAATGTTGAATTTTGATAATTATTTCTGCTAGCATAATTCGACGCCATTAGCCTCGAGTCAATTAAAATTAATTTGGTAAACTTTCCTATATAATTCAAAGACTCTTAAGCACTTTAAATATTCACAACTCGTTCTCTCTATCATAATACTCTATCGTCATTAGTGCCTATCATCGTACTAACGTGCGCCTGGAATTCGCGAATTTCTCTCGCTTTAGACATAATATACTGTAAACTCGGAAAGCTGCGGTTTACCAGAAGCTCACGGAAGCTTCTCTACGAAGCTTTATATAGATATACATATATTTATATGTATGTGTGTGTGTATGCATATATATATATATATATATATATATATATATATCTGTATGTAAACGTCATATATATATAATATATTTATATATATATATATATATATATATATATATATATGTATGTATGTATATATTTATATATAAGTCATATAGATTTACTTTGATTTCCGGATCCAAGAGGCACGAAGGAATCCTTTATACCTCCCGTCGACACGCGTGTGTTCCCTTTTGAGCCTGCCTCTTGTTAACTTTGGCGACGTGTACGTGGGCGTGTGTGTATATATTTACGCGTACATATATACTAAAAGTTATGAGATACATAACACCTAAATATGTCTTTTGAATTTAAAGTGACACGGAATAATTTGTAGACAATAATGATTTATCGCTTTCTTTTTTTTTTCGTAAATACCCGAGACAAAGGAATGATGTTTGAGTGTAGATTTATTTTTTTCTTTTTTACTTTATTTTTATTTATTTATTTCTTTCTTTTATTTATTTTTTCATCATTATCGTTCCATCCTTCCTCCCCTTTTTTTCTACCGTTTAGTTCTTCGATAAAATTATTCTACGTTACGCAATGTTTATTATCACGCAATAAACATACCGCGCTTGTTATTACAGAAACCACGCGATTCGATGATATATTTCTTCTCCTTTTTCTTTGTGCTTATCTTCGTTAGATTTTCTTTTTTACGTTATTCTCACTTTCTTCCCTTTCGTTATCGCCGCCTCTTTTATTCGTTTTCACATTCCTTTTTCTTCGTATTTTAAAATTCAAAGGAAATCCTCGGAGGTTCTCATGACCAAACCTCGTATATATATATATGTATATATATATATATATATATATATATATATTCTCATGCAGTTCCACGTTGAAATGCTATCGTAGGATTCTTCTTTCGATCGAATACATTTATGCGATTCTCGGAGTATATAACCAAGCCGTCATCGTTCGTCTTACGAAAATCTTCGTCTAAGAAAAGTTCCTCCTCACGATTTGAGTCTCACGATGTGAGCCTTTTCCTCATGACATGATCATATCCCTTTTCAAGTAGTCGAGCTCTCGAATTCGAATAGTACGATTTCGTGGTAAAGATTTCGTGAATAGGAATCGTGTGATAAGATGATCGACGGAGATAATGTCGTCCTATCCTAAGTATACATTCCTAGACATTGATTTTCAAAATAATTTTAAATTATAATCAGACATTTAATGCATACGTGTATACGTATTTTGTACATAAATACACGTGTGTGTGTGTGTGGATCAGTCAATATATATTTATGAATGTTTACAAATCATCTGTTTTTCTTATACGAATACTATACTCTAAATCTTTTTTAACATAAATTTATAGTACAATCAGATCTCTTTGTTTTTCGTTTTACTTTCTTTTTCTTCTTTTTTTTCTTTCTTCTTTGATTCCATTCATGAATTTATTCAGATAATAATATTACTCAGAACGTTTTCTTTCGTCTATTTTTGGATATTAGCGATTATTCAAAAAAAAAAAAAAATAAAATAAAAAAAAGAAAATAATCTTCTTTGTACCTAACGTTCGAGAAAAGTCATACGGTGTAACGTAATAAGAGTATCGCACGTGTAACATAATATAAATAAGTATCGATTAAAACAAATAAAAACTAATAATAATGAAATAAAATAGAAAATAAGATATACAAGATGGTAAGAGATGACGTAAGAGTTCTGCTTTTTCGTTTATATATATATATTTTTTTTAATTGTTTTTTTTTTTCTTAGTTTGTTTAGTAAACTATCTTCGCGTCTCGTTCGGACATTTTACCGGAGAATTATGTAGATCGGTTTGTCGATAGCACGATTTTAAAAAGTTGTATGTACGAGAGAAAGGAGAGCAAGAGCGAGAGAGAGCGAGAGAGAGAGAGCGAGAGAGAGAGAGAGAGAGAGAGAGGTATATATAATAAATGGTCTTTTCCCTTGGTAAAAAGTTAAAAAAAGAAAGGTTTTCCCTTCGAACGTAATCGGTTCGTTGTTCGCGAAAATAGACGATCGAAATTCTGTCTTGTTGGCGTGCATGCATAGAAGTTGACCGAGGAGGAAACGAAACGTTCTATTATAAAATAGAAAATGGCCGGAGGAATGCAGCGTGTGTGCTATATTTTCTCTCTCGTCTTAACGTAATACGATACCGATACCGAAGGAAAATAGATTTTACCCCGTTAAGAAAAGTTCTCTTCCTAGATTAAACGTAACCGTTCAAAAGCTAGCGAGAAATATTCCTTTCTCTCTCTCTCTCTCTCTCTCTCTCTCTCTCTCTCTCCCTCTCTCTCTCTCTACGTCTTCATTTTATTCTTCCTTCTTTTTTTTCGTCTTTGTCTTTCCCTTCTTTCTCCTCCACGTGTAGTATTCTCTTCGACTTCTCTCTTCCGCGTTTCTTCCTTTCCTTTCTTTCGTTTCATTTTTTAATTTAATTTTATTTTTTATTTTTTTATTTTTTTTTATTTTTTTTTTTTTACGAGACAAGGTATAATCTCACTGGCGGATATTGCAAACAGAGTCTTAAGATTCTTTGTGAATGTCGTCTTCGTTCTTTGAATTAACTAAAAATAAAAATAAAAAAGAAGGAGAAAGAATTAATAACGATAACATCTGTGCACTCAAAAGAAATTTTTGTTCTATATTTTTGATCTTAAAAAAAAAAAACAAAAAAACAAAACGGAAGAAGAAAATACGAATCACTCAATTCCAAGAAATTTTCTACGATTAATTTTTGAGTCTGTCGGTCTGACGTATTCGTGATACTCAATATCGTAAAATCGTGAAAATAATTTCATTCCGAAATTAATAACGTATCCGTAACGTTCTTGCATTAAAATATCGTTCGCATCGATAACGTTACGTCGTTTGATCGCGACGATTCGAAAAATACGATAAGACGTTACGAGCTTTCCTTTTTCCCATTTTATTTTTCTTTTTATTTTTCTTTTATTTTCTTTTCTTTCCTCTCCTTCATCTCTTCTCTTTCTTTTTACCGGCGATAAGTTTTTCGATAGAAAAGGAATCACGTAGGTACATATGTCCCATTCGAATATGTGGACGTAGAAGTTCTATTGGGAAAAATTGTCGTTCGAAATGTTTAGTAATAAATTGTTGGTGGCAGCTGATGCGGCGTCCTATGTCAGCTGACATAGGGTGCACATGTTGCACCCTATCGATCTTTCAAAAGCTTCCATCGTGTCAAATGGCCTGACTGTAAGAGAGGAAAATGGATGCACCGGCGGTACACGCTTAGCTTTCTCCTCGTAATCAATAATCGCCGATTTAAAGATCAGAACTGTCTCTTGAGGGAAGAGGTTTGGCGTTGAAGAGGGTGAGGGGTGAAGGGGGGAACAATTGGCACGAACTCATCGCTTAAAATTTATTATTTGACCAATGAAAATAATTTGTCCGACAGTTCGTTCGAGGAAACTTACGACGATTCGTTCGTAAAGATTCTTTTTCTTTCTCTTCTTTTTTTTTTTTTATTGTTTGTTTCTCTTTCTCCCTTCGACGATTGCATTTAAATGTCATCTGTCGCGTCGAATTTTGACAATCGTCATAAAGGTAACACGATCGACGCGCTACGAACGATTTTATTGTGAATATCTTATGTAATTTCTTTCGGTAACGGTAAAAAAGGGGGGGGAGGAAAAAGTATTCCCTGGCAAATTGCTCTTTTCGAAGGATTTATACCGTTTTTGACAGCGGCCCTTTTCATATCCGGCAGACCGGCGTCAAAAATGGTTATGAAAAATTCGTAAAATATTTAGACTACGTAACTACGTACGTTCCTGTCGATTATTAAAATCGTCCCTAAAATTTGAATCTCGAATTCGTCCTCTCTTTTTTTTTTTTTTTTTTTTTGGAAATTTTCCTCAGTTCTACGAGAGATGATCGATCGCTCGGTCAATCGGTCGAATTTAAGAGAATTTATTTAGCGATTAACGAAGTGACGTTTCTTTTTTTTATGTTTTTTGAATTTTTTTTTCTTCTTCTTTTTTTTTTTTTTTTTTTTTTAAGATGGTCATTTTTCAAACGTTAGATAGAGGTTACCGTACTAGCTGCGATAAATTAAAGCCTTGTTTCTGGTATAATGAAGATATTTATAATTCAAAAGTAAAGGAGAGAAATATTTGGAAGCCCGGCTTCCAACAGACCGCGGAATTACGTGTTAAAGTTTCCTACCGATAACGGAATGAAATTTAATTACCTTACGGCGAAAGGCCGTGTACGGTATTTAAACAAGATGTACACACATACGTGTATCAGCGTTATTGTATATGCATATACACGCACACGCACACACACATATATATATATATGTTATAAATATGCTCCTTTATATATTATATTATTTGCGTATATGGATGTACACATGGATATACGCGCGGGTATTATACATACGTATCTATAACGTCTATGTGTAAACCGCATTACGCGTGCATGATAAATCTCACGAAAATTTCCAACGTATAATAGGCGGAATAACAAATTACACTCTCGGAATTATATCGTTAAACGAGAAAGAAAACGAGAGAGAGAGAGAGAGAGAAAGATGCAACGTAAATCGTTTTGGTTTATCTACCACGGACACTCGTGTCATCAATGAATCCAAGGGTTTAAGTCGTTCGTACTAACATATATGTATCGTATAAAGGGTGTCCCGAATATCTTTGAAATAACCAAAAATAGAACCGGCTTCTCTCTCTCTCTCTCTCTCTCTCTCTCTCTCTCGGAAAAAAAATATATACGACCAAATAAATTAATTTTCTTATAACACGATGGTCTTCTAAAAATTCGAGTTTATTTTATTTTATTTTATTTTATTTTTTTTCATTTCTTAATCCTACATTTAATCCTTGCTTGTATATTTCCCCGATCCTCTACCCCCTCTCTCTCTCTCTCTCTCTCTCTTATTTTATATTACAAGTAATAAATTCAACATGAACAAAGTAAATATAGTATTTCGAAGTTTTACGGGGTAAAATTGATATTCCCCTCTCGGAAACAAAAAGTTCTACTCTTTCAATGTACCTACTTTTTTAAAAAGGTATTGTCTTTCCTCACAATGAATTTTCAGGACACCTTATATATATATATATACGTACACACACGTTAATAGCGTTCATACATTTTGTACTATTTCACGTCGAAAGATAAAGAAAGTTGAAAGTAAAGAAAGGAAAAAAAAAGAAAAGAAAAGAAAAGAAGAGAAGAAAAGAGAAGAGAAGAAAAGAGAAAAGAAAAAGGAAGGAAAGGAGAGGAAAGGAAACGTTTTAAGCGCAACCGTGTGCCAATCGTAATCCGGCGTTCTTTAAAAGTCTTTTCCTACCAATATCGAGCGGCTACCATTAACACGAGGAGTTCGAAGACGACAGCTAAGGACGGATATTGTCGGATCTCGAAGAGACTTGTCGAAGACGAACGAAGATGAGACTTTTAAGTCTCCTCCTACTTTACTGACGAGTGTAAGAACTCCAACGAAAGTCGTTCTATCTCTCTTCCAAAAGTACCGACAACCTTTAATGAACTTTGAACTTCAATGATGAACACCGCTAAACCCTTTTCCACCTACGAGCTTACACACACACACACACACACAATTATATATAAATATATATACACGTGGGTTAGAAATATATGTGTATATTTAAATATATATATATATATATATATATAATTATAATATTTTATACGGTTCTAAAAACTTTGCATAATTCCTTTTAATCATCTTTCTCATTTCCCGAATAAACTTATGTACGTGCGTGGGTACGTACGTGTCCGTATAAAAAGAAGAAGAAAAAAAAAATTACAAAAAAACAAAGCAAACGGATAGAAAAATCTACGATTTAATTCCGTTCTAATATTCATCACGATTTCGATTGTGAATTACCGCGTCAAAAATATCTTCGATGATATGTTTATTCGAGAATGGATCATTACTTTCCCAATGCAATTATGCAAAGTTATTCGCCGATCGTAAATAAAAATTAAAAAGAAAAAACAGAAAGAGTGACAAGTAAATCTTGCGACCCGTTTAGTAAATTCCTGATGACACACAAAGAGAGAGAGAGAGAGAGAGAAAGCCTTGAAAAAGGAACAATTTTATTCGAGGAGCCGAACGAACGGTGAGAACGGAGCCGAACTCTCAGTCTTAAATCGAATTTTTCAAGGAAGTAGACGTACAGCCGATTTACGTTAGTAAATTCGTAAGGACTAGCTTGATATAAAAAGCGGAAGCAAAGGTGAAAGAGGAGGAGAAGGAAGAAGAGGAGGAGGAGGAGGAGGAGGAGGAGGCAGTGAAAGAAGAAGAAGAAGAAGAAGAACAACAACAAGAAGAAGTTAGTTTTCTCTACTCTTAAAGCTTCCTTCTTTTTCTCTTCATTCATTCTTTCTTTCTTTCGTTCTTTCTTTATTTCGAACGAGGAATCCGTGAATGGGAGTTAATGGGGAGTGGGTGGTGATAATATGATGTTGGTCTAAGGTCGCGTGATAAGTAATGTATGTGATAACGGAATATATATATATATATATATATATATATATATATATATATATGTATATGTATGTATATGTATATATATATATATATATATATATATATATATATATATATATATATATATAGGGAAGATCGATGGAATCGAAATTGATGATGAAGAAATCTCGCCCAAGCTGACAATAAGATCGATGATACCACTTAAAGGGATACATTTTTGAACGTGTTACGGTGTTCGACGTGATATCTCAAACGGATAATAGAAAGAGAGAGAGAGAACCACGCCGTTGCATTTCACTTTTCTCTTAACACTTTTCTATTACCTCCTTTTCTTTATCGAATTTGTTTCAACCGTAAACGTAAGCGTTCTTGGCCGTTCATAAATCAATCCGACGTGTTCCTGAATGAATCGCGCCGAAAGAATCGACTTTCCTGATCCCCCTCCCCCCTCCCCACCCTTCGTTGTCGTCTCGAAGAGAAAGAGAGAAAGATAGAGATAGAGTGAGTTAGAAACAATCTCTCTCTCTCTCTCACTCTATATATATATATATATATATATATATATATATATATATATATATATGCGTATATGGTTGTATACGAGTGTGTGAGACACAAGTTGGTGAAGTTGAATGGCAAAGTGTTGAGAGAGAGAGAGAGAGAGAGAGAGAGAGAGAGAGAGAGAGAGAGAG
Organism: Dolichovespula saxonica; assembly: GCA_911387935.1. Taxonomy (NCBI): domain Eukaryota; kingdom Metazoa; phylum Arthropoda; class Insecta; order Hymenoptera; family Vespidae; genus Dolichovespula; species Dolichovespula saxonica. The sequence goes on along the minus strand of OU426998.1, from coordinate 4,028,584 downwards.
TGAGAGAGAGAGTAACGAAATGTTATAAAGTCGTGAAACAATGGACCCCGTTTCTCTACTATACAACGACATACGCTTTTTCATTATCATTTTAACGCTTTTTCGCAATCCCGTAAATCTTGTACACTTTAGTCGAATCGAAGGATCGGTTCATAGCCATAAAAGACATTTTCTCGCTTGTACTCTTGTAGATATGTAGAGGTACGTAATAATAGTATACCTACGTACATACGCGCATACACACACACACACACACACATAGGAAAGAATCGACGACAATATTGCAACAATATTCTCTAAAAATAAAAAACAAAGAATAGATAGGGTATCATATGTGTACGTGTACGATTTAAACACGTTTCATTCGAATTGTTAGCAATGCAATCTATGTTGATAAATTGTTTTAATGATAAATCGATATCGATCGAATGTATTTTGTAGTTATACGACGCGTACGAGAACGTAAAACGCCGAGAACACTTTTAGAAAATTTCTAAGAGGAATGTTACGATCGTTCGTTATAAAACACGGTGTTGTTCGGGGTCGATCGAACGATGCATGATAGTTCAATATAATGCGCTATCAATTTCGCGCTCATCAATGTATTTTAACAAGCCGGAACGAGGAAAAGTGATTTTCAATAACGGTCTAGTATCGAGTTTGAGAAATTATCTGATTTCTTCTTACTTGTTTCTTTAAAAAAAAAAAAAAAAAAAAACCAGCTGAAAGTTAATCGGCGAAATGTCTTAAATATTAATGAACATCGTTAGCGAAAAGATTCTTCTATCGAATTAAAGAGAGAGAAAAGGAGAGAGAGAGAGAGTGAGAGAGAGAGAAAGAGAGAGAGAGAGAGAGAGAGAGAGAGACAAAAGAACGAAAAAAGTGGATAAGAGTGATTACTTCGAAAATCGAGGAGAGGCATAATTATTTTTCTGAAGTGGTACCTAATTATTCGATTATTCGCAGGTAGCTATAGAACAAAAAGGAACAATGAAAATGGATAGATTAATCAGGATAAATTAATAAGTAAAATTATAGTTATAATTTTACTATAATATTATACGTGTATATATATATATATATATATATATATATATATATATATTTTAATCAACGTTGTTTTACCGGTTAAATGAAGAAAGAAAGGAAGAAAAATAAAAGGGAAAGAAAAATGAGAATTACAATAATTGGAATAATATTATATTATACCTACGGCTTGTCTGAAGAACATTTTTAATTAAACCTCTCTAATTTTCGTTAAACATTTTTCAAATCCTATTTTACTTGTTGAACCAACCCAGCAACGTTTCCGTACAAGTTCGCAGAGAGAGAGAGAGAGAGAGAGAGAGAGAGAGAAAAGAAAAGAAAAAATCTCGGAATTTTAATAATAATTATGCGAATGCAAAGTAAGATTTTATATTTTAACTACCATACCGCGTACAAATGTATCATAAAATAATACGTGAATGAAATAACAATAATAATAACAATAATAATAATAATAATAATAATAATAATAATAATAATAATAATAATAATAATAATAATAAAAATAATAATAATAATAATAACAATCTCTTTCCCTCTCTCTTTCTCTCTGCAGTAAAAAATGAATAAAAAATAGGCGGGGGGAAAAAAAGAAAGATAGGAAAGAAAAAAGATTCGACAAACGCCAAAGAGATAAAATTTAATTTTGTAAAATACCATTAAGAAAATAATAGTGTCCAATTAAACGCAACAAAAGAAGAAGGACCCCTTATTATTCACGGCTATTTCCATTCTTAATATTTCCCGATTGCGAGATAGTTTCATCAAGCGACGGCAATTACGTTATAAAAACTTTGGCTATATCGTTACGGAAGTCCGTTTTGGTGTTGCGAGAATGAAAGACGAAAAAGGAAAACGAAAACTATAACGTAAACGTAAACGAAAACGAAAACAAAAGCAAAAACGAAAAGAAGAAAAAAAAGAAAGGGAGAAGAGATAAAATAGCAAAGATACAGAGAGATACAAAGGAGATTTATTAAAGTTTCCGTTGAGCATAATACTTTGAAAAGTCTTGTAAATTGCATTTCTGACGTTGCTATTCCGGTCTATCTGTCTAGCTTCATCGAGCATCTCGAACGAATAATAACGAATCCAATGAAGCTGAATTTTGTCTCTCTTTCTGACTCTCTCTCTCTCTCTTTCTCTCTCACTCTCTCTATCTCTATCTCTATCTCCGTCTCTATCTCTCTTACTATACCTCTTTATCTTTTCCTCTGGGAATCATATCTACTCTCTGGCGCGTACGCGTTCATTTCACTTCGTAGTTAGACGACTAGAAGTGAGAACGATAAAAAAAAAAAAGATAGAGATATAGATGAAGACGAAACTAGAGAGAGAGAGAGAGAGAGAGAGAGAGGATTATCTAAGCGTATATGTAAGATGCTGCAAAATATCTTTTCCCTACGACGAGCTTCTCTCTCTCTCTCTCTCTCTCTCTCTCTCTCTCTTTCTCTCTATCTATCTATCTCTATCTCTATCTCTATCTCTCTACATCTCGATAAGTTGAGTGTAACTGAAGAGAAAGAAAGAAAGAAAGAAAAATGGATGGATGGATAGACAGACAGACGGACAGATGAATAGATAGATAGATAGATAGATGAGGGACGAAGAGAGTAGGAAGAGAGAGAGAGAGAGAGAGAGAGAGAGAGAGAGAGAGAGAAAGAGAAAAAAAGAATCTCGAAAGTGAACGGCGCGGCAGATTCGTAAGAAAATTGCTAGGAGACGTTCCGCCTCATTTTCTTATCCACTTGAATATCGTGACGGATTGGACGATAGAAGAGAGACGTGTAACTTCGTATGTAGTACCTCCATTCCCACCTCGTTCTTTCCCCTTACCCTCCCAACCCCAACCCCGGACACCCTTATATTCAAGCAAGCAACCTATCAACCTACCCAACCTACCCAACCACCCCCGTAACCCGTACCAACCTACCCAACCACCCCCGTAACCCGTACCAACCTACCCAACCTACCCAACCACCCCCGTAACCCGTACCAACCTACCCTCCTCGTAGTTCTCTTTCTCTATTCCAAACGATTTTGCTAGGTAGCTCGCGTTAAGTCGCTGGGAATGATATACGACTTGACGTATGTTATATCTGCCGGTCTCGGACACGTTCACGTGTCTGCCTGCCTGCGTGCGTGCGTGCGCGCGCGCGCACGCACGCACGCACGAACGCACGAGAACGACGGATTTACCGAATGCAAATCGTTCTGCAAAACTGCTTTTTACTGTCGGCCGCAATAAATATTCAACCGGAATTGCGATCTCGAAATAGATAGAAATAGAACATTTTTATTGGCTGGTTAAATCATTTTTCTTTTTTCCTTTGCTTCTTTCTCTCTTTCCAATTTCTCTTCCTTTTTTGTTTCTCTCTCTCTCTCTCTTTTATTTCTTTTTTTTTTTGGTTTTTCCTAGATCGAGTCTCTTACATTCTCGCTCGATGGCCATTCGATGGATATTATTTAGTTCGTCTTGTTTTTCTTTCTTTTTTTTTTTCCTTCCGTTCTTTTTTTCTTTGGTTATTTTACGACATTTTAAATGATATTTAAAAAAATATATTTCACGCGTCCGACATATGGCTTTTACGTGAAAAGAATTTTATGTATTCATTTACGACGTGATTTAGGATTGAAGCGGAAGAGAGAAAGAGAGTGAAATATGTTAGCATAAATGTTATGTATATTTATATATATATACATCTATATGCATATATTACATACACACACACACACACACACACACACACACACACACACACACATATATATATATATATATATTCTTTTTTCCCCTTTATTCCACAAATAATTTTAAATTTGGAAGTTGAGCATTTTTTAGAATAGCATCACGTATTTTCAAGCACACACACGCGCACACAGACAAAATTTGATTCGAAACCCGGGGATGCACAAACTCAAATGATTGATTCGAAATTAATTAAATCAATTTCTCGTATTAGAATCGACTCGTTATCGTAATTGCAGTGAACGTGAGAAAAACTGTATTCAGTCCTCTCTCTCTCTCTCTCTCTCTCTCTCTCTCTCTCTCTCTCTCTCTCTCTCTCTCTATCTATCCATCTATCTATCTCTCTCTTACTTTCACTATCAAATATAGTCATAGGGTTTGCGATAAAGCACGATGTAGACGAGAACGATTGTAAATCAAAAAGAGAAAGAAAGAGGAAAGCAAGAGAGAAAGAGACAGAGAGAGAGAGAGAGAGAGAGAGAGAAAGCAAAAGAAAAAAGAAAGAAAGAGAGAAGAATAAAAAAAAAAAATTCGAGTGTACGATCGAGCTTCATTTTCTCTAACGCGCCAGCTCTCACGTTCGCAAATGAGAAAAGTCCGCGCGCTGTAATCATTTATTTTAAAGCCGAGGGTAGTTCGGTCGCGAAGTAGGCGATGGAGAAACATTGTCAAACGTTCCCTTTCCCTCTCACCGTACGGCTAAAGAGGGTGAGAAATGATCGAGAGCGTCGGGGGGTGGAGGGGAGTGGAGGGGGGGTAAGAGAACGTTATACAGGGTGACACCCAGCAATTTCCTCCGGTTTCATTTTTATCGAAATGAAAGTTCGTTTGATAAATTCCAATTCAATTGCAATTACGAACAATTTTAAGATCGTACGTTGCGATTGAAATTAATTGCCCGACGCACGGCGATGAAATTAATTCCTTCGATCATACCCGTGGACATAAATTACTGCGCCGTCACCTTTTATTTACCTCTTATTGTATATTCGATAGAAAAAAAAAATATATATATATATAAAATAACGAAGAAACGATTCTATTTCAAATTCTATTACATTCTATTACGTTCTATCACCTTATTCCTCTTTGTTTCGTTTATATTTCAAGCTAGTGCCTCTCGTAACTCTGCGATCAATTCTCACTCTCTCCTCTTCCTCGTAAAGTGGAAGGCTAAAAAAAAAAAAGAAACGAAAAGAAGGAGAAAAAAAATAAGGAAAAAAAAGCAACAACAACAACAACGACGACGACGACGAGGACGAAGACGAAGGAAGAGGAAAGTACGAACGGAGGAGGCTCGTTCTTTTATCATAGCCGTTAGGATCAATGAATAATGTTGTGCTCCCTCTCTTGTTATCCTCCGCGCTATTTGCACGCCGTAGTTGCCATGAACGTGTAAGAGTAGGGAGAGTTTTATTAATAGCAAACGTTAGAGGCACTGGCCCGTTATTCAGAACGCGCTTTTAGCCCCGTTAGAGACGCTTTTGTTTCTATCGACGACGTCCTTGGACGATGGGAAGAGCATCGGCTAGGCGGTAAACGCATATATGTGTTGCATTTATGTATTGCGAGAGCTCGCGCGCGCGTATGCATTTATGTATACTACACGAGATTATACTGAAGTTTGTACGAAGCTTTCTTCTTTGTGGTATCGACTGCAATGTCACCGTTTAATCGTCTCGAAACGGACGACACGAACTTGAAGATGAGTTAGACCTACGATTTTTTCTTTTTTTCTTTTTTACTTTCTTTTCATTCCTCGAAAGAACTATACTACTTCGTCTGGTATAAATAAATAAATAAAAAATAAACAGAACGGTTTAAGATAACCCAACGAAAAAAAAAAAAAAGAACTTACGAATATTCCTTAGGAAATGTGATGAATGACGTGAAAAATATTATTAATATTCTATTTGGTGAATTAAATGAGTAGAAAATTTTCTATATTATATTATGTCGGACCGATCGATTGCCTCAATTTCACCGAATTCATATTACCTTTTTACGTAAATTAAAATTTCAAACATACTTTATATGTATCAAAATGCATATACACGACACACACACACACACACACATATTTATATAAGTGCATATATTTAATCGCACATTAACTAATCATTGATTTTAACTAAAAAAAATATATGTTAACGAGCGATCGAAAAAATAGATTAGAAATTTAAATTATACGAGTCGATTTTCTTTCTTTTTTTTTTTTTCTTTGAGATCAAAATTGGTGAATAGTTGTCGGCTCGTTCACGGTGATCTTAATATTTTTATCTTTTCGTATCTACGTTCGAAAAAAAAAAGAAGACAAATTTTTCTCGACCGATTAGATCGAACGAAGATCTACGTATCGTTAGCCGAAGCAATTTTATATTATATCAATATTTATCTTTATATATCTATCCATCCATCCATCTATCCGTCTATCTATTCGTGCCTATGCCATCTCCCTCACTCGTTTCGTTCCTTTTTTCTCTGCTTTTTTATTTTCATTTACTTTTTTCCCTCCTCCCGCCCCCCCTGCCCCGCTTCTTTTTCTTCTCCTACTTTTATTAAAAACATCGTTTCGGTCGTTCGTAATTACGGCAAAAACCTTTGCCTTTTCATCGCGCACGTATTCTTTTTGCAAACATTTCCACCGAAATAAACCAAACGTTCGCTCTAGGTCGACGAGCGAACATTTCAAAGTAATTAAAAATATTTATTTGGTAAATTAGTTCTTTCTTTCTTTATTTCTTCCTCTTTATCTCTCTCTCTCTCTCTCTCTCTCTCTCTCCTCCTCCTCCTCCACCTCTCTTATTCTCTCTTTGTTTCTTCCTTTTATTTTTTCTGTTTACCGTTGAGTGTCAGGAAAAGAATGAAATTTCTCGAGGTACGAAATTAAAAACCGGCGTACTGTGTAAAAGCAAGGATGGTTTACCCCGTTTACGTTTTACGAGCTCCCGAGAAAGGGGACATAGAGAAGAAAGGGATATCAGGCGTGTCGATCTCGTTAACCAAGATGAAGGCTGTGAGTTGGTCGGATATAGTGAGAGCATACATACATATATCCATACATACATGCATATATATATATATATATATATATATATATATATATATATATATATGGAATGAAAGAGAGAAAGAGAGAAAGAGAGAAAGAGAGAGAGAGAGAGAGAGAGAGAGATGTTTAATTCTTTCAAATGCAAATATACCGAATGTGTTTTCTCCGTTGAAGGAGACGTTAAAATTTCTAGAGTTAATTTGCATATTTGAGGATACGACATATAATTAATTCAATAGAAACAATCGAATATCAATGAAGCGATTGCAAGAGCGCGCATTGGTTTTCAAAGGTCGCGGAGGTGTATGATTGAAAAAATAAAAAAATAAAAAAAAAAAAACATGCTTAGGGAGCGGAGCGGAAGGGAGAAGAAGGTCAAGACGAAAGTGTAGTTTGATGAATGGATCAGGAAGTAAAATATTGGAGATGGGAACGATATATTACTTCGTCGTATCGATTGATAAATGTATAGAACATAGGTATCTACTCGTGAAATTCATCTTGCTCGGCTTATTTCAATCTCGATTGATCGCGTTTAACGCGTACAATGCGTATCGTTGTTACAGCAACGCGATCCTAACACGAATACGATCTATCGGTAATTTCTAACGGTCATATTCACGGCGCAAAGGGCAAGTAGAAGCGTTCACCTGTATGTATGTGTGTATGTGTGTGTGTGTGTGTGTGTGTGTATGCGCGTGTATTTGTGTGTGTACGAACGTACGTACGTATGTACGTTCGAGAGCGAGTCGGTTACGACGATAGATCGACGTATACGACGGCTGTTACTTACCATCAGCTTTCCGGTTACACGTTACGGCCATTCCGATGTTTCCCCACTTGACGTTTAACGCTTTACATCGCGTGCTGGGGTTTTCCCTTTGTAACAATAGAGATCGAACGAAACGACAAGACGTTAGTAACTTAGGTATATTCATCCATTTAGAGAAATTATAACGTCGCCATCGATCATCTCCCCCCCCCCTCCCTAGATCGATTATTAAAGCCATTAATTTAATTAGACGATAGATTTGATTGGAAATAACATGTGCATCTCATACCGCCATTATTACTTTGCCATGGTATCTTGTTCCATTTTTTTTTTTTTTATGTATATATATATATATATACACACATAAAAAGTATATAATGATATATAATGACAGGGAAAAATTTCTTCAACTTATCACTCGTGACAAACTTGTGATGAAATTTTTTATACGAATCAACGCGTCACCCAATGAAAGCGTCATCGAACAGACGAAGAGAATTATAGTTCGTTGATTCGCAATATCCTTCGATTATCGAATAACAAATAATATCTCAAAGCGAATCAAAGTACTCCCGAATTTCACGAAGGGATGGATAATTTTTCGAATACATCGTTCTTTCTCTTTCTCGTCTTTTCTTTTGTCTTTAATTTTTTTTTTTATTTATTTATTTATTTATTTTTTTTTTTTTTTGTTAAATCATGCGCATTCGCGTATCGACGGGATACATCCAATTAGATATTTATTAGACAAATGTATACGTACATGTACGTATTTGATTATTCACAAAGTATAACGACATATCGATTGTTCCAAGAATAAACTCGAGCGAAATAGAAATTCAGAGTAAGTAGCATGAAAGGCGTTAACTATGCCGAGATACGATATACTAATGTCTCTAATCTTCTCCCTCCTCACGTATTCTCCATCCCTCTATCCTTCTCTCTCACCCTCACCCTCTCTCTCTCTCTCTCTCTCGCTCTTTCGCTTTCTGCATCGCTCTGCATCTCCCTGCATCTCTCTCTCTCTCTCTCTCTCTCTCTCTCTCACTCCCTTTCTATCTCTGTCGTTATAACGTCCCTATATCTGGCGTCGTTACATGCGGATGAACCAGCTGCGCAACAAACTACTTTGCATCCATCAAGCCGTCGAAGCAGAACGAAGAGAGGCTGCTCCCTGGGGAATGAGTTCATGCTCCACGACGCGAAGTACCGGTCCGCTACGGTCGTCGCGGAACCACCTACGTCAATTTTACTTTTAATATTTTTCTTTTAATGCGTTCGATTTCGCACGAGAAGGACGAAGGTCAAGGAAAACGACCCAGGAAGAAATAAGAGGAAGAAGAAGAAGAAGAAGATAAAGAAGAAGACGAAGAAGAGGTGGAGAAGGAGGATGAAGAAGAAGAAAAAAAAAGAAAACTAATTTTCTATCCATCGAATTTATTTCTTCGTAATTGTACATTAAATTATGCGAAGATATAATATACATACATTATATATATATACATTATAGGTTGAAACGATCATGGTTGATGCCAGTACCTATCGTTTGAAAGAGAAATTAATGATTATTTTTTTCCTCCTTTTATATTTTCTTTCTTTGTCTATTTCTTTTTTTTTTTTTATTCTTTTTTCTTTTCTTTTTTTTTTTTTAGGCAACAACAATCGACGTAATTTCACACGATCGAACGTTCCTTATCGTTTGCGTCGTCGAGAGATGATGTTTACGAGTGACGTTTACGTACGTGCATGCATTCGTGAGAGGAAAAGAAAAATGAAGGTTCATACCTGAGAACGTGACGAAAGTTGTTATCGAAATTATCGCGATTGATACCGATCGAACGTAATCGATTGTACCGACTAACGACGTGACTGACGGGTATAACGATTTATCCGATCGTAAAAATATCTTCTTTCAGGACAATTAAAATAATTCGAACTCAATTGCGCATCGCAAATGCAAAGTATTTTTTAATTATATCGATTAATCGTACAGAAATGTCACGCGAGTATTTGAGGACTACGAAGGAATGGAAAATTGATATTCCATGGGGAAAAAAATTATCCGTCCGACGTTAGGAATTTTTATGTCTCGAGATTACAATAACGAAACGAAAGAAAAAAAATATTGACATTGATCTAATTATCCGAAGAATAAATATCAGACATGTTTTTTTTTTTCATTAATAATATTTTTATCAATGAACAATTCGATCCATTCCTGATTGTCTATTGATTAACGATGAATATTTCGCGTAAATCCATTTGGATCGAAACTTTGGTTTATACCTTCGGTATATCTTTTCCCTCTCTCTCTCTCTCTCTCTCTCTCTCTGTCCTTCTCAATTTTTTTTTCCTCTTTCGATTTAGTACGCCACGATTGGGTCGGTGAGAAAATTTTTTTCACGTCGCCGAGCTCCTCTTTTAAAGCGAAGCTTATCGGGTGGACGGACGGTCGAGGTTACGCCAAGCTGGGATTGAACATCCACGCGATATTTTCTTCGTCCTTTTTTGTTCTTTGTTTTTTATTCTTCTTCTTCTTCTTCTTCTTTTCGTTTCGTCCTTGTTTATTTTTTCTCTTTCTTTTTTCTTATTTTCCTTCTACTTCCATTTTCTCTCTCTCTCTCTCTTTCTCTCTCCTTTCTTCTGCTTCATATTTTTTTCTCCGAGGTTCAATAGCGAAACCTTGATCGGACTCGTCTTTCAATCGAGAGACAGTAACATTTCGAAGAAAGAAAATCATCCTTTTTCTGTTTCCTTTCTTCGAATCACGAAAATGAGTTCCATTTAGTTAAAATCGATTACTACCCCTCGAGAGCATCCTTCTCTCTCTCTCTCTCTCTCTCTCTCTCTCTCTCTATCTATCTATCTATCTATCTATCTATCCATCTCTTTCTTTCTTTCTTTCTTTTCGTCTATCTTAACTATCACTATCTTTTTCATTTCAATTGGAACCTACCGCGCCACCAGAAATACCACTTTGATACTTAAGTAGCATATTTTCGTTGATTTAAGGATAATCGTTAAGTTGACATTTTATTCAATGCTTTTATTAGCTTAACCACTCGTCATTCGAATATTCCCGTTTCCATTCGATAACGAGAGATCCACTTCTTCGTAATAATTCTGATTTTACTACGGCATTCAGATATCAAGATCGCCTCGAAGCCGTACCGGAAGCTCTATACGTTGTGCTCCTCGTTATCGAGGAAAATATATCTATGGGTTTTCCTTGATAAGTGTTATCGAAACTTCGGTAGGTACACGGTTTTATCGGGTTCAATTTACTTACTTAATTAATATCAAATGGCACGCATCTCTGCCTTTTTCTCATTTTGATTTAATAAAACTTTCATTGTTAAGATATAAAAATTAATTAACGAATCTTCCAGTCGGATATTATGTTACTATTATTATTATTATTTTTTGTTTCTTTTTAATAGATAAAAAAGACCTTTTAATAACGTAATAATATGGAGAAGGACGATGCGCGATCACATTGATCCGAAAGATAGAAATATCTTATTCGCAAAGAAATAAAAAAATAAATAAATAAATAAATAAAATAGAAAAGAAAAAAGATGTTTGATTTTTTTTTTTTCTTTAAAACAATCAATAAAACTAACTTTCATTTAGCCGACTAACCTTACCGACGTTGCCGTAAGTATCGTGAAAGATCGATCATCGAACGAGCGTTCGGTGTTAGTTGCCGAAAAGATTATGTTTAACTACCGAAAGCTAACCGATCTTTAGATTAGGAATTAGTAGAGAGAGAGAGAGAGAGAGAGAGAGAGAGAGAGAGAGGAGCAGAGGGAGGGAGGGGGAAGAGAGGGGAGAGAGGGGAGAGCCTCTTTCGGTCGATAGTGTCCTCTCGAGTGGTTTAACGCGAGATGAGGTCGTAAACGCATCGGTTTACCGTAGTTTCATTTACGTCATATCGAACTGAGTATGACATACCTACATACGTATATAATGTCATTAGACGAGATTAGATTAAACCGAATGATTAAGTTAAAATATTGTTGTTAGATTTTCTAAATGTTTTGTCCTAACGGGAATAGAAAATATTTTACGAATGGCAGATCGATGAATATTTTTTCTTCTTTTTTTTTTTTTTTTTGAATAGCTTCAGATTCTTTTCGAATTAAAACTGACGTACGAATCGACGTAAGTAATAATATATATATATATATATATATATATATGATATAAAGCTTATTATTTAAATGTAAAATTTTTTTGCAATAACAAACTCGCGTGCAGTAAATTTTCGTTCGTAAATATACCATATATACTATTTTTTATATATGTATTATTTATAAATCTATATCTATAAGACAATTTTAGCTATCTCTGAGGAATTAGTAGAAGATATTCTTGACATTTGAGACTTTATTAACGGAATACTCCCTGGAATGTTCTCTCTCTCTCTCTCTCTCTCTCTTTCCAAATATATATATATAAAATGTGTGTTTATAATACGTGTATATGTGAATACATCGAAATGAATTAGCCGTGAAGATCACTGAGCGTTCGATCGGAGTAATACTTTTAAGGATAAAGTAGATTGCATCTGTATTGATGCAAACCGAAACATATATCCTACGTGGATGCTTAGATGTTTCCTAGATTTCAAGAATTCGTTTAAAATCGAAGTAGTACGAAGGCAAATCGGTAATGGTTAAAGTGTAAACCTAGCGTTGGATACTAAAGGATTCTTCTACTTAGCTTTCGAAACCGAACTGTCGGAATTGATGTCGGGGAATTGGATTACGTGAACTTATCGGAGTACGATCACCAAGAACGACACGTCTAATGACATTGCTTCGAAATCTTCCTAAAGAAAATAAGAAACAGAGATAGAGATAGAGAGAGAGAGAGAGAGAGAGAGAGAGAGAAAGAAAAAGATAGAAAGAAAGAAAGATAGGAGAAAATTTGAATTCGACTTTAACTTCCACGCTTCTCTCTCATTTCTTTTCTTTCACTTTTCCCTTACTGTAGAAACACCTCACCCTCAGCCTCACCCTCGCACTCACACCCCACTCCCCGCCGAAAAAAGGAAAGAAGCACGTTCGAATCGGTTTTTTTGTATCTTTTCCTTTCTCTTTATCTCTCTCTCTTTCTCTCTTTGTGTCTCTCTTTTTCCATGTCGAGTCGTTCTAGGGACGGAATAAAGCGGAACTTGCGAAGGATATATAAAAAAAAAAAAAAAAATGGTGCCAACGAAGCACGCGCGGCGTGAAGGCAAAACGACCTTCATTTTCATTCGACTCGCGCATATGTAGTACGAGAAGGTTATAGCAGCGACCACCTGTAAAGCACACCGTATCCACGTTCGATCTCTTCGAAGCGAGTTCTCTTCGAGTTTTCTCTCACTCTCTCACTCTACGACACACACACTCTCTCTCTCTCTCTCTCTCTCTCTCTCTCTCGTACTCTCTATCTAGCTTGCGCAAGTTCTTAGGTCTCGGCCTCCAATACAAATACAAGCTGTTAAAACTGGACTACTTCGGTAGTAAATTTAGTGCGTGTAATACACGTTGTGTCTAATTCCAAGGAGATTACTTCGACAAAAAATACGACATCGTATATTACGATTGATGCTAGTTCGTGAGTTCGAATTAAATCGACCGAATGCTCTTAACCGTGGTTTCCGCCATTTGAAATCCGATTTGGGTGGGGCGCGGGGGGCGGAGGGGTATCGATCTTATGTTTGTTTAATTATTTCGCGCGAGTTTACAACCACGTTATTTGGGGTACGATCGAAGGGAGAGATAATGTAGAACGTCGAATTTTGGTTGTTTCGTGATTTTTGTATATCGTCGCGAAAAGAAAAAGGACGAAATAATTAACTTTAGAGATATAAAATATATTGTTACCGATATAAAAATCGTGATATAAGATATATATACATATCTATATATTTCATATCGTTACGTTAACAATATATCGAGTTAGAGTCACGAATAAAATTCATATTCCTTAGGTTAGATTTCAAGGATCTTATTATGATTTTTCATAGAACGGAAGTGGAAAAGGTATAAAAGTTTATAGGTTTTAAAATTACTTTATATATATATTTATATCAATTAATCTTCAAGATGAAAATAAATCAATGTAATATGAAAATTTTACGAGATAGTAACTACGACCTATTATATAAGGATTCGGTTAAAACGCAGATTTGTAACAAGAGTTAAGAAAGTAATAGGATTGGTCCTTCGGTATTATAATCATTTACTTGGCAACGATTCAACCATCTCTCTCGTACTTATGTCAGGACTGATGTATAACTCCACCTCTCTCTCTCTCTCTCTCTCTCTCTCTCTCTCTCTCTCTCTCTCTCTCTCTCTCTGTCTTGCTACGTCCTTGTATAAGGCCATAAACGCTACGTTCCGCACGGATTTACATACATCAAAGGAACGGCTGTGAACTTCGACGGTGACTGATTCTGAGGATACATGCGTCTCGTTACTCGTACATACATATATACAAACACATATACATATACATTAGAAATTCGCTTATGTACACACACGCGGTGTATACATAAACGAGTGAGAAGGATGATGACCGTCGGTGTATATCTTTACTCGTACTACTTGGATTACACCACCGAGATCTTTCGAATTTTCTTCTTTCCTTTTTATTTATTTATTTCTTTTTCTTGTTTTTTTTTTTTTTGTTGGAAACGAAAAAAAGAGCTCTACATACGTTCGCATAATATGTAGGTACGTGTACGATATGTATGCACGTGTTATTCCTGCCTTTATAAAAGATATATGGTAGGCGTTAGTGTCCGTACACGTATGAGAGATTTTTCTATAAATCATCTTTGTTTATGGCAGGTTCGGTTTTTCGGTCGGATCTATATTTTGGTATTATTTGCATATCGACACTACCGCCACTAGTTGCTGTTCGCAATTTTATTGATTTCTGTCACCTTGAACCGATCGGCCAATATATTATCGTCGTGTATGATATTGTACCATTCGTTCACATAAGTGAACGTCATTGGAGAGGGGGGGAGGAGGAGGAGGAGGAGGAGGAGGAGGAGGAGGAGGAGGGACCGAATTTATGGAATATCGAACATTTACCGCAAGTCGCCGGCCTCTTCAACGGTCCATACTACTTGTTGACATTACTACTAGATAGAAACCGCGACTCCATTGATCTCTATCACTTTGTATCTATTTATGAATACAGTATTGTTCCGTGAATTATATTGGGATTATTTCGCAGGTATTAACGGATGACAGAAAACACGAATCAACAACGTTTGCCTAGCGTTGAATATCAATATATTACTCCGTCGTTCGTCTCGTATATCCACGTTGGAATCATTTTTTTTCTCTCTTTTATCTTTTTTTTTTCCTGTTCTTCTAGCGATCCTCGTCAGATATTATCGATATCTCGAATTGTCGAGAGATTGAAACTAAAAGAAAAAAAGAAAAATAACAAGAAAGAAGAAAGAAAATCTTTACGAATTTTCGTCGACGATTGATCTTTCGATCGATTCGTAATCAATTATTATGCCGGTATGATTAAGAAAAATAAATTACGATGTTATCGGCAAAATTATTTTTCACCTTCCGAAAGTTCATCAAAGCATTATAGGATTATCATTGTTAACTGGCTCCTGCCTGTCGTTAGAAAGCAGTGACGGTGATAATAGGAGAAAATTTCGTCAAGCGTAGAGTTACTTTGGGGTCGCTCTTGCTCGGCTTGAACGCCTCCAGCACTGAAGTAGAGAGCTAGTCAACTGGTTATGGTCGGTTCTTCTCTCTCTCTCTCTCTCTCTCTATCTATCTATCTATTCTATCTATTCTATCTATCTATCTATCTATCTGTCTATCTCTTTCTCTCTTTCTCTTTCCAGACAAGCCGCTTACTGTTCTGCAAAGCTTCAGTTCTCGAGCCCTTGGCATTGATGAGTTACCTTTGGCTGTTATTCCTAAAGCTTTGCCAGTTATTCTTCCTTACTTGTTGCATCGGTTCGTAGCTGTCATTTCCAACAGCCACTGTATTTCTCCTGTTTGCAGGAAGACTACTTCATTATTCTACTTAGTTAAGTCTATACTAGGTTTATTCTCAGGAATGATTAACTTCAATATATCTCCACGATTCCGTGGTAACCATCGAAGATTTTACGGGGTACCACGGTAATAAGCCTAAAATCAAATTAGATTTACTTCGTGACCGCATTGGTTTGTCTAAATCATTTATCGACGAGTGTGCTTTTGGATAGGGCTTTATAAAGCACGCTCATACCGTATTAGAGGGGAAAACTCGCTAATAATGTTCATCGTGGTATTAATAATCCCACGGTTATGGGCACTACCAACAATCGGATTTCAACAGGCGTTTTCCCCATCATTCTACATATCCAAAATCTAATAGATAATTAAACCACGTTGAGCTACGTACATATTTTGTAATATTTTATCGATGATTTCTTTTCTTTTTCTTTTTATTTTATTTTTTTTTATTTTTCTATTCTTTTTGCCGCAACTAACAATACATACACGACCGAGTAGATTTTACTCATTCGCTCATTTCATCCGCTTATATTCATCATTATGTTTATATTTATCGTCTACAATTATAAATCGTTAACGTTCCTTAACGACTCGCGAAGTTACTTTGAATGGATCAAATGTATTTTCTATTTGCAATGAGGAGTTCTATAGCACGCTCTATCGGCTTAAGTTCTCTAAGAACTTATTTACTATTCCTCTTCGTCGACTGCTTGTAAAGTCTTTGGTGTTTCCTACACATCGATTATTGTGGCGCACAACTCTCTCCCTCTTCCCCTCTCCCTCCCTCTCTCTCTCTCTCTCTCTCTCTCTTTCCATGGCTTCCCTTTTCTTGGTTACGATAAAGCTTGCCGAGAAACTCGAAACACTTGATTCTCGCGGCGAACATGCGTTTACTAAGATCTCGTAACTCTGTGCAAACCGGATCAGTGAATAGAGTGAACATTTGTCTCTCTCTCTCTCTCTCTCTCTCTCTCTCTCTCTTTCTCTCTCTCTCTTTCTCTCTCTCACCCCATCTTTCTCTCTTTCTCTTTGCATAGAGCGAACGTCTTAAAGTAATACCGTCCTTTGCCTGTCGACATTGGCAAATGAGAAGAGAGAGAGAGAGAGAGAGAGAGAGAGAGAGAGAGAGAGAGAGAGAGAGAGAGAGCAATTTCAAGAAAAGCTCTGTTTCATGATTTTCTTTGAAGAGAAAGACGGAGACGAATTCGGTAGCTAGCGAGGCGAGAGTTTTCGAAGAATAAACAAGCTGATATAAACTCAGAATCAATTTATTATTCCCTTCGAGAGAGGGGTAAGTAAGTATGAATGGTCTAAACTACGAGATACCGTTAAAATCGTCGTCGTTGTTGTTATTATTATTATCAGTTACCTACGTTTTAGTATCACAATTGTTACGTAATAAAATAACAACGTTTGTTACGTAATCCCTTAACAAGATGTCTTGTATAAATATTTAAAAGTAAAGTATCGGACGGTTCCTGCAACGCTCGGTTCTACTCTCCTATCTAACAGGAAACCGATAACAGTGAAAAGCGGCGAATAAAAAGGAAGAAAATACTATATATTGTGGGCGGTTGGACGAAGAGAGAGAGAGAGAGAGAGAGAGAGAGAGGAAAAAAAATAAAGTGGAAAACAAAATTCGAGAGCTCGTTGGGACAATCTCCTCTCGTGTTTATCGAGCTCGGTATGTGTGTCCGTGTCTCTGCGTTTATGTCTATATGTGTGTGTGTGTGTGTGTGTGTGTGTTTGTGTGTGTATATATATATATATATGTGCATGTATCCATCGTTTGTATGCGAGTCGCGTATTTATTTATTTCAGGAAAAAAAACTTTTTAAAATGCTTGCTTGAGAGAATTTTCAATTTTTAATTTTCTTTTTACTTTTTTTCTTTCTTTCTTTCTTTCTTTCTTTCTTTCTTTCTTTCTTTCTTTTTCTGTTTCACGACGAAAATCTTTTCTGAACATTTTTTCTGTTCCTTTCGTTTTTCTCTCTTTCCTTTAAAATCTCTCACGGAATTATCACGGATCTGGTTAGTTCGGATATTGGATAAGTCTTTTTCAAGACAATATAACAGTTAGTTGTTAGAATCGCGAAATTGTGTAGAGATTCCCTTAGGAAAATTCGTTCAAAGTGAACTCGTATATGTACATACATACATATCTGAGTCTCGCAGCCGGGCATGTATTATACGGTAGAACTATACTATGGTAACACATAACCAATAGTTTATGGAAATAAGTAACAAAACTCTATTCTCATGAGCCGTGCTCTTATACTCGGTAGTATAATAAAAGCAAAGTATACGCGTCGTATTATATTAAAAATTTCGTATTATGGCGTTACAAAATTAACGCGGATTGGATATTGTAAACGATGTTGCAAGAAAAAAAAAAAAGAAAACAAAAAGAAAGAGAAAAAAGAAATAAATCGATGGATTTTCGTAGTTCGATTTTTATCATCGTTCGATTTATAGTAACATCAATTATACATACATATATATATGTGTGTGTGTGTATATTCAAAAATTTGTCCGTTATGTTTTTAAGTAATTAGTACCTCGAAATTTGGCCAACCTGGCTGCGTTAGTTATGTCAATAAGGATCGCTGTACCACGTAATATTCGTTATCCCCCTAATGGCAAACATTCATCGAAATATGCCGCTGTATTTCCCAACGGGAAGTCGAGGTCCGGGTAAGAGATGGGCAGCGCGAATTTGATTTAAAATAAAGGTCGTCCCCTAGAGACCGAAATCGGTCCGTGAGAGATCGTAGTGTGGCGTTTTACTCGTTCGCTCGTTCATTGAATGTTTCCTCTTTCATACGTGCCAGGAATCTCAGAAGTTTTGTTTATATCGCGGAAACGAAATTAAACGATATTACGATCGTTACGCTCTCTCTCTCTCTCTCTCTATCTATCTATCTCTATCTCTCTCTTGTCATGTCCAATTGTTAAATTCAAAGATTCTTTCGAGTCGTTGCGTCTCGATTTTCTTTTTCGCTTCTTCCTTTCTCCTTTTTCTCTTTTTCTTTTCTTTTTGGAAAAGTTTCGAAGAAATCACGCAACGAGAATAGCGTCTAAACGGTGATAGACGACGTTTGTACGGAAAAAAGAGAGAGAGAGAGAGAGAAGAGAAAAAATTATAGAAAATGTATATAAAATGTATATAATTATAGAAAATGTAGAACGTTTGAGATATCATTGTTCAATTTGATCGTCATGTAACAACGATCGTCATACCAGAGAGAGAGAGAGAGAGAGAGAGAGAGAGTATAAAATTGTACATATTAAAAATTAAGATATCGGTCTTTTAGAAAGGTTAAAGATCCAAAGGATTTCACGAGACAAGAGACAGAATCTTAATATTGAATGACGCTTGTGACAGTGGTAGTACCTTTTGAAACTCCCACGGGAGATTAGCATCATCGGCAAGAAAGGACGATTAACATTACCGTGAATTCTACGTCAGAGATGGAAATTTCAGTTTAGTCAGGACGCAAGCCGAAATTCGGAAAAAAATACTGTCTCGGCGAGCTTGCATATTCATTCCTACACTTGATTGCGTCTACCACTACCACTACTACTACTACTACTACTACTACTACTACTACTACTACTACCACTACTACTCTGCTACGTCGAAATTCGTGAAGGGACATTAAAATATGTATTTCTCCTGTCCTCCGTTTCTCGAGATTTTACTTCGTAACAACGTCCTGTGAATGAATAAAACCAACGTTTACACGCATCGAGGTCGACCTCGATCGACGAGGACATTACTATCTTTTGCCTATTAAAAAAAAAAAAAAAAAAAAAAAAAAAAGAAAGAAAGCAAAGGAAAAGGAAAAAATGTGTTTTATAAGGAAATTACGGGAAGGAGAAAAAGTTGAAAATTTCTTCGTAACGAGGATTTAAATTCATCTTGGACTTGCTCGTTCGGTGGAAACTTCGAAATAAAAATAAATGAATAAAAATAATAAAGGAGAGAAAAGGAACAATATTTTCGATGAAATTAATGCTTTCATGAATTTTCTTCTCCCCCCTTTTTTTCCTTCTGTAAAAATTCCAATCTCATTATTTATATAAATATATAATATCTTTATCGTGACGTAAGTTAAGGTTATACTTAGTCACATCGAGAACGAACGATTAATTTCTATAAAATGAATCATTTAATTATTACAAATGATTCATTTTTTATAATTTAAAAAAAAAAAAGTAAACAAACAAAAAGAAAAGGATGAAAACTCCGTAACGACTCTCCTAATAACGGATTCGTTCGCGAATTTAACTAATTCGTCGTCGACCGTCCGATTACGAAGAGAATACGTTTGAATCGAGAAATCTTTTTTCTTTTTTTTTTTTTTTTTCCCTTACCATACTACCCCCGGGGCCCCGTATATCTCGAATTCTCAAACGTTTTAAGATAACGCGCGGGAACGTAGAGAAAATGAGACGTCGTCGCGCTATAGACGAGGGCGTGTAAAGCGTTTGATTTGGGGAAAATACGGGAACGCGTATTGCCGCGCTATCCGCCGCATGAAACGATATATCGGAGCAAACAATCCGGATATTGTGCGGTTGAATCTAAAGACAAAAGCATATGATGAAATTCTGAAATTCCGTGGAAATCCAATATCCATCGAGGGATCGAGGGAAGAAGCTTGAATAGGATCCCGTTGTTGTGAGAAGTATTTCGACGATTTCAACTCTCGTCTCTTGTCTCTCTATTTGCCTTTCTCACTTTCTGCTATCTCTCTCTCTCTCTCTCTCTCTCTCTTTATCCCCCTTCTTTCCCCTCCTCGTAGGATTTTAACGACATTCGAAACGGTGTCGTCAACTTCGCCGGGTGTTCGTCTAATTAGCACGGTACTTCTAATTTCAGTTATTCAACCATCCAATTATCGGTTCTGACCCTCTAACACGTCTCTAGTATTATCGACTATACGTATGTATGTATTACGTTTTACGGTCGATTATTTACAATATGTCGACTTTTGTTTCGCTAAAATGTCGAACGGTACACACGCATAAGCATTAAATACGTGTATTGATGGTGGAGAGGAAACGGGACATCAAATGCGTTGAATAGAATCGATTTTAACGGAGGTACGATCTTATCTTTATTATTATTATTATTATTATTATTAATATAATCGCAAATTTTTTTTTGATCTTCGAATGAACGAAGAAATTTTTGAATGAAGAGAAACGAATTCCATAAAAATTATTTATCTTCCCGCCAATGTTTTTAACTTTTCTCGCAATAACGATAATGATAATAATAATAATAATAATAATAATAATAACAATAAAAAAAACAAAACAATAAAAAACTTCTTTACGTATCTATGCCCATGCCGAGAAGAAAGGGAGGTATAAGAAGAAGTAAGAAAAAAATCTTTGGACGTCGTACTTTTAATGATTCACCTTTGACTTCTCGAGCAAAAAGAGTTCTACGTTCTTTCTTCTTACTCTATTTTTTTTTTTTTTGCTTTCTTTCTATCATTATTATTATTCGTCGAAAAACCCTTTTTATCCTCCCCTCTCTTTCGCGATCATTCTATTTCCATTTTCCTTCTCTTTCTCTCTCTCTCTCTCTTTCTATTCCTTTCCCTTTCTCTATTTCCTACCTTTTCTCATTCCATCCGTTCCTCTTCGCGCAAAAGGTTTCAGAAATAAGGCTTTAGCGAGTGCCATGTATCAAGGAGGCGGGAGAAATAAAAGATCGAATTCGTATTCTTCTGGTGTGTATGCTGCCAGTTTTCGGCTGGATTAAAGGGTCGATCGAGCTCAAGTAGATTCCTTCAAGAGAGGGATCGGCTTTTTCAGTCGCGTCGTATCGATCCGGCACAATGAAACCATTTCGCGTCTCTCTTTTTTCTTTCTCTCTCTCTCTCTCTCTCTCTCTCTCTCAGGGGTTCTTTCATGCACCAGGTTGATTCTAACGACCTCCCTTTTGCTGAGCGTCCAATAAGTGGAAAATTGGAACACGCTGGTTATCTTTCTCACTCTCACTCACTCTCACTCACTCTTTCTCTCTCTCTCTCTCTCTCTCTCTCTCTCTCTCTCTCTCTCTCTCTTCGTTCACGAAAACTCATAAGGTATAAATTTTTGTTAAACCGATCATACCATCTCGATCATAACTTAAACCTTTTGTTGTTCCTTTTTTCGCAAAAATACCAAACCTTTAGATACATATACATATATAAATATACATAAATATATATATATATATATATATATATATATCGCCTAACGAAAGTTTTAAAAGCTTTAACGACGACGTCGTCGGCGTGATAGAAATAAAATGAGAAAAGGTAGAAATAAAAGAGGACGATGGGTAAAGGAGTAGGTGACAGTGAGAGGATCGAAAGAAAATTTATAAGTAAATCGAAAAGAAAAATGTTTATCGAGTAAAAAGGCTGAACTTTGAGAACCGGCTCACAACTTTATACTCACGACATTTCTCACCCTCGAGCCATTATTCTCGGATTTTCTCTCTGAAAATTAAAGGGAGGATAACGCCAAATATCGAAATATCGGCTTACCGATAAAGTATAGATATTACACATATAGATATTACATATACTATGTGCGTCAGGGAAGATTGGAAAATATCGTTGGTTTGTTTTTCGTTCGCTTCTTTTTTATTTCTTTTTTTTTTTTTTTTTAGGTTCGCTTCTTTTTTTTCCCCCGTATATTTTTTCACCGGTTTATTAAAGTTGCACGGTTTAAATAAAAATCGGGTATAGTCGAATATCTCTTTTTGACGTGAGATATTGTAATCAGGCACGCGGTATTTGTGAATTTTCAATGTTGCGCATTTTTAAGTAGCCTTGATCTAATCTACAAACTCACACACACACACATATATATATATATATATCTTTGTATATAAGCAAAGGAGTATTAGGTTCGATTTAAAAAAAAAAAAAAAAAAAAGAATAAAAATAAATTTATTTCTAAATTTGTTCATATTATTTTCTCGCCCATTATATACAATTATCTATACTTATCCAAACTTATGCAAACGTATAAGCACGCTCGTACCGTATTATACCCAAAATATCATACATACAATAATTGTGGGTTGTTGATAACGCTAGGTCTATCTAATAAATTTTTTACATCCCCCTCTATATTAATCCACGAACGATAGGTAACATAGGGTGCAATTTACATCATAAATTTCTTCCCTTATCTCGTGATACAGGGGCCAGAAGTAAATCTGAGAATGTCGGTTATTCATATCTACGTTAATTTTAATACCTTTATTACTCGGCAGAAGAGAAGGATAGTTCTCTTCTCTCTAGAAGTTAAATAAATCTGTTTAGCGATTAAAACCCCTCCGAGCTATGAGATTGTTCCTTCGGGAAAGATTATAATGACCACTTATTAAATACTACTCGACTTGTAAGCCACTTTGAAATTGTAATTGGTATAGCGGTCGTATCGTCTCATCTATTTCTTATTCTTAATTTTATTTATTTATTTATTTCTTTATTTACTTATTTTTTTTTTCTTTTTCTTTTAGACCATGAAGTAGCATATCCGTGTAGTTATTTATCTCGACCTACCCCCTCATTACGTTTTCTTTCATTCAAGGAGTGGCTTGTGTATATATATATATATATATATATATATATGTTTTATATAACTTTACGAGAAGATAATCTGTATAAAATATAAAAGTCAAATGTTCCTTTTTATAAGGAATTACGTGGAAGGACATTTTCTTAACTTTTAACAACCAATTGATTTTCTTTCTTCCTTTTTTTCCCCTTTCTTTCATTCTTCTTCTTCCCCTCGTCCTTCCCCTCCCCTTATTGTCGAACTACAACGAATTAACTTGAATGCCTCTCGTGAATTTCGTTCTAATGAGAGTTTGGCCCATACTCGTGAAAACGAACGAGCAAGAGGGAATTTTACGTTCAATTCTATCGTTAGAACCATCGTCATTACAATGATTAACATCGTTATCAATAACTATTGTTATCGTTATATTATTGTTATTGTTATCGTTAAAGTAACGATCTGTGTGCGTCGTGAAAGAAGGAAAAAAAAAAGAAAGAAAAAAAGCAAAACAAAGAATTGAAAACGAATAAAAGTCCGTTAAAGAGGTATGTCGACGTCGAAACAAAGGACAAAATTTTTGTCTTCTTTTCTTTAATTATTTGAAATGACAATCGACATAAAGAAGCCTAATTAAACATGAAAATATCATTCATGTATTTATAATAGTTGCGATTAACTCGTGCTAATGATCAAAGAAAATAAAACGGCTAGACGTGCTCTCTCTCTCTCTCTCTCTCTCTCTCTCTCTCTCTCTCTCTCTCTCTCTCTCTCTTTTCATCACTAATACATTATATCTATGCACGATTTATTTTAGCGATAAATTTCATATCCGTTGATTTACCCCATATAATACGACATATTATCGAATATAGGTAGCAAACGGTAGATATAATATCACACACATATTGAGCATCGAAATTTATCGACATTTAAATGCCAGCTCGTTCCAGTAATTGCAGATGATCGGAATACACGATATCATATGCGGAAAGCTTCTCGCGGTTTTGCGAAACATCATCGTCCCTTAGAAAGACAAAAGTGAATGAAAATTAAAACGGTGACATGCGAACTTAATGATAATAATAAAAATCGACGATTTTAATAACGCGATAATATCGTAATAATAAATTTAAACGAGTGAGCATGAAAATTGAACGAACGCGTTTATACGTGTTTATGTAATTTTGTTAAAAGTCTGATAAAAAATAAACGAATAGAAAAAGAAAGAGATAAAAAGTGAGATATATATATATATATATATTTGTGTGTGTGTGTATGTAGTATAAATTGTATACACGTGATAAATTTTTACATCTCAACTTTACTCTAGCCATTATGACGTTTATAACGTTCATTAACGAAACATCATGAATATATATGTATAAATATATATATATATATGTGTGTGTGTGTGTGTGTGTGTGTGTGTGTGTGTGTATGTGTGTGATTAAATTGTTTCTCTTTTTACTCGCATACACATACGCGTGCGTGCATGTGTACGTGTGTTTATATATATATATATATATATATATATATATATATATATATATATATATATATATATACATTGTTTATGTTAATACTGTTAAAACAGTGGGAAAAATAACGAGAAAGAATGATCATAAATTATAAACTATATACCATCATCCACTGTCTCTCTCTCTCTCTCTCTCTCTCTCTTTTTTCCTTCCACCTCGCAAGAGAAAAAGATAAAGTGAGAGAGAAATGGTTCGGTATTATTAAAAATTACACACTTGAGGATTTTTATCGAAAAAAAATAAATGGACGTACGTAGTGTGCGTGTGCGTGTATGTGTAAGTATGTATGTATATGAAGGGAAAGGGTGTTAAATCGTTCTATGATATTACCGATTCCATAAAAATTGTCTGAGAATAGAACGATTGCCTCATAGTCTTTCATTAAATCGAGCTTCCTCGCTTATTTGCAAACCGGATAGCGGTGGTATTTTTTCCCCCTGAATTATTCCGGACATTACTTTCAACTTTTTCTTCTCCTTGAACTCCACTCCCACCCCTTCCATCCTTCCATTCTTATCTTTTTGTCTAGTCCACTCTCTCTCTCTCTCTCTCTCTCTCTCTCATTTCTTTCTGTTTTTCATTCTTACATTATTTCCTTCCCTTTCAACTCCCTATACCTCTCTCTCTCTCTCTCTCTCTATCTCTCTCTGCTATCCCCTTTTTTTTCCCCTCTCCTTTTCAACGTGAAGCTTTCCAGCCTAATATTTACCCATTACTTCACCATGACCCAAATAGCTTCCGAGCTCTCGTTCGGATAGTATAAGTACGTTCCTGAAAGTGGATATGCATGAAGTTCATGTAAATCATCACCATTTGAATGAACGAGAGAATTCAGAGAAAACGAATATATATATATATATATATATATATATATATATATATATATATATATATATATATAATGATTTATATGTACGGAAAAGATGAGAGAGAAAAAGAATGTACAAAAAAAAGGACTTTTTTGTTTCAGTACAATACGTAAAATTGTTCGTAGATGATTACGCTATTTAGTTATCTGTCATAGATAGACATCGATTAAATTTGTTTCTTTATATAAAATTTTACGAAAAAAAGAAAAAAAGAAAATAAAAGAATATATACACATATATATATGTACATATTTATGCTCGATTGTATTAATGCTTGATTCGTAATAAATAATAGCTCTTTTATAAACGACTTGCCATTTACCTTAACAAAGCACATTTATCGATAATGATGAGCCACAACGAGTCACTCGAAATTGTTTGTCTCACTTTTTCTACAGCTTTTTCACTTCTTTCTTCTCCACTTCTCTCTCTTTCTCTACTCTTCGATGATACTTTTTGTCCTTTCTTTCTTCCTCTCTCAATCTCCTCTCTACCTTTCTCCCTCTCTCTCTCTCTCTCTCTCTCTCTCTCTCTCTCTCGATCTCTTTTTAACTTTCTCTTTGTTTGTGCTCTACTTTTATAGTTGGCTATCTTTTAAAGAGCTCGTCCTTAAGACACTTGATCGATATTAAAAATGGCACTCTCTTATTTTTTCACATTTACGTGACTTCGATACGAGAGTCGAGATATTATACCTGATTTTCTCTCTCTCTCTCTCTCTCTCTCTATCTCTGTCTCTATCTCTGTCTCTCTCTGTACCTTTTCAAAAAGAAATCGATAATAATTTTTCTTAAAAAAAAATAAAGGGATCAAAAAGTATAACCGTGTCGTCTTGAAATATCGATTGTATCTCGCTACGAAGGTTTTTCAATTAACAAGATGAAACTTTTTCAATTTTTCAGGTACAAAGGATACCTTGGATTATGAAAAACGTCCGATAGAAAGGGAAAAGAAAAAAAAAAAAAAAGAAGAAGAAGAAAAATGGAAGCTACGATTTCTATGGCTTTGAACGTCCCGACGAATTTCAATGACGAATCGATGACAATAGCTCGTTGAAACGAGTGAAATTAAATATTCGAATAAGCGGAGGAGAGGAGGGGCCTCAGGCCGGGATCGGATCGATTATCGATAAGCCGATCATGACGGGTATCGCGAGAAGATGATGACCAGCGGTCGTTGAAGACCGCTAGAAAACCGGATCCATAGTCGTCCCATAATGGAGGAAAACGTTAGTATCGCAACGAATGGGACGGTGGTAAATTTCGATTTTACCGATCCATGGGTCATCCTGAGGGCCGTCATATTGGCACTTTTGATCCTCGTCACTATCATAGGTAAGACGCGTCTGTCTATCGTCCTTATCCGACGTATATTTTACGTAACTACGAACGTGTCCTTCGAAGATCTTTCTAAAACATGTAAAGATAAATAAATCCTTCGTAAGTGAAAGAACGAATTCCCTGTTTATCGTACATTCTACGATAGCAACGTTCTGTCCGATAGAAAATAAAAGAAAAGAAAAAGAATTATAAGTGATATCGTTTGAAATGATCCTATTCGGGATACCATATACCGTATATCCCTAACTCGATCTAACGCGTAACCTCTTGAAAATGACGGATCCCTTGTGATTTTCTTCCTCGATCACTCTCGATGATATATGCGTTCGGTAATTCTCAGGAACGATGTAATAACTAATAAGCCTGGCGAACAACCGATTGAAATTAGCGCGTTGATAGTTTACTTGTTAAACGAACTGGGTACCGAAGCCGTTAACTCGAGGTCGGTGGATGTATCGGTAGCATAATTGATTTCGAAACCATCACGACCATTAATCGTCATTCCTCTACTGGAACTATATATATATATATACACTTATACACGAACGTCTTACAACCCTTCTCATCTCAACGTACGTATGTGTGAATATACATACGTATGTGTGCGTCTGTAGTTATAAGCATAACTACTTCACATAGGCGTCGATAAATAATTAAATATTCTTATACCCTTTTTTCGGTTACTTCGCGATCAGAAAATTCGTTATATTTTAACTATCACGCGACGTTAATATAGATTTTAATGAATCGTCGAAAGAAAGAAAAGAAAAATTTTTTTTTAATTTAATATTTTAATATAACATTTAACAATTTAATAATTTAACGTTTTAAATTAATCTGAATAAAAATCAAAATTAATAGTTTACGTAGTTTCTTACATTTGTATAAAAAGTATATATATATATATATATATATATAGAAAATATTTACGTATCAATATATATCGGTGTAATAAAATTATTATCATTAGTTTATATTCGACAAATCCACCTGTAAAAGAAAAGAAAACGAAGAAAGGATGTATAAAAAAGGATAAAAATTCAAATAACATCGAACTTCATTCAATGCAGTCATTCTTTCTTTTTCTTTTCTTGTTTTTTTTTTTTTTTTTTTTTTTTGATCATAACTGACATATTTGCTGTTATCATTATCATCGGTTGTAAAAGCTCAAGATTTAAGAGGGAGTCCCTTAAATCGTGGTTGAGTCGATGCCTATGTCGAGGGTTACAGGATAACGACGTCGTCGTCGTCGTCGTCGTCGTCGTCGTAGTCTATGGTTCGTCTTACCAACGTACACTATCTAACTGACACATCTGTATGTGCGCGCGAGCATAACGGGTGATCAATTTAAACCTGACACGCTTCGACCGCGTATAATCTGTCAACGACAGTGACGCGGGTAATCGCTATCGTATTAAATACTTCTCCCTGTTCTCGACCTACCGACCTGCATACCGATACCCTTACTTGTTTCACCGTGACGAAATTCATTTGCAAAATCAAAATATCCCTTTAATTTTATGATTTTATTTAATAATTAACCTTGTTAAAATACATTCTCAAACGATCATATATACGTACGTATTGTACATATTTACATAAATATATCGTCTAACTTTGATCCTAACATGGATTATAATTTATAATATGTATACGTAACGTGACATAAAATTTTGTTTTTAGATATATCAAAAATAATATCATTAAAATATATCACGAATATAATATATCATAAATGTACTATTTATTTTATGTCATTGTGTTAAATAAATTGATCGGACGCGTACGCACGAAATGCAATTAACATTTATACATTCTTTAGAAGGAATACGACGAATACCGAGTCACTAATTTCAATCGACCAAATTGTGTCTCGTTTGAATTTTGTTTTCTTTTTCTTTTCTCTCTTTTTACATTATTCCACGTATATCTTTTTCCTTACGAATCGTCGTATATTTAACTGCATTGTTAAAATTTATTCAAACATAGCAATTTAAAATCGTCCAGTAAAACGGATCGATCTACATATATTTATTTTCAATATTTACCTATAGATATTATCACATATTGATATTTTACATATAAATACCTATCTCGCGTTTTTGAACATTTACTATCTGCAAGATATCGTTCGTTACATATTCGAAAAAAAAAAAATATATATATATATATTGAGATATATGGATATATAATAGATAGAGAGATGAATAGGTAGATATCTATATATAAAAAAAATTAGCTTTTAACAAATTTTTCGTAATAACACACACACACACACACACACACACACACACACACACGAGAACGTTATTTTTATATTACTATCATTGTTTTCAATAGCTAGCCGGATTTGTTGTCGCATTTAAAACCGTATATAACACCTAATGATAATATATTGCGAGGTATTAGCAAAATGGGGAACGATCGCTCGTTTTGTCAACGAGCTCGACTTATCACGTTATTTTTCTGGTGAGCTGGCGAAATATTAGTAGAATGAAATTTTAATAAGGAAAACAAAACAAAAAAAAAAGAAAAAGAAAACAGGATAACTAAGCTGATATATTCTATAATAGATCGATGTTTTGCCGTTCACTCCTTCACGATACGTATATTTCATAAAAGCCAATCGACTGTCGCGTATGAAAGCTAACACATAACTAACGTATCTCTGATATTACAAGTAAAATCTATAAAATATATATTACCTGAGTGTGTTCCTACGAAATACAAAGTAATAATTGTTTCAGAACCTTTGTGTACGCTTTCAATCGCCCATATAAAAGATTTAATATAATAATTTATCGAACCCTCGAAGAAGTAGCGATAACAAAGCGTAGGAAAAACAACCGGTTAGTTGGCCGATATTATAACGCGTAATATCTCATCTTTCTTCTCCTTTTTGTATACTTACGATCTATAAGAGAGACTACTTCAAGGAGAAGGAATATTTTCACTAAGATGGGCAGACCACGATATCGTTCAAGAAGTATTACCCTCATTAATAATGCATGACCGACCAAAGTACTTCTTTTTCTTTTTTCTTTTCCTATCTTTTTCTCTTTTTCTCTTTTTTTTTTTCTCCTTTTTGTTCCCCGAAACTCTTTGCCGATTTGAAAATTTTTATATGAAAGCCTCGATGAATCTCGAAAATAAAATGGTGGATGTGCATCACGGATTAGAGTGGACCGATCGAGTGATTCTCTTTATTCCAGTTACTATCGTTACGAGCATGTTTCTAGAAAGATAGAGATAAATAGATAGATAGATAGAGAGAGAGAGAGAGAGAGAGAGAGAGAGAGAGAAAAGAGAGCGGGTTAGAGATACTACTATTGGAATTTCGCCAAAAGAAGAAGGCAAAACTTTTAAAACCGTGGTTCGTAAATTTACGTACTTAATCGCTAGAAATGACCTATAAATTACGTATGTACAATTGTACCTAACTATAAACAAGAAGCGAGTGTCATATTTGTTTCAATTATGTCGCGAGAAAAGAAAGATATATATTTATTTATACGTACGCATGTATGCGCGTTGTTTGAGATTGACGAATTGTTACTTCTTTTTCACGGTCATAAATCGATCCGTACGGATCGACCATTTTTCTTTGATATTATTTTCTCATTCTATCGTCGCGCACGTA
>OU426998.1:3972963-3995463 GCA_911387935.1 Dolichovespula saxonica | reverse complement strand
TTTCCGTTGTTTACAGTTGACCTATATTCGTTATTATGTATATCTTGCATAGTACGAAAAAAAAAAATATATATATATATATACACGTATATATAGTAAGAAGGCATAGTATACGCGTACGTATGTGAAGTTTCGACGAGATTATTTCGTCACTATTTTCGGTTCTTTTTTCTCCCTCTTTTTTTTCCTTGTTTTCGTTCGCGAGTTTACCCCGCACCCGCTCCCCAAAAAACAAATTGCAACATTCGATTACATTGTTTTCGATAGACGAGTACTGAAACGAAATTTTGAATAATACATCTCTCGCTCACTCTCGCTCATTTACAATTAACAAATTCTTTTTGTTGTATACTTTTTCACGATAAATTGTAAAGTGTGGCAAGATAAAAGGTTGAGAGACAAACGGACGGACAGACAGAGAGAGAGAGAGAGAGAGAGAGAGAGAGAGAGAGAGAGAGAGAGAGAGAGGACGCGACACGATGACAAAGATGCACCGAAAAGATAAAAAGAGTAGAAACCGAATAGGGATTTTCATTCAATCTCCATTCGAGTAACCCTGTAATTCGCGCAGAAAATACTGATATCGATATTCCTGTCACGGTGTATAAGCACGATTTCATAACGCCCCGTGCTCCGCATATTTAGGAATCGTCCAAACGCGCGCTAGGATCAATTTTATTATCGTAACGTACATTACGTTTCTTCGTTTCATCGTCAGCAACTTTTTCTTTTATCGATTATCTATCGTGATAATTGCATATAGTGTATATATTGCAATGTAGAGTTAATACGTTATGAACATCGAAGAGTAGACAAAATAAAGTGAGAGAGAGAGAGAGAGAGAGAGAGAGAGAGAGAGAGAGAACGTCCGAACGTTTAATTAACGAAACAAATCATTTTTATTTATAGTTACATATAAATATATATATATATATATATATATATATATATATATATATATATATAAAGTGAACGATTCTTTTTGTTTCGTTAAAATATATATATATATATACCTAACTGTTCGTATGTACATATGAATACTTAAACGATAATAATGAGCCACGTCTACCAGTTTAACGCTTTTCAACGATGTTGACTATGAAATTAACTTTCAAGTCCTATAATTTATAAAGCTTAATTACTCGATTTTCCGAGATCCTAATTAATCGGCCAACTTCCAACCTGGGTTTACCATTGAATGCTTTGTTAGAACTATAAACGTGGTTTCTGCTCCTAAAGACCATTGGAATATCAATTTGTATCAAATTGAGAAATTCGAATATATATATATATATATATATATATATATATATATATATATATATATACATACCAATGTGCAAAATTACATGTACAATACATGTATACGTACATATATCGCATATCGAAGGACAATTTCTATCTTCTCGAAATCCTCTTTACCAAGTCGTAGGACATATTGCTATTTTCAGTCCAGTTTATACCGTTTCAATTCCATAGTTCTCTAAAATGGATCATATTCCTCCTACCGCCCACCAACCTCTCCCCCCCCCTTCTCTCTCTCTGATTATTTTTTTTCTTTATAAAAAAAAAAAGAAAAGAAAGACGAATCGTTTATTTCGATCTCGTAGATCGAAAAAGCATCCACATTATCCGTCGACTTTTCCATCAACGAGAAAGCACGACGACGTGAGAAAATCTACGAGAGAATTTCTTCGCGTTTCGATATCGACCGACCGAGTGTGTCGATAAAAAAAAAAAAAAGGAGAGAAAAAAAAGAAAGGGGGAAGAGAGAGAGAGAGAGAGAGAGAGAGAGAGAGAGAGAGAGAAGAAGAAAGAGAGGGAGAGAGAAGGATGAAGTGTGTTAATAAAAAAAGAACACACGCACGCGCGCACGAAAAGAAGAAAGACAGAGAGAGAGACAGAGAGCCAGAGAGAGAGAGAGAGAGAGAGAGAGAGAGAGAGAAGGACAAAGAAAAATATATTGCAACGTTTTAACGTGTCGAGTGGCAATATAGTAAATACACGTAAAATGTCTCGACTCTCAATGAGATTCTGTCGGTGACCTAGTCGAACAGGGCATTCGAAGGACACGCTCGTATATGTTCTACCATAATACATCTAATACATCTAGATTATTTTGATTTGACGCCCATATAAACGAGTTAGAGAGAGAGAGAGAGAGAGAGAGAGCGCACCTTAACTCTCCTTAATATTTGCATATGTTTCAGGGAATTTGTTCGTAATAGCGGTGATCCAACTGGAACGAAGCCTACAATCCGTAGCAAATTATTTAATCGTGAGTTTGGCCGTCGCCGACCTTATGGTTGCCTGCCTCGCCATGCCACTCGGGGCTGTTTACGAGGTACGTAATTTGCTGACTATAATAGACTATTCCGAATTATGGCCATACGATATGTGTTCCCTACATATGCGTATCTACATACGTACCGTTTATGTATGCATGTATGCATGTATGTATGTATGTATGTATGTATGTACGTACGTATATTTCGATACGTTCGTACGAGTCGTTTCTCAATCATTCGAAGGGAAGATAGTCTAAGGGGAAACGTGTGACGTAGTAGGAGAAACGAGAGAGTATTAGTACTAAATCGTGAATTTGATAGAATGAGATCGTACGAGTTCGTGGGTACTAACCCGAGTAAAGGGGTTCCTCGATAATAGCTGGGGCGGTTTTAAAGCGACATTTTTCTATTTCTTTTCTTTTTTTTTTTTTTTCTTTCTTTCTTTTTGTTTGAACTTATCGTACGTAACTGCATATTAATTTTCCACATAAATTATTAACTTTTTATAAATCCTATATAGCCTGTCCAAACAGAGGGGATTTAATGGGAAGAGCTTAAAAAAGTTTAAGTAGATTTGAACAGAGAGAGAGAGAGAGAGAGAGAGAGAGAGAGAGAGAAGAAAAGGAAGGATCGCTCGAATAACGAGATGCCGGTTTTTGAAAATGGGAAATAATGTTGGTTAACAAGTATTAACGAAATATTCCCATAAATCATTCATTTATATAGGCTCATAGACTATAATTATCGATAGATAGGTCTCAATCGTTAAAGGGCCACGGCGTGCTTATGGGAAAGTGATATTAATTCGACCTTGATCTTTACAATCGATATATCGGAATGAACTATCTTTGTCGATTACGAAGCAGAAAATTAAATTGCGAACCGGTGACTTTTCATTTTTCTATAAAATCCTATAGATCTTAGGAAGGAACACACGTGCACACGTGCCCACGTACACACACACACACACACACACACACACGTGCGCGAACATACATACACAAATACATACATACGTACATACATACATACACAAACAATACATATATCTTCATCTTTTAAAGGCCATCCTCTCGGCCAGATTCAACGGTTATGTCCAACATTGGTGGTCCAGGTCATGGCCTAGCTTGGCCTAGGCGTAAATAATGGCCTAGTCTATATCTCTGATATCGCTTTGTTCATTGATTCCGTAACCAGAGTTCAAGCATTAACGTAGGAATATTTTAATCCATCGTAATATTTAGATAAATGTCGATGATAATGGTGATCCTTTTTTGGATCACGTTTTTATCACACATCTTTTTCTTTTCTTTTCATTCTTTCATTATTATTATTATTATTATTATTTTTATTATTATTATTATTATTATTATTATTATTATTATTATTATTATTATTATTTCATCATTCATTTTTTTTTCTTTCTTAAAATGAAAACGATATAAATTTTTCTTTAAAAACCCGTCACGATTTATTCATCTTATTCCAATGCGTGATATTATCTATCGCCTACTTCGTTCGTTATTAAAGTTATTTGACTTTGTTTCGAACAAACAAAACAAGTTTCGAATTTACTCGCTAGTTGGAATACGCAACCGGCGATATACGAACGCATAGACGCAATGCATTAACGTTGAATTTCTCCGGGGTTTATTCATTATCTTGAAACGAGATCTCCCCAAATGAAATGAGACGCGAATGTTGAACCGAAATGTTAACCCGTGCCATAAGTTTCCTTACTTATTCGAACATTTGCATGCGTATACGTATTGTAACTATATGTTCGAAATGTTTTCACATAGTTATAGTTGTGTCTTACATTCTGAAATTTTCCCATGCTTTATGCCCCAATAAATTCGTATTCGTATTCGTATTCGTATTCCCGTGAGAGTGAACGTTTAGAAAAAAAAAAAAATAAAAATGGAAAAAAAAAGAGAGAAAACAAAAAACAGGCAGAAAAAAGGAAGTGACACGATATGATTCGATGTTTCGTCAGAGAGTTCTGGTTTCACTGTATACGTGTGACATTATCTGTTTTACGATACTGAATATCCGTTCAATAAATATATATATATTTATATATATATATATATATATATATATATATATATATATGTATATGCATATATATATGTATATGTATGTATAGATTTATGCGTGGGACATGCGTAGAGACGAAACGTGGTCGTTCGGTGGGCATGACCTACATGCAAACAAACCCCGTTGAATTTTCCACGCAACTGCTATTGTTATTGATCTCTGATGCTGGCTGATTTGACAAATCAGCGAATTTCAATGAACGAAATACGAGTTCTGTATGTGGAGATCGTGAAAGGCGAACAACGCCCGATGATTTACATATTAAATTAAGTCGGCGTAACGAAACGAAAGGAAAAAAAAAAAAGAAAAAGAAAAAGCAAAAAAGGAATCAATTATTCGTATCCTCGTCGTCGTTTCGGAAGAGATTGAATGGGTGGCGTGGGACCACGAGGGGGAGGTTGAACGAGTTTGGTGGATAATATAAGGTGGTAACGTTTAATGAATGACTCGATTCGATGGAATCGCTCGGGCTCTCCCCTCCCCTCTCCTCCCCTCCCCGAACTTTTCGTTCAACGTTCTTTTATATTTTATCGACGCGCATTACGTAATTTCCAAAAACCTTCGAATCAAATTCCTTCGTGCTCGACACGTTGTTTTGTGTTTGTAATAACGTATTATACTCTTAGCGAGTGTCATCATACCGCGAACTAGAAAATAATTTGAGATATATATATATATATATCGTTCGATACAAAATAGTAGAGAGATAAAGAGATAGATAGAGAGAGAGAGATAGAGAGAGAGAGAGAGAGAGAGAGAGAGAATTCCATCGAAAAGTGGATATTATAAAGTTTCTGATTTACCAGATAACGTTACAATAATTATTCTTCTCTTGAAATTGCTTTTCAATAAATTCAATCGCAATTGCCGATAGAAATCAGCCGATATTGAAAATTATATTTCACTTTAATCGATCTCCGATTACCATTTACTTCGTTATCCTTTTTAAATTTTATGACACGTGCAGAAAAAGAGAGAAAGAGAGAGAGAGAGAGAGAGAGAGAGAGAGAGAGAGAGAGGGACGTATGTATATGTTTATTAAATACATACGGGGTGTACCGTCTATTTCGAAAAATTGTAATATCTCGGGTGACGACTGAACTAATTAAAAAAAAAAATTTTTTTTCCTCACTAATCGCATTGATATGAAAGGGTTACATCGTCGTATGTCGAGAATTTTTCTTTTTTTTTTCTTCTTCTATTTCTTTTTTGGCAACTCAAGAGGCAAGAGAGAAATTTCAAATGTCGTGGTAACAAATTTTATACGAAAGTAATTATGTTTCGTATATTAGCTGGTTATACATAAATATATACACCAAAAGAGATAAAATAACATATAGGTATTTTTTTTTTCGCATATTATATGACCGAATGTAATTTATTATAGAAATAATATATCCTTTGGACTAAAATATCACGTAGTATAAA
The DNA here is from genome assembly GCA_911387935.1 of Dolichovespula saxonica. Lineage (NCBI taxonomy): Eukaryota > Metazoa > Arthropoda > Insecta > Hymenoptera > Vespidae > Dolichovespula > Dolichovespula saxonica. Next base: position 3,989,647 of record OU426998.1, on the reverse strand, counting down.
TAACGTCATTAAATCTCGGTTTTAAGTCGGGGAGGGGGGGGGAGTAAAATTTTTTGATTACATTAGATCGTAAAATTCTTTTTATATCTATGATCGTAAAGTATCTTCTATAACGTAAAAATTCTTTGAATATTAACGGGCACGCGTACGCATTCATTTACCGTATGCGCATATATTATATCGTTGTCGATATAAAGGGAAAGGAATGAATAAATAAATAAATAAAAAAAAAAATAACAAAGAAGAGAAAAAAAAGCCAAATGGAAGAGGAGAATGATAGCCCCATTTTCCTTAATATCATCTTCAATTATTATCAGATAGCCTACGTGATGCCCGATAAATTGACAGCTTCGTTATCGCCCACATCTTTTCCGATGGCGAGAGGACGGATATCAGAAGGTACATAATAACGCGATAAGATCTTCCAATATTCATGCCCGTACATTACGATGAAACTCTTCCTTCTCGTGCTTTTTAGTTTTTTTTTTTTTTTTTTGGAAGAAAAACGAAAAAAAGAAAAGAGAATCCAGCGAGCAAATAAAGTCTATCGTTCCAACGAATTACGAAAAAAAAAATATAATTATTATCAAACATTCTAGCGGTTTGTTATATACTATTTGAAGAAGTTCAACAAAGAGAGAGAGAGAGAGAGAGAACGATTAATATACCAGATGAATATGAAATATTATGGAAGCCTATAAAAAAGAAAATTATTATACGTGATCTGATCTAATACTCAATCATATATCTCATTTTATAATGTAATGTATATTGCTTATAAAAAATAAAAAAAAGAACTGTTCGATGTACGCTGAAATAATTAAATATTTTTCGATTTTCATTTCGACTATTTACGACGTTTTACTAACACGTTCTTCAGGAGTCTCGACAATTAATAGAATTCCCGGCGACAAGGCGAGCGGTTAAGTAATGCATCTGTAATTAAACGAGGAGAACCCTCTTATCCGCGAAGGAAAGTTTAAAATGGAATAAAAATGGTTTTTACGTGGGCGTTACGTGCTTACGTAAATTCTGACGTCGTCATACTCACTTTGATCGAGTAATGAGAGAAGTGGGGAGGGGAAATTAAGAAAAGAAAGTAAAAAAGAAATTAGAATGAAATGAATATAATAATTCATGATTTATTTATGTGTTCGGAAGAAGAAAAAGAAGAAGAAGAAGAAGAAGAAATAAAGAATTTAAAACGAAATGAATAATAATTCACGATATATTTATTTCTCTCTTCATTCGTTCGTTTGTTATCTTCCTCCTAACGTACTAATTCTCTTTTCTTTTGTCTCCGTACGGTCTTCAAAAAAAAAAAAAAAAAAAATAGAAAAAAAACAAAAATGAAAAACAAAACGAAACGAAAAGATTCCTTATCATTTTTTTCTCTTTTTTTTTTTTTTTACGTGAAAGTTAAAATCCCAAGTACGACGATGAGCGAATAAATTTTACGTCGCCCAGGTACAATGACAAACTAAGTTTTCCCACCGAGACGAGATTCTAAACGCGTAAAGCGGCATCTGTCGCGTATCTTCTTTCGTAAACTGTGTTCTCTCTTCCTTATAGAAAATTCTAGCCAAGGAAGTTTTTTATCTAACTCGCTTGAAAGTTGGTCACATGTGCTACCTCCTACGTGGATGATATCTCTTTATCTTTATTCCTTTCTCTATCTCTATCTCTATCTCTATCTCTGTATCTATCTCTATCCTTCTTTCTTTCTACATTTCTTTATATCTGCATATATCTTTCTCTTTCTATCCCTCTGTTTCTGTTAGACTCGAAACACACTTTGAATACAAAGATATATATTTCTCTCTCGCCGTAGGGACTATTCCACCGTAAAACATTCATGAACCCTTTCGCTAATTACGGGTCCAAGCTCTCTTACACGTTCTATGTGTCTCTTCCCACTGACAACGCTCGCTCGTAGCTAAACTTCTCTCGCATCTACAATCTTCCACGCTTCTCACTCTAATTCCTTTCCCCGCCGTTCGTCCCAACCCCCTCCCTCTGATTTACAGTCGAGTTTATATAATAGACGTAATCTCAAGAAAATAATATTCTAACAACGACAATAATAATAATAATAATAATAATAATAATAATAATAATGATGATGATGATGATGATGATGATAATTGCAATATTTGTAATGAGTAGTACGTAAAAATCGAGAAATATCTGGATACGTACTGTACCCTGTTATGTAACGCGAAAAAAGAAAAAGAAAAGAAAAAAGAATTTTTTGTAATTCGTCCGAAATCGTAATTAAACTCAAATGAGATACACTCGATTCGGGCATTGATTCGCATTAATTCGTTAAGAACGAAAAAAAAAAGAAAGAAAGAAAAGAGCAGGAGGTAAAACGATTTTGTCGGTAACGTGAATCTCGAAAAGTTTTCAAACGTAATGTCCCTTATAGAAAATTTTCCTTGTTCTTTTTAATAATACAAAACGTGTGTAACCCTTTTATACGACATTAGTATAAATTATTTATTACTATTGGCGTTACGCTTTTTGGGAAGGGGGAAAATTTTAGAAAGTTTACTAATGCACCAGGAGTGCAATATGTAGAACGGGTATATACTCGAGTAGCAAAGGGTATGTAAAAGGAACTTTCCTGACCAACTCTCAACATCATTTTACGAACGAAGTTGTTTACATTAAAATTGCATAATTTCGTAAGATGTAACTTTCTTCTAAAGTCTCGTAGGGCCTTGCTTCCGTTATGTGTGTTAAGTTGCATATCGACTTTTTTGTCTCTCTCTCTCTCTCTCTCTCTTCACCTTTTCCATTACGGTGCAGAAGAAAATGCATCCCTCGCGATCGTCGTACCACTCGAAACGACGAAGAGAGATCATCCTAAGCTAGCATGCACGGCCTATTTTATTTCTTTTTTTTTTTTCTTGTTATTTTTTTTTTTTTTTTTTACGTCCATCCGTAAATTCGCCTCGTTCGAAAATCCACGCATTCGCGACAATAAAATAAACTTAATTACGATAGATATCATAGCCTGGAATACGCGATTCGAAAATCGATAAGAGAAAGGTGCCGATAATTAATTAATCGATTGGAAATATCGTAGAGAAAAGAATATTAAAAAAAAGAAAAAAAAAAGAAAAAAAAATAGAACGACAGAACGTATTACGTATTTAGTCGTGCCAATCGAATTTTTTCTCACGCAAGAATTTCGAGGGAAGGATTTGCAATGAAAAAAAAATAAAAATAAAAAAGATTAAAAATTTGTTTATATCCTCTTCGCGTGACTGGCTTACGCCAGATTAAATGTACGATTTGTATCTCGTATATACAAATTTTTACAAATTATTCGACGTTTATGGGGGGAGGGGAATATTAGCGTTCGTTGATTGCCTTTAATTCGTACCATCGATGATCTTACGAGAAAATATTTGAAAATATTCAAATATTTGAATGATTCCCATAGATAAAACGTTAAGTCGTTGAATATCATAAATTGCAACGCTTTATAAAACTGTTGTCGGTTTTTTCTCTCTTTTTCTTCTCTTTTTTTATTTTTTCTTTTTTTGTTCTTCCTTTTTTTCTTTACCAACTCATAAATCTTAGTAAGGAGATCTAGCAGGTTACCTCTGCTTTCCTCGAAGACGTTATAATAAAAAGCTGAATGGTCTTTTGTGTAGAAACGTGCACACTGTAAGTGGTTGAAGCTACCTTCTTTCGTTAGACGTGCTATGAGAGACAGAGAAAAAGAGAGAGAGAGAGAGAGAGAGAGAGAGAGAGAGAGAGTGCGCGCGTGTGTGTGAGAGAGAAAGAGAGAGAGAAGGAAAGTTAAGCGTGTTATGCTTTTTGAGGAACCTCGCGAGTGTTGCTAACCATCATCCCCAGTACCGTGCTCTCCTCTTGTCTCGATCTAAAGAGAACAAAGAAAAAGTTCTTTCCCCTTTTATTTCACCGCGGTAAGTGAATTTTCCATTGAAAGGAAAGGACGAAGGAAGGAAGTAAAGATAAAAAAAAAAAAAAAGAAAAAAAAAAGTAAAAAAAAAAAAAAGATAGAAGAAAAAAGAAAAAACGAAGGAAAAGATGAAGTGGAAAAAAAAAAAGATTAAACGAAGAGAAAAAAAGAAAGGGAACGGAAAATGAACGGAAAAGGAAAATGTGCGAAGGAAAAAAAAGAAAAAGGAAAAAGAACAGAAGAAGGAAGAGAAAAATGGAGGAAGGAACCATAATTATATTCCCTCCATTCGAAAGTATCGTCGAGTTATTTTAATCAAAACGTCATTTGTAACGTTGAGTCGTATTTTTTTTTTTTTTTTTTTTTTAATAAACTTAAGCGATTACGATGAATCTCGTTTAATCCCCCTTTATCGCAAAATTCTTTACCTCGAAGGATCTTCGATCGTCGGATCTTCGGATCTTCGGAAATAATCTTCGAAGAAGAAATTGGAAAGAAGTGATGGTAAAGTCAAAAAGTATATACAATGCCCGGTCTGATTTCTTCTACCTATTCGTTCCTACGAAAATGTCGTTCCTTTCTTTTTCTATTTTTCTATCTTTCCTTCTTTCTTATATCAAGAAGAACGGAAGAAAATGAAGAAGAAGAAGAAGACGAATAAGAAAAAGACGGACAGAGGGACAGACGAATGGGAGAGACGAGGAGAAAAAGTCAAGAAAGTACAATGCTATCTGATTTTTCGATCTACGCCCTACGGGAATTTTTCCCGTAACTTTTCCCTTTACCCTTTATTTCTTCTTCTTCTTCTTCTTCTTCTTCTTTTTCTTCGTCATTTTCTGATATAAAGAAAAAAAATTTGCCGAATGTATGACTCGTGTCTTTCTATTCTTCCTCATCCTCTTCTTTTTCTTCTTCTTCTTCTACTACTTTTTCTTCTTCTTCTTCTTCCTCCTCCTCCTCCTCCTCTTCTTCTTCTTCTTCTTCTTTTTCTCATCTTATAATACTTCCACTTTTTTCTAAGTTTTCTACCACTATCTTACCCTCTAGGTGATATTCTACCCTCTCTAATACTCACCTTCTTTACCCTCGTTTTTATACTTTCGTTGTTTTCCCCACTGACAAGTCTCATAATTCTGTTCTTCCCATGTTTTTTCCCTCTCTCACACACACACACTCTCTTTCTCTCTCTCTCTGATTTTATCTATGTCTCTCTCTCTCTCTCCAATGCCCGCAGGCTTCGAAATACTTCGAAACATACGTATATACGTATATATATATATATATATATATATATATATATATATATATATATATATATATATATACATATATACACGCGCACGCGTACCTATACACACTTACGTATACCACACGTATCCATAAATACACGTGCGTAGCGTCGGAAATACACGTACGTACGTAGAAATGGGAAATACGTGTAAAAGAGAGAGAAAGAGAGGGAAAAAAAAGAAAGAAAAAAGAAAGAAAGAAAGAAAGAAAGAAAGAATAGACGCGAAGAGGGCATCACCCATATGTTGCCTATCCATGTCTGTTATACTTGCCTTCTTTACTAACACTATTCCCATATATACGGGGTGTCGAAAAGATGAACGATTGTTCGACTCCAGGCTATTGCTAGGGGGAAACGAGGAGGGTTCGTTTAACAACCTCACTACGAAAAAAAAAAAAAAGAGGAAGGAAAGGTCGTTTTATTCCAAATGTGTTCTATGTTACAAGCTCAAAAGGTTGTCAGAAAACATTGATTTTTCCTTGATCCAATGATTCAACGTCTACTTCTCTCTCTTTCTCTCTCTCTCTCTTTATATATATATATATATATATATATATATATATATATCTTCATCTATCTCGATCTCACTTTCATTCGACCGTAAATAGATTGATCAAAATTCCAAGTTCAAATGTTATCATTTTCGATCGATCTTATTACACATCGCGAAGTTCTTTTTCTTTTCTTTTTTTTTTTTTTTTTTTTAATCAAACGAAAAATAAAATTTGTATGTATTCCGAAGGGAAAATGAAAAAAAAAAAAAAGAGGAAACGAAAGAAAAAGAATATTCTCAAAGATATTTTAATCGTTCTCTAACAACAATTCCTCAGAAAGATATAATATATATAAATGAACATTTTATATTTCATAACGTACCTTTACCGCTAACTTTTATAATTGAACCAACTGTAGTATAAATCCTTATAAAGGAATCTCAATTAAACTCGTTAAAGAGAAGATATTTTAACTTCGGATGACTCTCTCTCTCTCTCTCTCTCTCTCTCTGTTTCTCTCTATCTCTCTATCTCTCTCTCTCTTTCCACCTTTTTACTGTTTTTCATTTTTCCTTTCTTTTTTTAATTTTTAATCTCCTCTTTCTCTCTTGCAATGAAGATGAACGCCGGCTAAACGCCATTACGCTTTTTAACGTAATTTAAACGCGATTACTTAAAATAAAAAGGTGTACACAGACACAAACACACACACATATTACATACACGTACACATACACATGCAAGCACGCACTCACGCACACACGAACAAACATATCGAGCATTAAGAACGTTCTTTCGAAAAGCCACGGATTTATTTTTCTATCTTGTTTGTTTGTACGTTCGTCGATGGTGAAAGATAATCAACGAACAAAATAAATTAATACTTTGGGAAAATAAATAAATTTCTTTTAAACCGAACGTTCGATTTTTTTTTTTTTTTCTTTATAAATTACGATTAAGATTCGGACGAAATAGTTAAAAAAAAAAAAAAAAAGAAAAAAAGAAAGAAAAAAGAAAAAGAGAAGAGAGAAATAAATAAAAATAAAAATTTTCTTCCGGAGAAATGAAAACTTTTCCAATTTTCGCATTTCATCGAGAAGTTTTTATTTTTCACTCGATCGAATCGAGAATACACGTACATACGCGTGTACGTACGTTTTGTACATACAAATGTATTTACGTGTATATGTGTATATATATATATATATATATATATATATATATATATATATATATATACACGTAGATCGCTTTTCATCGAGTACGGTGACGACAGACGGAACGGTGCAGTTTAATTTTCCGACGCGAAACATTGTTGCCCAGAGCGGGAACATGTCGCGAGAGAACGTATTGACATTCTTTTTTCTCTCCTTCGTTTAATTACATAAATTTATCGCAGTAGCTAGGTAGTAGATACACACACACACACACACACACACACTTATATATATATATGCATATATCGAGCAAAGAAAATTTTTTTTAATATACGATTGAAAAGTCGAATGTATCGATGGGTACATACTTGAACCAAAAAATTATGAAACGAAAAGAAAAAAAATCTTCCGTTCCTCTCGACTTTCACTTCTTTCGTAACACTTATATTTTTTTTTTTTTATTCATTCATTTATTTATTTATTCTTTTATTTTTATTTCTCGCACGTAACATTAATATCACTTACATATATTTAATCGTCCATTTCGCTTTGTCCCAATTATTCGATTATCACACATTAGTAAACAGCGAATTTAATATATTATGACGTAATCATGCCCCCTCCCCCCTCGCCCCTCCCACATTGCCCCACCAAACGGAGCAATGCGTGTACGAGTGCTACGAGATTCAGCATGTAACACATCGTTATTAAATCAAGTAAATTTGAAATCGAATGTATATCGATACATTTAAATTGTATTAATATTAAAACGATAGTACTCAGGAACACACGCGTATGATGATTATTCTACGAGATACGTTTGCACACGTACACATACGTCTGCGGTTTTATTGCGGCTTTCTTTATTGTTATCGTCGTTATCATTATTATTATTATTATTATTATTATTATTATCATTATTATTAAATCGCAACGAGTGCACATACAAAGGCTCGCATGCAATCGTGTCCTTTACGTGAGACACGTTCGGATTATCCAAAGAAAGATTAAAATATGACTGAAGGATGAATAAAAAAAAAAAATAATAATAAAGAAAAAATGAACGAACAAACGCGGCAAAAAAAAGTAATAGGATTCGCCTGAGCGTGACCAAGAATAATCAGTGAAAAAAAAAAAAAGGGAATATAAACTAACTCGAGTACTTTTTGTTTCTTTTCTTTTTTCTTTCACTCGCTTTCTTTATATTCTTTTCTTTTTTTGTCTCCTTCCTTTGATTCCTATTTGTTATATTTTTACTTTTACTTTTTTTTCTTTTTTTTTTTTTTCTTCTTTTTTATTAATCTCGTCGAAGTCTACGACGAGTTGGCGACGTAACGCCGAGCAAAATAATCCGCTTATAATTTTACGAAGTTTACTCCTCTCGTTCTCTCTCTCTCTCTCTCTCTCTCTCTCTCCTTAGATCCTCAACGCGTTTTATCGCGCAACACGAACATCGTTAGACGTTCTTTCCGCAGGAAAAATCTTCGATAATGGGAGGTACCTCTTTTATTTTGCATCCGTCCATCGTGTCTCCTTTCAACGAAGAAGAAAAAGAAAGGTCGAAATTGGAAAAGAAAAGAAAAAACATTTACGCACATTTAACGTTACAACGAAAAATATATAATAATAATAATAATAATAATGATGATGATGATGATGATGATGAATCGAATCGAGGAATGAAAATTGTTATTCACGTTTGTCCGCTAAGGAACGCGAATAATTTAATTCTACGATCAAAATGAAAAATCGCGTTTGTACGTATGTTATTTTGGCGAACGATAAAATCAATCGCTATACGGTAAATTTGGCGTTTGGTATTGTTGTATTAAAAAATTATCGAACATAATTGAACAACAAATGTTAGAGAAATGTTAAAACAAGCTCGAACGGGAATCTCTTTTTGACGTCGCCGACTGGATTAATTGGTCTCGATGCTTTACAAACATATTCCCCCTCTTTTTTGGCATTTGAATTCCGAGAGCGAATTCATTAGCCCGATTAAAATGAGAAACGGGAAATCGACGGACCGTAATGAATATACGTGGTTGGTGAAAAAAGAAAAATAAAAAAAAAAAATATATATATATATATATATATATATATATATATATATATATAAATAAATGAAAAAAAAAAGAAAAACTCGGACCAAAGTCGACGTTATTTAAAGGTCAATCTAGCGAAATACTCGACCGGTTGGTTGGAAGGATGTTTCGTGTTGTCGTAAAATCTCTATCTGAATTAACGAATTCCATGAGAGTTGACCGCAACAGGTGCACGGTTATTGTAAATTTATTAATACTGATATATCGATTGAAACTTTCGAGTTTTGTGGTTGTCGACGGAACGAAAGAAAAGAAAGGAAAAGAAGAAAGCAAAATGAAGAAAAAGATGGAGAAGAAGATGAATGATGATTATTCACGTAATCGCCGTTATATACCGTCGAAACGCGGGAACGCGCATGTTTTCAGAGTATCGATGTTGCGAGTTACAACAAATACGGAAAAAGAGAATAAGAGAGACGAGAAAGAAAAGAAAAGAAAAAAAAAGAACAAAGAAAGAAACAGTAGAAAAAAGAAGAGATGAAAGAAAGGGCAAATGTAAATATCTGAGATCGTAATTAACAGAAATTAGGGGCGAGTAAGGATTTGAAGCGACTTTTTATAATTAAAATGATATTTCCTTCTGTTCGCGTTTCATTTCCTTTTTTCTTTTGTTTAAAAAAAAAAAAAAAAAATATTCGTCGAACACGAATTCTTTTTTTTTTTATTTTTAAATTAGGGGCGAGTAAGGATTTGAAGCAACTTTTTATAATTAAAATGATATTTCCTTCTGTTCGCGTTTCATTTCCTTTTTCTTTTTTTTTTTTTTTTGTTTAAAAAGAAAAAAAATATTCGTCGAACACGAATTCTATTTTAGCCTTTTTCATTCAAAAATTTTTTGCAAAATTTGCGCTTATTAATTTTATTATTGTTACATAGACATTTTATATCTTATATCTTCATTTTCATTCAGAATGCACAAATATTTAGAGTTAGTGATGACGTCAAATATTATTCGCAAGAAGGATCTTACACAAAGGATAAATTCTTCCTAAAATTTTGCCCATTTCCCATTCGGCATTCTCGAAGCTCTCTAACTATCTCTACATACATCTCTCTCTCTCTCTTTCTTTTTCACACACACACACACACACACCCGCGCGCGCGCGTACAGGCACACGCATTTCTCATTACGTTAACAACTACTTTAACTTCCAGCAACGATCCAAATTTATTTCGCTAATTACGTTTATATATAATACATGGCTACCTTTCTCTCTCTCTCTCTCTCTCTCTCTCTCTCTCTCTCTCTCTCTCTCTCTCTCTCTTTCTCTCTATCTATCTATCTATCTATCTATCTCTCTCTATCTCTCTTATGATATACACATCTATTTCGTATGCTCGTTCACTGACGCATAATAAAGGATGCACGTAAGAGGATGAATGAAAAGAAAGAAAGAAAAAGGAATAGGCAAATGTAAAAAAAAAAGAAAAGAAAAGAAAAAAAATGACAGAAAAGAATAATGAAAAACCGTGGCGGCGGTCGAGTTTTTTTTTTTCCACCCCAACGTGAACGTTTTCGTTTACCCGAGTATTTTTTTTTTCTTTTTGTTTTTAACAGAAACGTCCTACCGCCGAGGGATTAAGCTCTTTCGTAATTAATGGGGAAACTAGCGTAGTACGTACTACATCTGCTTTGAGATATATCCGAAGCGGGCTCTAAAAATGAGCTTATTTTCTCATCTGTTTAAGATGAAATGCGTATCGTCCCCGGTTTTTGTTTGTATATAAACCGATATTTAATGATGACGATGATGATGATAATAATAATAATAATAATAATAATAATAATAATAATAATAATAATAATAATAATAATAATAATAAAAATAATAATAATGCATCAGCTGATTTCCCATCGACAGGACACAGTTCTCTCTCAGTAACGGCGTACGGGATTATCCCGTTAATAATTATTTCGCGTTTAGAACGAGATGATAATATTTATAAAATCTACGTGGTTACTTGTCGTCCATAGTAAGAAAAAAAAAAAGTAAAACAAAAAAAAATAAGCGAAAATAAAAGTGTAATCCATAAAATGAAATCTTGCGTCTACGAAATGTCATCGTATCCCCTGTGTTTTGAAGCTTGACGATAGTTCTTTTCTTCTTCTACATTCGTTCGTTCGTTTTTTTTTTTTTTTTACATACGAAATAATAATTAAAAAAACAAAGAAAATGAAAAGAGAAGGAAGAAATAGAAAAGGAAAAGATACGTTCCTTTGATCTTAGTAAATTAACGACGAGAAGATACTCGCCATTGGAGGATAGATACCATAGAGCATTCATTAATCTTAGAATTCGTGAGGATATCGGAATACCCGCGGGATCCTTTGTTAAGTCGAAAAGGTGAAAGGCCGCTTAGCCTGGGGAATATCCGAGATGACCCGCATGACTTCTAAGTACGGATTCGAGATATATCTATTCTCGAAACGAGAAGTTCCAACGATCTCGCACGATGAACTCGGTCACTATACGTACGAATCGTTTAAACCGTGGAATCGTCTCGGTTCTCTATCCCATAAATCCAACGGAAGTGAATTATTTTCGATCCTAGATTATCGTCGCTAAATTGGAAAGTGTTTAATTGATTTTTCTTTCTTTTTTCTTTTTTTTTTTTTTTTTGCTTTCCTTTTTTTCGATTTAATCCCCTTTAAATGCTTCATATCGATTATGATTAAAGAAAATTAAAGAATTATATCGATAATTTTCTTTTGCGGAGAGGGGGGAGGGGAAAGAGTATAGAATCGAACGAAACACGAGTATTATCTGTGGTCGTGATAATTGATAGTGTACGATAGACGAGTATGATATAATTTAACGAATCACAAACCTTACGGATTATTTTTCGATCTTTGATTTTATTTATTTATTTATTTTTTTTTTTTTTTTTTTTTTTAATTACACGTTACAAATCGACACTGTTACGATTGGACAGAGGGTGGAGAGGGTAACGGTCAACGTGCTGAGTAACGTTATAGTTTACGATTTGTTTTAAAAGACGAAATTGTCGATGATGCAAAAGGAAGGAAAAATGAAAAAACAAATCGAAGAGAGAGAGAGAGAGAGAGAGAGAGAGAGAGAAAGCAATATGAGGGACTCTTTATATAACATTAATATCGTTTGTCAATAAGAGTATAGAGAAAATCCGTGGACGTTCAAGATATAAAATTCGACGAGATGACGTGAAATAAAAGTGGATAGTTCGGCAATAGAGCTATGTTGATACATATGTCGTTTATGTGTATGAGAAAGAGAGAGAGAGAGAAAAGGAAAAGAAGAGGAAACGTTTCTTTCTCTTTTGTTATTACACACGAGGATACCATGTACGATCTCGCGCGCGCGCGCGCGCGCGTCTCACGTTCCCATGTAGCCAACCCCGTCCAAGTGGGTCTTGATGTATGCCTGCTTAGAAGTCCATCCATGGTATTGGAATCCAGCTTCTTCGAGAGCCAATCGACTCTTGTCCTCATCCTTCGTTTGGCCTCTTTGCCGAAGGCGATCTCCGCAGCAGCAGCAGCAGCAGCAGCAGCAGCAGAAGCAGCAGAAGCAGCAAAAGCAGCAGACGTTACCGTTTCCTTCGAAGCCTCTTGGGAAGCAAATAGCCAAGCGCAGTTCAAATGGCTCGACTACAATGTTTACGAATTGGATCGTTCGACGGGATCGCGGAACGTACGAAAAAGAATACCACTAAGCTTTATTTTCCTTTCGACCTATGAAAAATTCGCTTTTGTTGAAAATCAAGGGAAAAAGTTTTTTCCCTTTCTTTTTCTTTTTTTTTTTTTTTTTATCGAAATTGAAATAAAAAAAGAAAAGTGAGTCGAGGGAAAGGAGAGAGGACGTTAACGGATGAGGAATATCGAAATGAAAAAGAAGGAAAAGGAAAAGAGAGGACGTTTCCAAAATAAAGAGAGAGAGAGAGAGAGAGAGAGAGAATGTGTGTGTGTATGTGTGAGAGAGAGAGAGAGAGAGAGAGAGAGAACGTGTGTTCCAAATGAACGAAATCTCGATTGGTTAAAAAATCACCGATAGCCGGGGAAAAAAAAATCGAGGACATTTGAAAAAATTCGAAACCCGTTAATTGGAAGTATTCGAGAGACGTAGAAATGATTTGACTATAAATATCGGCAAACTCACGGTTAACGTGACAGCGACTCTGACTCTTCACTTTATTTGCTTTTTCCTCGTATTCCATTATCAAACACAGTGTAAATAGATAAATAACGGACACGCGCGGATACAAATTTTTTTCCTTTTCGAAATCGTTCGAACACACACACACACAGAGAGAGAGAGACACATATACACACATAACGTCGAGAACAATGTCTCCAATCGACGTCGTTATTAGGAGTGACGGTTTACGTAATATATTAATCTTTGGAAATTTTGTAATCTAGCGCGAACGAAATATAGAATTTTAATACGCGCGAACGTAGAAATCGAAGCCTTCGATAATCTCTGAAACGTGATTGGTCGTGCCGAGTTAATGCAAACTTAATACGAAGTCAAATCGAATTCGACGTAGATACTCACGATGCTACGTCTGTCTGTAGCTTATACGTGATCCACATGTTTCTATCTCATATACCTTGTCTACCTATTCACCTACACCTGTACATGTAGTTACATAGATACATATGTATACGTAGATAGATAGGTATGTAGATATATAGATGTATATACAATACGGACGTGTACTGCAAATGATCAGAATCGTAATCTCTCTCTCTCTCTCTCTCTCTCTCTCTCTCTCTCTCTCTCTCTCTCTCTCTCTCTCTCTCTGTTGAGATTCACGCTTGGCAGAGGTTATTTGATAGTCAAAATCGCATTAGGAAAAGATATGGCCATTTTGCAATATCTTATAAGAAAGACACTCACTTTTGTTATCTCGAAATACTTTAAAATTGTTAATGTTATTATATCGAGTATACCGATGAACAAAAAAAAAGAAAGAACCGTCAGGAAATTCTACGTTTCACTTGCTTCCGGATTATCGATACGCATTTATTAAAAACTTTCGTGTTATTTTATCGGTTAAAAAAAAAAAGAAGAAAAAAAAGAAAAGATATAAACAAATAGAAATACGTCGATATTGAAAAATAACGGAATGAAATTACGGCGAATATTGGTGTTCCGACCAATCGGAATTTACTTGAAGGAGGATATAAACGTTACCTACAATTTTCGATAATATTTTCACATTTTATCTCGAATGTAATATTAATTTTGGATAAATCCGAATGTTCAAATAATATAAACATTTTGGATAAATCCGAATGTTCAAATATTAATAATAACGTACGAAATTCAACGTTTACCTTTCACAAGGATGATGGCAATTTTCGTAGTGTTTTATTGGTTGAAAAAAAAAAAAAGAACGAAGAGTGAAGAGAAGAGAAAAGAGCGGAGGAAGGAAGAAAGGAAGGAAATTAAAAGTTTATCGATATTAAATAAAAAAAGAAATAAACAGAAGAGAAGAGAAGAGAAAAGAGAACAGAGAAAATGTACAGATATATACATACATACGTATATATATAAATACACATTTTTTTTATGGCCAACCTGGCCTGTAGATAAAATACGAGAAGGTACAAATTTTTCTACGAGAATATGCAAGCGATGATATTTGATATTTCGTAATAACACGATGTGTTACGAGCAACAAGGGAAATGGAATTCGGAAATTTCACGTCCAATGATCGGGAACCTCAATTCTATATCTCCCCGCGTTTTTTTTTTTTTTTCTTTTCACTTTTATTACAAGAAGGCACACGAGCTTGTGCCATTTTATCGTGCTTATCGTTACGCGTAGTGATGGATGCCGGCTTGTAAAAAAAAAAAAAAGAGAGAGAAAAGAAAAAAACAAATAAGAAAAAAATAGAAAGAATGACAAAAAAAAAAGAAAGGAAGGAAAAGGAAAAGGAAAGAAAGGAAAAAGAAGGGGTGCTGCACTCAAGCACGTCTAATTGGATAAACGAAACGATAGGGAATAGTACGAGGAAACGAGTTATGTCGTAACTTTGTAAGTACGTACGTTACAAACGTGTTACGCTACGAATAGAAAACCGATGCAGCTGTTCTCTCTCTCTCTCTCTCTTTCTATCACACACACGCGCGCGCACTCTTTTCCCTTTGATATTGCAGAATATACATCGTGAAACAACATCGTACGTTACGCCTGATGAATTAAACGCTTCATAATATTGTCGTGATAATTGAAAAATAAGATTATAACTATTTACGCGAACACACTGACAAAATATGGAAATTGCTATGCGTGTCCGTTGTGTATGCTGTAACAGTGGTAAAAGGGGGTTAAAAAGAAAAAAGAAAAAGAAAGAATAATACAAAACGAACAAAGAAAAAAAAACGAGCGAACGTTAAATCGACGTTGTCGAGGTCGAAAATGAAACTCACGTTTGTAGAGAATTCGTATTATCGATGAATTAATTTTTAATGAAAAAAATTCCTGAGAGATCTAGCGCGAGCGAGAGATAGCGAGAGAAATAAAGAATGAGAGATAAAGAGAGAGAGACATATATATATATATATATATATAGAAAGAGAGAGAGAGAGAGGAATAGCGAAAACAAATTGCAATTAATTCACAGCGCGGTACAGTCCATTCTGCGAAAACATCGAACGTCGAATTAGAAATGGCAATACCTACAGTCGATTAAATGGACAGAGATGCCGGGGATCTGTAATAATACGTCCGACTGCGAGAGCGCGATAATAACGAGATTCGAATCGAGTTGGTATATCCGATGAACGATGGCCACGTAATAGAAGTACGAAAAACCGAATGCGGCGCAAATTCAAGCGGTCGTCGCGGTTTATGGCAATATGAGAGCAAAATTTGAGGCTTATTGTCGATCTACAACGGTACAAACAGTTTTGAGACCCAAACCCTCGATCGACTACGCTACGAGTATGTACGAGTACGTACGATCGACGACTAATTATATACAATCCTTTCTTCGTAACGATTTTTTCGATTCGAAAATATCCCATTTTGTTCAAACCTTAAAGATACGGAGAAAGATAGAAAAATATTCTTGATATGGAAATATATATATATATATATATATATATATATATATATATATATATATTTTTATATCGTAGACGAATATACACACGTACGTAGGGTACGTACACACACGTCTACGTCGTAAATCAATTTGTAGTAACTCGTAAAATAACTTGGAATATAACAATTTGATGAAACTATACCGCAGAGACGATTCTCTGACCTATCGAACTACTGAAAAATTGCTTTCCTTTACAAGCTGTTACTTTGAAATTCCTCAGTCTCGTTTCGCATTTATTCGCCGTTTCTATTCTCCAATCCAATTTAAAACGCGCTGTGAATCGTGCGATTTCATCGGTATTATAACCTTTGCGCGACCGCATTTAACTCGGATTACTCGTTCGCGACAATAGCGAAAAGAAAAGAATTTTTATCCACGTTTAAAGAAATTTTAAAGTAAGAAGAAGAGATCGCGGTCGAACGTATATCGCCTTATCATCTAAGATCTTCTCAAAGATCATAGATTTAATTATATTCGAAACATCATTTTGTCTCAAACCGACAAAAATAGAAGAATTCCCGTCGAAAGGTCAGATCCTTCAATCTTTGTGATTGCGAAAAAAAAAAGAAAATGAAAAAAAAAAAACACGAATCAAACTTTTTAC
>OU426998.1:3947963-3962963 GCA_911387935.1 Dolichovespula saxonica | reverse complement strand
TTTTATAACAAAATATAGGTGACATCGAGTTATACGGAGAGACGTACGCCTCCTAAAAAAATTAACATCGATAGAAAAAAATTCATATTTCAATGATAAACAACGTGGAATCATTGAAAAATCTTTTGAAAATGTTTCGTACACGACGGAAAGTAATATAACGTTAGGTTGACGATACGTAACGTTCGTCGAGCGTGAGCAATAATAAGAATGACAATGGTAAACGTTAACGTTTGTTTGCTATAAACGTTAAATCGTAAGTTGAACTTGTCTGTTATTATGGTCAAAGCCAAAATATAAATCGCGGCCCTTACACGCTCGCCTTAAAGGTTATCGGGTGATCCTGTTACTTAGATTTCCGGCGCTCCGGAAAACGCATATTCGCTGACCCGAATAGGAAAATCGTGAGGGGTGAGAGAACCAAAAAAAAAAAAAGAAGAATATGAGTGTAGGCCACAGAGAGAACGAGAGAGAGAGAGAGAGAGAGAGAGAGAATAAAACCAACGCCGGAAACAACGGCCATGGTAAGCTGAGCACATAAATCTACACGATAGATGAGCCGGACATCGAAGAGAATGTTTTTGGTGACCCGAGCTTAAATGACTAGGCGAAGGGACGAGCGACGATGCGAACGATGAAAAAATCGTTTTCGGTGTCGTACAGCCCTATAAACCTACAAAAGGAATTGTATGGACAGCATAAACGATAGTTTCGATGTTTCGACTCGGCTCGGCTTGGAAATGTCGTCCAGCCTATACGTCAGCGCGAGATAAAAAGGGATAACCCGCGAAAGATTTATTATTCGTTAAGGTTCTACCCCAATTTTTGTATCTTCCACATCCATTTTTTCTTTTCTTTTCTTTTCTTTTCGTTTCTTTTCTTTTTTCTTCTTCTTCTTTTTATTTTTTTTTTTTCTTTTTTATCTACTTTCGATCATCGAACGTAAATCTATCTGACCAACTAAACACTTACAAACATACGTACGTATCTATGAATGTATGTACATATGTATATGTATATATATATATATATATATATATATATATATTTATATGTATATGTATAACGTAAGTACTATTTTACTACTACGTACGTTCAAGTGTACATATGTACATATGTTCAGGAATGATAAGGGGAAAGTAAACAAGACTGTGTAAGAAGGTAAACGCTAGAGTTTCGGCCGAAGAGAGAAGAGTACTCTAGTGAATATTCTCTCTCGTCCTACGGCCACCTATCCCGTTCGTCTACCTAACGCCATTCTATAGTATTCTCATAGTTTAGTTTGCCAATAATCCATAACGATTCTAGTCAGAGAAAATGAAGATTTTATTGGAGCTTACAGTGAAATTTTGTCGATACTTTATAATGAGGAATAATCTTCTAACGAATCTGCGTATATATATATATATATATATATATATATATATATATATATATATATATATGTACGTCTATATATACACATGGTAACAGTAATTATTCATTAAAAATAATAGATATCGATTGGTTAAATTGGCACGACAGGAAACGCGTTTTAACGTATTGTTAATTAATCGTAATGATTCGTCATTCGATGACCGTTCTAATAACGCCAAAGCTTTGAACGTTAATCTTCTAACATCCGTAAAAGCTAATCATAATCGAAACCCCCGTTTGAATAATCAAAAGGATCGATAACGCATCGTTCGGCATCAATCGTATATAATTTTTTCCCTTTTGAATGATATGATATTGTAAAAAAAAAATATATTTCGATCTTATGCGCCACCAGAGGGATAATGTTCGTCGTTAGAAAAATATTTCGAAAAAGGGGATAAACATCGCATGTTGGTATTTCATCGAGTTGTATTTCACTACATCAAGAAAATTCTCTCTCTCTCTCTCTCTCTCTCTCTCTCTCTCTCTCTCTCTCTCTCTCTCTCTCTGTTACAAATTTTAAAAATCTTCGACTCTCCAAATTCTCTCCAACTCTTTCTATACACGTCACATCTATTCCGAGTCTCAGCATTTCGGAAAATATTTATTCTCCTTCGCATACCGCGACCCGACCGGTCATATTTTATAAAATACATTTCATTCGTCGTCGTCGTCGTCGTCGTCCCCACTCCCTCTCCCTCTCTCTCCCTCTCTCTCTCTCTCTCTACCTCCCACACACACACCCAGGCATTTTCCATTTCTATTCTGAACTCTATTTTTAATACCAGCAATTTCTTACACGATACGAAAGTATCCTTTCGTCGTCTTTCATCGTAGGATTTACATTATAAAAATATTGAAATGTTCAAAGAAAGTAATGATTTAACACATAAGGACAAAGATAGGCGTGAATTTTTTTTACGAAGATTCTTAACGAATACAAGAAAAAAAAATTATAGCTTGGAAATTTCTCGGTTAATTTTCAACGAAACAAATTTACCTAATATAGTAGTAACTTTCAGATACGTATTTCATATATATATATATATATATATATATATATATATATATATATATATACACATATATACACATAGGTATACCCAAGTACATTAATCAAAACTTAGGATTAATTTCGGTTACGTCAGAGACAGAAGATACTTTTTTCTTTCTCTCTCTCTCTCTCTCACTCTTTCACTTTTTACCTTTCTACAATGAGACCACGTGTTTACTACCTTATCTAAGTAAATATAACTTTTGTTCGAATGAGAACAGTCGCTTTAGTCGACGAATGGGTTAGAAACATATAGTATTATATAAAAGCTAGTACACGCTAGTAACCTTTCATTTTTCTTCAAGAAGACAAGTGTGCGGTCAGCCATATATATATATATATATATATACACATACATACGTAGGTATATAAAACACACACAGCTTCTCTCTCCAAACGGAAAAGTTCCGTTAATTAAAGTGCCTGTTTGCCTCGGAGCCATAAAATAAAGATGACAGTTTACTTAGAGTCTATATGAAAATTGACAATAAAGAAAAGTAGTAGTCGTAAAAATAATTATTATTCGGTTGACGTTAAAGGAAAATAAGAAACAGATCGATCGCTCTCGATGCACAATTCCTTACACATGGAATGAATCACTTAAAACGGTATGCTTGCAAATATATATATATATATATATATATATATATATATATATATATATAATATAATATAATATACAATTACATATACCATGTACGAAGATATACATTCATCATAGAGAATGTCCACAACACTTATCGATCAATTTTCCTCTGTTTCTATCGTCTATATCATTGCGTATGTACTCAACAGATTTCCAATTCCGCTATAATGAAGGAACCTAATACATCCATGCATATATAAATACATATATAAATACATATATATATGCATATATATATATATATATATATATATATATATATATATAAACATATATACTAATCCGTATAATTAAGAATAACTTCAATTTTTCTCACTCATCCACTTCCTCACTCCAAGGGGGCGTGGCCTATTTGCCTACCCCTTCCTCCATTTCTAAATGGGCATGTCCTAACTACTATAACCACTCCTATATGGGCGTGGCCTAACTAACTCCCCTCCGCCCACTCCTATATAGGCGTGTCCTAACTACCACAACCACTCCCATATGGGCGTGGCCCAACTACCTCCCATCCACCCACTCCTATGTAGGCGTGTCCTAACTATCCCAACCACTCCTAGATGGGCGTGACCTAGCTATCATCCCCATTCACCCAATCCTGGATGGGCGTGTCCTAACTACCCCCACCATACCCAGGTGGACGTAGCCTACCTATATTCCCGTTTCCCCATTCCTGGTTGGGCGTGACCTAACTACCCCTACCACTCGTGGGTGGGCATGGCCTAACTACCTCCCCCACTTTAACTCTTTTACTATGGAGCAAACGTATCGTACTTATGTGAGGATTACCGAGCTCATTTTACAAATTTGCCAATGTTTGGGAAAAAGCTCGTGAAAACCAAACTAACAATGATAATTTCAAAATTCAAAATGCAACATATTACAAAATAAAGAAAGAATAATGTAGTGTCAATAGTATTTCCATATTTGTTGAAAATTATACGATAACACGAATATAAAACATGATGAAAAGCATAGAAACACAAATTCCTCTTCTACAAGCAATATTTGCGCATAAGAATAATCATCGTTTGATCACAGGTTTTTTTGTAGATCGCGTAGTATGAAGTATAAGTGTATATTAGTTTGGGGGAAAAGAAATCCATTACTTTTACCTGAACGCGAACGGAAAAATAATGTATTTCTTTTCCCCCGAACTAATATATATATATATATGTATGTATGTATGTATGTATGTATGTATCGTACCTAGTCATATTCTAGTAATAAGCGAAGTATAGAAGCTAAGGATAATGACAGATAATTCTGTTTATTGCAGATAAACTCGAGATGGTCCCTTGGGCCGGAACTCTGCGACATATGGACGAGCAGCGACGTCCTTTGCTGCACGGCATCGATATTGCATCTGGTGGCTATCGCGGTCGACAGATATTGGGCCGTCACCGATCTCAATTATATACAGGTTAATTGATACGCTTGCGGTCGAGCGAGAGTGTGACGGAAGTTCTCGGGGAAGGAATTGCAGAATAATGCAATTAAATCGATTGCCATCCCCGTATCTTTCTCTTACATCCATATGCATATACAAGATCAGAGAGAGAGAGAGAGAGAGAGGAGGGTAGGAGGGAGGGGAGGGGGGAGGGGTTGTACACATATGTATTATCCGATGTACTCTATACTCTACCTACGTACCTACGTTCTATGTATATGTATTTATCCTACCTACGTCTATCTATCTATCTATCTATCTATCTATCTATCTATCTATCTATCTACGTATACGTACGTACGTATGTATGTATACGCGCCTGTTAGCAGCGCGTATGTATGCGTGCATTTATGCATTAAATTAGAAAGGGCCGAGTATAGAAATAGATCGACAGAATCGATCCAATTAGAAGGGTTTCATTTCACACGAACGTTTCTTTTCTATCCCCCAATCTTTTTTTTTCTTTCTCTCTCTCTCTCTCTCTCTATTTCGTTCGTTCGTTCTTTCTTTCGTTTTCACTCTTTTTTTTCCCCTCCTCCTCCCACCTCGCAACGCCTCGTGCCATTCCCTCGGACTAATCGGATGAACCTTGAGAGATCCTAGAAGTAGGTCCATAGCGCACGAGCGTACGATCTTAACGTTTTAAAAGCTTTCCTTCTTAACGCGACCGTTATACCGGTACGATACAATTAGATAGAGAGCGACATACATCTATGTACAATGTAGTCCAGGGATGGGTAATAAAAAAAAAAAAAAAAAAAAAAAGAAAAATAGAGAAAGAAAAAAAGAAAAAAGAAAGGAAGAAGAAAAGAAAAGAAGGTATTAGAAAGAAATCGAAAGAGGTCGGGTAAAGAATTTCTTTTTTATTTCGTAGCTTAAAGTTGTTTCTTTCTCTCTTTTTCTCTCTTTTTCTCTCTCTCTCTCTCTCTCTCTCTTTTTCACCTTCTTATTTTCTCTTATTATCTTCTTGCCTTGGAAAATACAATTTTCTTTCGTGACAGTTCGCAGACGTTGCCTCCATCTTTCTCTTTCTTTCTCTCTCTCTCTCTCTCTCTCTCTCTCTCTCTCTCTCTCTCTCTCTCTCTCTCTCTCTCTCTCTTGCTCTCGTAATCTCTTCAAATTCTCCGAGTAATTTTGCACCCCGTAAGCCAGACAAATTTAACGTTTCATCCTTCCCTAAGTACTCGAACGTACACTTTTCCACTGGTTATACTCTTTATCTCTGGTTAAACGATAGATTAAACGGAATATACCTATCCTACCATTCGTAGGTTCGCGTGACGCATTCAAATAAAACCTGATCATTTTTCCAATTCGAAATCACTGCGACCGAGTTTCTACCGAATGAAAAAAAAAAAAAAAAAAAAAAAGAAAAAAGGAAAAAAGGGGGTAAGAGCACGGGGGAATTTACTTTTTATTATTCAAAAATTCTAATCCCCCGAATATAATAAAAAAAAAAAAAAAAAAAAGAAAAAAGAAGTGAAAAATCCGTCGGATAAAGAGACATACGCGCACGTTAATTCTTCTTTTTTTGTTTGTTTTTTTTTCTTTCTTTCTTCTTTTCAATGTTTACGATTAATATCCACCCACACACTGGATCAATATACATCCACTCGGATCTCTATTAATATATATTTTTTTGTTTTATTTTTAATTAATAAAATAAGTTTTATTTCTTAATTAATATATATATATATATATATAAGATATATTAATTAAGAAATAAAACTTAGAAAAGAAGATTTATTAACAAGGAAAGAATCGGAGACGTTGTTAAAAAAGAATTTTGATAAAGCAAAAATAATGATGTCTTGCATAAAGAGTAGACAGATAAGTTAAAAATAAAATAAAGAGAGAAAAAGATATATATATATATATATATATATATATATATATATATATATATATATATATAGAGAGAGAGAGAGAGAGAGAGAGAGAGAAACAAAGACAAGCATACGGACGAAAAGACAGAAAATCCTACAAAATTGGTTTCTAAAGGTTCACCTTACGTATATGTAGAAGACTAGGTCTGAGAGACTCCTTTCGGATTACCGTATTGTAGTTGGAATGCCAAACTTCTCGCGCTACGTGATACGTACAGGGATTTTCTTTCTCTCTTTTTCACGATGTCATGAGAAATCTCTCTCTCTCTCTCTCTATCTCTATCTCTCTTTCTCTTTTTCTTTCTCTTTTTCTTTCTCTCTCGCTCTGAAAGTTTCTCAAAAAGAGGACCTTACGAAGAAAAAACGAAGACGTACGAGAAAAGACGCGAGCTAGTTCGTATTATGAGGAAATTACATTCGTAGGAAACTTTATCTTACATGGACGTATATGTGTGTATGTAGATATACGTATGGGTAAGTGTATATCTGTGAAAAAGTGCTAACGTAGTAAATACATACTTGTGCAGAGGATAAGAAAGATTCTCTTTTTCTTTATCGTCTTTCTCCTTTTTTCGAAGCAATTGATGATTTAGCACTTCGATCGATCGTTTCATTCCTATACCCTTTTATATCTGTTCGTTTCTATCGTAGTTTCTAAGAGTATATATATATATATATATATATATATATATATATATATATATACGTGTACGTATATAAAGGTACATAGAGACTTATACATAGATAAATTTTTTATCTTTCCGAGGAGATAAATATCTATCGGAAAAAAAAATAAACCACCGACATTTTTCATCGCGATCGAACTGGTAAATAATTAATTTAAATATGAACGTAACGTTTGATTCCTCTTTTTCTTTACATATGTCGATACATACATACCAATGTATACGAATATATATGTATATAATATAGATCGTAATATTCAGCATTAAATATAATTATGATTTACAAATCTTATTGGTAAGGTACGAGGAACAAAATTTGATCGCTCTCGAATTATTCATTTATTCAAGCTGACTATTGGTCGAAAGTAATCGAGCGAATTTTGTAATCAAAAAGCAAATCTTAATTGAATCGATAATGGAACGTTCTCGTATTCGTAGACATAGCATGTATCCGCCTACGTGTATATATATTAGAAACGGATGAATGATTATTGGAACATATCGAATAACGAAATTGATATTTATAGAATTTCTTCGTAATTTCGAAAGATTATCAGAAAGATAGATAGATAGATAGATAGATAGATAGGTATATATAGATAGATAAATAGATAGAGAAAGAGAAAGAGAGAAAAAGAGAGGGAGAGAGAGAGATAGAAAGTGTATGAGAAAAGTCTGGATAATTTTCTCCCGTGAAAAAGAAATAGAAGATAATAAACCAATTTAGGAAACGTCTTGAACGATTAGACGCAATAAAGAAAAGTGCAATAAAAGAGAAACTAGAACGTAAGTGTGTATGTGTATATGCGCGTTTATATATATATATATATATATATATATATATATATATATATATATATATATATATACGTATGTATATAACAAAATTACGATCGCTGCGTGCCTGGGAGTATTCGAGATTGCACAGAAGGTAACCTTTTTTCACTGGCGTTGTTGGAAAGACTCTAAGAGACTAGATATAATAATATTGAAATATATTAATGTGTCGGTGTGATATACATATGTAAAGAAAATGAAAGAAAAAGAGAAAAAAAAAGGTAGGATAGAAAAGATAGGATAGGAAAAAGAGAGAGAGAGAGAAAACGTGTACCAGAACCACTTGCTCGACCGCAATTACTCGCTTCTAATTGCTTCTCATCTTGAGCCTCTAAAATTATCGCTTTGATAGGAAGGAAAATATATTAGTAGTGACGTACGAAAGGACGAATTAAACGGCATCTGCCGTAAAATTATCCTCCCACGTGCAACGAAATGGTTGATACTAAACACGACTACGATCCGTTTATAAATTAAATGCCACTATCTCTCTCTCTCTCTCTCTCTCTCTCTCTCTCCCTCTCTCTCTCTCTCTCTATTTCTCTTTTTTTATAATCATTAGATATGAGAAAAATATCACGGCATTATTTCGAGTCGTGCGTCTTTATCTAACGTCGACTATTAGATTCGCGTTATCGCGTCATAACGATAGATAGAAAGAGAAAGAGAGAGAGAAAAAGAGAGAGAGAGAGAGAGAGAGAGAGAGAGAGAGAGAAATTATTTCGATGATCATTAAAGGATAGGATACTTATACGATAAAAATTTGTGTATTCCTATATTAAAGGACCATTCGATATTATCGCGGCTCCATTTTCTTTTCTTATTTTTATTTTTTTATTTAAAAAAAAAAAAAGAAAAATCGAAAACGATTCGAATTTTTATTCGATCCTCGAGAATATCCTTATAGTAGCACACAAGTATTCACACACAACGAAAGCAAGAGAGAGAGAGAGAGAGAGAGAGAGAAATAAAATATTAAAGTAAAATATTTGGACTTTGTTAAACTTTCAATGCGCGCGTAGACGTTGTTACGTGAGCATACCTCTTCCTTCTTTATTTTTCTCCCGTTTTTGTATGACGTCGTCGACATCGCGAGATATTTTCGAGAAAAGTATTCTTAGATAAAATGTTATTACCGTGGGGGAGGGTTATACACAATTCGAGCCTTGCGAAACGCCGCAGTATATCTGTACTTTGTTTTACGAGGAACCAGGAAAAATACAAACGATAACGCAAATGCGTTGGTCTCGTATATTTCCGAAAAAAAAAGAAGAGAAAAAGTAACAAAAAAAAAAAAATAAATAAAAATGAACGGAATTATGATGCCTTTCCCTCCCTTCGTAGCATAACTACTATTCCCATAATCTGACGTCGTTGTTCTTGTCATGTAATATACGTACGTTGTCAGATAAACGTTATGATATTATCAAAAGAAATACAATATTTTTACGCGATTATATGAAGTGGTTAACGAATATTGAGAAAAAAAAAAGAAAAAAGAAAGGAAGAGGTATATCTCTTTTGGAATCGTACAAATTAATTATTCATCGCATTAATCATAATTTTAACTAATAAAAATCTAAATTATTCGCCTATGAGATACGATATAGTAACGAATAAATTTGACACGAGAAAAGAATGATAGACAATGCTGATGAATTTGACTTAAAGTATATTATTAAAAAAAAAAAACTAATAACTTAAAATACACCACTCATTTCTTCATTTATTCATTCATCCATTCATTCATTTATTTATCCATTTATTTATTCATTGATTCATACCGTACATTATTAAGTGGAAAGTTATCAATTGTCGTAATGTAATTGAACATATCTTTATCATTTATTATAGCCATAATTAGAATAATAATTATTATTATCGTTATCATCATCATTATTATTATTATTATTATTATCATCGTCGTCGTCGTCGTCATCATTATTACTATTATTATATGACTGTTATTGTCATTATTATTAGCACTGTAACATATCGTCAACGTTGAAAATTGGTTTCGCATAAGTTTCATGCACGAATTAGGGACGTTCTCTATCTATACCGGGAAATATTTGTGAGCTCGAGGCGTTATTGTGTTTCACATCGTTGTAATTATAATGGGAGAGATCCGATCCGTTACGTTACGTAGCCCGATAGGCTCCGAAGCTGACGTTAAACTAGTCCGAAGGCTCGGCACTGGTTAGATCGAACGAAATCCTATATTCGGTTATCGTATGTTCACTATACACGGTTTGTTGATATTTTATTAGACGTTCAAAGTTAAGGGTCTCCATCTAATCATGCTTGGATTTCGCGTGCTTCAAAGATCGACGAAGCACGAAAAGTCGAGAGAAATTTTCTACGGACCTTTGAGTAAAATCCTTCGTCCCCGCCCCCCCCCCGCCCTTCCTTCTTCCTTTTTCTTTTTTCAATTTTTTTTCCTTTTTTCTTTCTTCTTTCTTCCTCTTTTTTTTCTTTTTTTTTTTTTCGTCGCAAAACCCTTTGAACGAAATTGAAAATCGGCTGACTGGAGGTAAGAATTTTTGAAAGGCTACTTTGCTTTCAGGGAAGGAGCCCAAAGAAAATCGGTTTCCTGATTGCGATGGTTTGGATTGTTTCTTTGGGAATTTCATTGGCACCCCAATTTGGTTGGAAGGATCCAAATTACTTGGAACGTATAGCAGACGGCGAATGTCTCGTATCCCAAGATCCAGCGTACCAGGTGAGCCACTAATATAATATTATTAGACTAGAGAAAATTTATATTCCATAAATTCAACAGGAAGCAAAAGTTTATATTCTTTCCCTAAGCGAAATTTATATTCTATCGTCAAAGGAACAACATTTTTCAAAAGCTCGATGAGTTTTCGAATCGAATTATAACCGATAAATCGTTGACCTGTTCGCTCGTTCATCGATTACGTAGAAAGTTAAGAGAAATGGCTCGATTCGAAACTTAATGAGGGAAAGAGAGAGAGAGAGAGAGGGGGGGGGGGAAAGGGAGAGAAAACCGAACATAGCGTAGGTGTTCGACGTAACTCGTATTTTTACGCTTGTGCAAGAGAACGGCTAAGGTAGAGAGATAAAGAGAGAGATAGATAGAGAGAGAGAGAGAGAGAGAGAGAGAGAGAGAGAGTGACAGAGAAAACGAGAGAAAGAGACAGCTTATGAATTATCCGCAAAATCCAATAATGGGAATTATATCTCAACGAAATTCTCGAAGGTATATCTCTAAATCATATACATGTATAGGGTGTCTCTAAAATATGTAGGTCACATTGCAAACTTCGTAGCATGGCTTATTCGTCTTGAGAATTAAACATTAAAATTACTTATTCCGTTTATTTCTCATATAACTCCTCGTAACCGATTAGAGATATTAACATTAAATATTTAATTCAATATTCTTTTCTTTTTCTTTCTTTACGAGTGAATAAAAAAATTGATACAATAAACATATTATATATATATATATAAGGGAGGTGTAATAATAATTCTGTGTTAAATAATTTTTCCTTTTGTATTTTGAAAAATTCATATATATATATATATATATATATATATATACATACATACATACAATGGCATTTATTTATTTTTTTTATTTGTTCTACCTTTGAAATAAAAACAGTATGTGTATTTTTGCTCATTCGTTTGGCGTAATACGATAATCTTTACTTTGAAAAAAATTCCAACCAAAAATCATTTACGACCAAACAGAGGAGATCCGAAGCGTAACAAACGAATTTTCAGTATTTTATTTCACTCTTTATCCCGGTATATCTCATCAGAAGACAATCGGAGCAAAGCCGGACGACCAGAATCGGGAGTCGAATTAAACACAAGAATTCTCGCCCAAAGGAAATTGCGTACGTTTCACGAAATTGAAAAAGTCGGATTCATCTGTCCCCAATATCTCTCGATTATTATGCATTGGGTTTAACCTCCTTTATTATGGAGGATTAAGAACCCTCGTTCCTCTCTCTCTCTCTCTCTCTCTCTCTCTTTCTTTATTTCTTTTTTTTTTTGTTACTCCCTTCCCACAATTTTCTCCGAACGAAAAGAGATCAACTTTTTGCGCGTCCCACTTTTTCGGATTGATCTCATTCGAGCTCGAAATATTTAGCCCATGGACACGAGGTAGAGAAAAATATTTCCCCGCTCGATTAATCCTTCATAAAATCATGTAATTTTGAAATCGTACGATCATATTTATTTATATTACGTATTAATATTGTACTAATATTATACTAATATCATACATATTTAACCATTATATTACACATTCTTGTCGTAAAATTAAACTGTTACTTCGTATTTCGAGGATCAATACTTTCCACGTACGAATTTTACCGAACATTCTAAATATTAATTTTACCAAGTATATACTCGTTCTATAATTAAATATATATATATATATATATATATATATATATATATATATATATATCGTGAAAAAATAAAGATTTGAGTCGTATAAAGTGACATATTGGATTTATGTTTCAACTTGCGAAAATACTGCGACGTACGGAATATAGAGAGGAAAAAGGAGCAGATAGGGGAAAAAAAAAAACAAAAACAAAAAAGAAAAAATGGAAAGAGAGCGAGAGATTGCGAGTGATAGAGAGAGAGAGAGAGAGAGAGAGAGTGCGTATTTTGGCATTTACTTCGATATTTCGTTACATAGAACGAAGGAGAAGTTGAACTCGGTAATAGAAATGTACGCGTAGTAGGTACCCGTACTTCGGCGACACTACGAAACGAAGTTGAGCCGGTTTGAAAGCACGCTACTCCATCGACGAATGGTTTGCCTTGAATAAGCAAAGGATTGGACAGTTTACGGGGGTGCCAGGGGGACGCGAAGAAACGGGATGGCGGGGGTGAGGGGAGTTAGGGGTGGTGGCTGGACACCAGCTCGGTAAAGTGGATGGAAGCCTTCCATATCTGGTTGGCAGTCGAGCCAGACAAACGGCATTCGTTAGCGGCCATAACTTTCACGAACCACCGGAACTCGTATCTCTCGATGTCTCTCTCTCTCTCTCTCTCTCTCTCTCTGTCTCTATCTCTCTCTCTCTCTCTCTCTCTCTCTTTCTCTCCCTCCCTTCCTCTCCCCGCCCGTCTATCTATCTTTCTTACTTTTCCTCTTTTGATACTACGATAGAATTAAAAATCATAACGACGCAACGTTGAAAAAGGGGAGGGTACTGCTGCTGACAAAAAGAAAAAAAATAAAAGATAAAAAAAATTAATTAAAAGCAAAACCGACAGAATGAATGATTTATTATAAGTGAAATAATTATAAAGAATATATTCGCGATTTTTCTTCTAATACGATATTACTTTTCCTTTTTACGTGAAATATTTTTACTGCATGCGACATGTATACATGCTTGCATATATAAATATATGTGTGTGTGTGTGTGTGTGTGTGTGAGAGCAAGTTTATCCGTAATTCTTAAATACGTGTCCTGCGTGGAAATGGAAAGAGGATATAAAACATCTTTCTAAACATGATATAAATGTCTCCGTATTAACCTTTTCTTAACTAAGCCACTTCTTTAAAATGAAGAAAAAAAGGAAAGTAAATAAAAAAACGGGGAAGAAGAAGAAGAAGAAGAAGAAGGAGAAGGAGATTCGTTCAAGTCTTGTCCTCTCGCGAAAGTTTATTTCGCACCTCATTAACGTGGCAAAGTTTTATTGATAAAAAAAATTTTTTACGTTAAACCATCTTTCATGGAAACCCAAAAAGAAAAAAAGAAGAAAAAAAAATTGATGTGCGCGTCTGTGTGCGTGCGCGCCACTCCGTGAGTTATCGAATATTCGCAATATAAGTTCGCTACTGTGGAAAGTTTGAGGAAATTAGAGTAAAAAAAAAGAAAAAACAGAAAGAAAGGAAAAAAAAGAAAGAGAAAAAATAAACGAAGAGAAACATAAATAAATTCGTTTAATTTCTTGGCCAAAAACAAAAAGAAAAAAATAAGAGAAAAATGAAAGGAGAAATAGTCTCGATAGAATATTCTTTGAGACATGGAATTTGTTTAACTTGTTAAAATACTTCTCTCTCTCTCTCTCTCTCTTTCTTTCTCTCTCTCTCTCTCTCTCTCTCTCTCTCTCTCTCTCTTCATCTCATCTTTATTTCCCTCTTTCCATATCCTTTTCTCTATTCATTATTAAAACGATAATCTCTCTCTTTCTCTCTCTTTCTCTCTTCGTTAGATACGCTAGCGAGTGTACGACTTTTAAGAAGCGTGTTATATTTAACGTTACCGGTGAAAGTAGCAACCGGTATAGTTTTTATTTATTTATTTTTTTTCTCTTTCTCCTTTTTTTTTTTTCTTTTTCTCTTTACTCCCAACCTCGGTCAAAGGGAATACGCGAACGTCGAAGAGGAAAGAAGGAAAGTTCGTCGTTCATGATAGAAGCGAACGCGGTTAACAAGCTCGATATCCTTTCAATTAGAGCAGGGATAAGCTTTACAGAGGCTGTAAACGAGTGAGAGGAAGCAAACCTACGTAACACTCCATAAGCTTATTAAAGGATAGATTTTAATGCAACGAACTTTATCTTTTACTTCGTTGAACTTATAGACCGAGCAAGTAAGGGGAGAGAAGGTACAACGATATAATAGGTAATCCGGATACTTATCTCTCCCTATTTCTCTTTCTTTCTGTTCTATATATGTATGTCTTTTATTATCTCTCTCTCTCTCTCTCTCTCTCTCTCTCTTTGGTTCTGTCTCTCTTTTTCTAACTATCTCTCTGGAGCTTCCTTCTCTTTCTCCATTTGCTTCTTCCACTTCATAGACCCAACAGCAGGGGTAGAAAATTCCTGTTAAAGTCGTGGATTTCTACTTAAGAGACCCCCAACTTTGTGGACGAGGATAGATTCTAATAGCTAAATCGCATGAATAATTCAGCTTTGAGGATTGCTTGAAACTTTAAAGCTGTGCTTCTCAACACAACAAGAACGAATATATACATGTGTGTGTGGAGATATATATATATATATATATATATATATATATA
>OU426998.1:3912963-3945463 GCA_911387935.1 Dolichovespula saxonica | reverse complement strand
AATTTTTGTCGTGTTTTCTTTTTTTTTTTTTTTCTTTCTGTTTCTTTCTTTTCCCTTTTATATATAATAACGTTTCTCAAATAGCGCGACACGACACGACACGTCCATCGTCGTCGTACGTCGTTCGGTTGAAATTTACATATAAATGATTTAATTAAAGGCGCATCTTTTCTCCGCCCTTTTGTTAGACCGAGATACCTGTCACTCGATGCCGATGAAAACCGATAGAACGGATTTCTCTGGGCATTTTCGTTTTCCGACGCGTCCGAAAACGGAATTATTTTCTCTCGACGTTCGCGCATCGATATTATCCAGGCTGCTCTAGTTTTTCCCCGACAAGCTTCCTCCTATACGTAACAAATGTGGGGGATAAAAAATGTGGCGAGGGGCGCGGTGGAGGAAGGGCGGAAGAAAAAGAAAAAAAAAAAGAATCGACGAAGTCTTCCGAGGGTTGCGATCGTCGTTCGGTAATTTAACCCTCTCGCTCCGCTTTTCCTTTTCTTTTAAAATAAATATTTCTCCCTCGCTCTCCTTCAATATATCTCTCTATCTCTCTCTCTCTCTCTCTACCTCTACCTCTCTTTATTTTTTTTATTTATTTATTTATGTATTTATTTATTTATGAAACATTAAAAATATATTCACGTTAAATCACCTTACACATTGATAAACGTGACGTAAGAGGATTATTATTTTTTACTCGTATAAACATTATATACACATGAAACAAAAAATGATCGAATTTCACTTGGCACATTTTCATACTCGCATGTTTTTCTATCTTTCTCCATTTTTTTAATTTTTCTTTTTTTTTTTTTTTACTTTCCTTTTTCATTTTTTTTTTTCCTTTTATTATTATTTTCCATTCTCGACTCGATAGCTCCATTTCCTATATGTACATATATATATATATATATATATATATGTAGCTACAAGAATATCGATAATATTACTACACTATTTCTCTCTCTCTCTCACACACACACACACACACACACACACGCATTCTCTCTCTGTTTCTCTCGCGCGCACGACTCACAGGTCAACAATTTTTCAAAGTATCTCACGATTCGTACGTTACACGCACATACATATACCGCCATCGTATAGACGATCGCTTATGTAAAGTTTCTTCGTGCTCGTGAGCAAAACGGAGAGGAAAAAAAAAAAGAAAAAAAGGAGACCCGAAAAGAAAACAAAAAAAAACCTCCCACGCACAGATGCACAGACAAAGAAAAAAAGACGACGGAAAGGAGAACGAAGGGAGGATGAGGAGGGCGAAGGAAAGGCCGCGTCTCGTTTTCTTACTCGCGAACGCACTCGATCGTTAAAAAAAAAAAAAACCCCACCGTAGTAATCCCTCTTCGCTATTATCAACTCCTTCCGCCATCTTTTTACTCTCGCGGCCAACCCAGTTTTTAGAAACTCTTACGCTAACTGCTGCTAATATTCCGAAATGAAACGAGGGAAAAACTTGCTGCTGTGCGGCGAGGAGGGAAGGAGGGGGAGCGTGTGTGAGAGGGATGGAAAAAAGACGAGGGAAGGAGTGAGATGGGAAGAGGGTGCGGGGGAGAAGTACAGGGTAGTAGTTGGCAGCGGGGTCTGTGGGTTCGGGGAGGAACGAAAAAAGAAGAACGAAAAAAAAAAAAAAGAAAGGAAAGAAAAACGAAAAAAAAAAAAAGAAGGAAAGAAGCATTTATCGAATTTTTCTTGTCGGTTGCACGTTACGGGGGCAACGTGAATTGTGCGCTTGCTCTAAAACCAAAACATGTTTTCTACTTCTTTCATCCTTTTTTATTTTTCCTTTCTTTCCTTTTCCTTTTTCTTTTTTTTTTTTTCTTTTTCGATAACTGATGATCCTCGTGAAAGTTTTACACGTACGTACGTATACTACGGTGCATCCGTCTATAAATAAATATTTCTATCCGCGCGAGGAATGTGCGTCGATCCATGGGGGAGGGAAAAGGAAAAAAGAAAAAAAGAAAAAAAAAAGGAAAAAAGAGGAAGAGAATTAACGCTCAAAGTTGAAAGTTCCTTTTAATAAGACGATACGCGTTCTGATTTTCGAAACGAATTAAATCTCGTTTAAAAAGAATCGCATTACGTTCGCCAAAGCGATTGGGTATAATTATAATTAAAATACGATTAGTTAATATCAATTCTCTCTCTCTCTCTCTCTCTCTCTCTCTCTCTCTCTCTCTCTCTCTCTCTCTCTCTCTCTCTCAACGCTTAAACGTTATTTGTAAATATATCAAATATATTCATTAGATATAATTCATTAGATATAATTCGATATAATTATCGAAATTTCCGAACGATTAATTGTGATACTTTTAATCTACGCGCATAAGAGCGCACGTTTCGTTTTCCGAATTTGATTATTCATTAAACGATTATTATTAACTCTTTAGAACTTCGACCCACGAAAAACGATTATCGACGGTCGCGAATTTAAATATACTATTCGTTTAATTTCATTGATCCATTTGTTTGTTCCTTTTCTCTTTTCTCGTTGTCTATTTCATTTTTCTTTCTTCCTTTCATCTTTAACACGCGTCGGTAAAACTACTACGTGCCTGAACGGTTTCGAAGGAATAGGTGCTATGGTTATACATTTAAAATCACCTGTAGAACTTTAACCAATGTTCCCAAGGACTACTCGCCCGTTCCCTTCTCCCTCCCCAACTCCTTCTCTAACACGATCGAACGTATAACGAATAAAATTTTACTCCGAACGTGTTACGGGGGTGGGGGAGAGGGATAAGCCTTTATCGATTGTACTCGCGTAACTATATACCGGTATATAAAGTTTCGCGATATCTCTTCTATCGTCCATTAACTTCTCCTCTCGAATTCGTGTTGATAACAATTACCGTTTGAAAATCGTCATTAGCGGTTAAGTAAGAGCGACATAGAGGATTAAACGGAAAAGAGAGAAATTTAATGGGCGTGGTAAGTGTCCTCGTGAGAGGATGCACCGATGAGAAGGAAGGACCCTTGAAAAACGTTCCTGCTCTTTTCCATTTTCTCTATCTCCATCTATCTATCTCTATCTATCTCTATCTCTCTTTCCATTCCATCAGTGGAACGCCAACAAAAAAAGCAGTCAGGGCAGGTGTCTTTTATCGTTTTCCCAACGATCGATCGATCCTCAGGCTCGGCCTGGCACCGTTTGCGGTAGGGCAGTTCTTTCGGTGAATGAGAGTCGAACTAAACGATCAGATT
Source organism: Dolichovespula saxonica (assembly GCA_911387935.1). NCBI lineage: Eukaryota > Metazoa > Arthropoda > Insecta > Hymenoptera > Vespidae > Dolichovespula > Dolichovespula saxonica. The sequence goes on along the minus strand of OU426998.1, from coordinate 3,942,238 downwards.
ACAATCGGATTGCGATCTTTAAAGGTAGATATTTCCGTGGAGTAGGAAAGAAAGAGGAGGACAAAGAGAAAACGAAAAAAAAAAACAGAAAACAAAAAGAAGAAAAAGAAGCGGAGGAGGAAGAGAGAATGTTGCTTTAAACGGGAATGGGGAGTTACTTTTTCATCGAGTACTTTTACTTATACTTACAAAAAGTAATTCCTCCCTCGTGCAAAATATCGTTCCGTACGGAATCATGTTATCGACAACGTCGGTCACGTGTACTCGTCCCGCCCCCCCCCCCTACGTCCAAGTAAAAACGTATTAATTGATCGTGATCGAAAAATAATGATATCAATACGTCACGGATTCTATAACCATACGTCCCGGATCGTAACAAGCGTTCTATTTATACGTTCATACGTCGTGATTTATTCTGTATATTGTAAATGACAATCGTTTATCGTGACGTACAACGTAAATCAATATTAAACGTATAAATTGTATTAATTTAATTAATAAATTAAATTAATAACATTAATTTATTAATTTATTACGTTTTCAGATTATCGCAACGTGCGCAACATTTTATCTACCGTGTCTGCTTATTCTATTTCTTTACTGGAGGATATTTCAAACGGCACGGAAACGTATCAGAAAGAGACCGGGAACGATCGTTCAACCCTCTCGCGAAAGAAGAGGCATCCTGCGGCTCGTAACGAGAAGGTAATCGTCCTTTTCTTACGCCTTCCAACCCCACTCCCCTTAACCCCCTATCCCCTACCCACCAAACTCACCCCGCCACCCCGTCACCATTTAGTCGAATCTATACGTTCGTCATCCAATTGAGCAAGAGGACCTGCTCGCCCACCCGTCGTCCCTAACCGAACGATTTTCGATCGGATATTTTTCTGTAAAAACTTTACGGAAGTTGAAACGAACGTTCGAATTGTTTTTATCGATTGGAGATAACGACAGGGTTGGAATCTCGAACGATATAGAAAAAGAGAATTCACAAATCTATCCTACTCCGTAAGATCGGGACCTGGTCGTTTTGTTATTTTCGAATCGATCGTTCCGAAAGTGACCGTAAAAAAAAACGAGAGAGAGAGAGAGAGAGAGAGAGAGAGAGAGAGAGAGAGAGAGAGAGAAAGAAAAAAAGAAAATATCTACAATTCGACTAGCTGCGAAACAAAAAAGTGGAATCGTTCGCGAAAAATGATTGAACGATCCCGAAAGTGCTTTCAATTTTGATGGAAGGTAATTCTCCGCAGCAATCGTTATTTCAACTAACGTGTTTTCGAAAAGGAAAGATAGATAGAGAGAGAGAGAGAGAGAGAGAGAGAGTGTGTGTGTGTGTGTGTAAGAGTGAGAGAGAAAGATAGAAAACAAAACAAATAATATTTGACAATTATTTTTCATCGTTCTAATAATTTCTTTTAACGTAACAACATTCGCGGTAACGTGTGTAGGTTTATTGATATATCGTGTCTATACACGTGTAGATGCATATGAGCTCCCAGTGTTATATAACGTAGCTTTATTCGATAAAACGCGATCGCGTTTAATTGTTCCAATTGTCATGACTCTTTGCTCCTAATACTCGGGCGTTAATCGTTTAAATTTAATTAATCTACTAACCAGAATTACAGCTCGCTCCTCTTCGAATCGCGTTAAACTCGATCAAAGCGGAAACGCGAAACGATTTCGTCGCGATTTCATTATCCACGCGTATAGGTGAATATCTCGTGGTATAAAGCGATCGATCGATCGAATCTGAAACGTTCGATAATTGCTAAGCGTCGAATTTTCTTCCACCCCCCCCCCATCCTCTCGCGTACGGTGCCACGGAAAACTCGAGAAATTATTTTTTTCTGTGTCTCAACGTGACGAACGTTAACGAACCTCCTCCGCATTTCATCCCTTTTCGATCGGACGACCTTGAGAATATTAATATTAATAGAAAAAAAAAAAAAAAAGAACTTATTGAAAGAAATTCGGAATCGAGTAAAAATTAAGGACGAAAATAAAAAATAAAAAAGTATCTTACGATCTGACGAAACCTTCGAACGGGTCGATATGCGTAATTATTTGTACGTAAAACGAACGAAATAATCGCGAGATCCGTTCGCTTTATCCATGCATAGGTAAGGAGTTGAGGTATTTTATTCGTACGAAAGAAAGAAAATAAGTAAGAAAAAGAAAGGAAACAATCGCATTTAAATCACACGAACGAATGTTGAAATTTAATTACAAGAAGTATCCGAAAATATCGAGAAAAAATATTTAGGTTACGCGAAAGGTTGGACAAATGCGCCTCTCTCTCTCTCTCTCTCTCTCTCTCTCCCTCTCTCTGCGCGCGCACTTTCTACGTCAACTTGAGATTCGAGGTGGATTCCTGTTGCGCTTTGAATCCTTTGAATCGACATAGGAGTTTCATCAGTTTGAAAGCGCCAGTCTAGTTTAATTTGTTTCGACGAGTGACTCCCGCTCCTTTTTACCATCACTCTTCGACTTTTTAATCGGAAAACTGAGAGAATGAGATGGAGGGAGGGAGGGAGAGAGAGAGAGAGAAAATGGATGCTTTGAGAGTTGACGAATACAAATATTCATCGTGTGCTTTTGCGTGTGTGTTAGTTTTACATAGGAGAAATACCTTTATTTTTTATTACTTCAATATATTCTTCCTTTGTCGAACCTTCCATATATACGAAATTTCAATTCGTTCGTGCAGCCGGAAATAAATTCGAATAGTTGATTTTTGTTCTGTTTTTCTTTTTTTTTTTTTTTTTTCTATAGGAAATGTAACCCATCTATCCGTCATAGAAAAGTAAACTCGCGATCGGATATAGCTTTTTCTTCGTTTTCGTTCGATTTTTCTTTCTTTTTATTTATTTTTTTATCTTTTCCCATCTTTTCTTCCAATCTCAATACCATCCAAAAACGAATCTCGTATAAATCCTAACGTCTCGGTTGTATTTATAATTCGTAATCTCCCGAGCAATTACCAATCTCGTGCATAATCGTAAAAATAATTTCATGGAAAAACTTAAACGATAATTCGACGAAATCGCGATATTTCTCCGTAGGCTTTATATTACATCTTGCTTTCTCTCTATAATTTCGTAATAACAGGCAGAGGGAGGAATCGACGGCTTTCACGATAACACGTTCAACGCCCGATCACTCCTCGATCTCGCCGGAAAAGTCGTCGTCTTATAACGACGGAAACGTCGTCCAATCAACGGCGGTTAACATAACGCCGGTAACGACTACCAGTACTACGGCAAACTCGTCGAATTCCACGGGTCAACCGACGAGTTCAACGACGACATCGGCAACGGTAACGGGAACGGCACCAGTAACGTCGGGAATAACGGCCACGGGAACAGCAACGACAACGGCACCAGCAGGAGGAACGGCAGCAGGAACGGCAGCAGGAACGTCAGCAGGAACGGCAGGAGTAACGACAACGACACCGGCTACGACAACGAGTAAGCCAAGTTCCTCGGGTACGTCGACGGCCGTACGTCAAGCAACGTCGACGAAGAGAAGCCGCGAAACGATAGAATCGAAACGTGAAAAGAAAGCGGCCAAGACATTGGCGATAATAACCGGTGCCTTCGTCGCCTGTTGGCTACCATTCTTCGTTCTAACGCTTCTACGTGTCATCTGTTATTGGTGCCAAATACCCGACGTAGTATACAATGTCTTCCTATGGCTTGGCTATTTCAACAGTACCCTCAATCCCGTCATTTACACAATATTCTCGCCGGAATTCAGGCAAGGCTTCAAAAGAATGCTATGCGGTAGTTCGAGAGTTAATCGCTGACATTGGATTTAATTCCCCTTTTTCCGCCACCCACTCCACCCCCAAAACACCCCGACACTCACTTAATAAAGTTAAGAAGTAATTAATGACATTTATCGATCACTACGAACACGGTAACACCAACAACGCCATTCGGTACTATACTCTAGCACCCTTATCCTCTCCCCCTCCTACCCGAAAGGAGGAAGCTTTTGATCTCTTTTTCTCTGTTTTTTTATTTCTCTCTCTTTCTCACTCTCTCTTTCTCTCTCACGCATATACCTGAGATGGGATAATAGCGGATATGGAACTTATCTATCTCTTACATTTTATTTTTTATTCAATTTTTTCCTTCAATTTTTCATCCCGTTGTCAACTTGTTCATAACAATTTTCTATATTAATTTGATCGTGTTAAGACGTAAGAATTATAAAAAAAGAAAAAACAAAAGGCAATGAAAAAATTTATCAAGGTGTATCAGCTGTTATCTCCTCTCTCTCTCACACACACACACACTCTTTCACCCTCTCTCTCTCTCTCTCTCTCTCACACACACACACACACACACACATACTCTCGTTTAGATTTATCCATACTATGGAAGACACATACGCGCACGCCTTCACTTTTTCCTCCTCCTTTTTCTCTACCTTTCCAATAGTAAATAGCTATGTATTGTATCTCGTGTATATAAAACACATATACATATGTTCTAGGATAAAAGTCAAATTTGGATCATGGCCAAGAACCATGCGAAATCGCGAATATACATATATAAATAAATGCATACATACATAAATACATACATACATACATGCATGCATGCATATACACTTGCATAGATACATACATACATTATATACATACGTACACAGCATTTCTTCTCGCGAATAGTAATAACATATATAGATACATACACGTGTAATTAAACGTACATACGAGATCACGTGTTTTGTCGTGGTCAACATTGACTTTTTCTTTTTTTTTTTTCTTTTTCTTGCGGCGAACGATTTTACCTTTTAGCCATTCCAACTCTCGACTCGACCGACAATTAGTAGTAGGATCTCTACTGATCTGAATCGTTCGACCGAGTGGACGAATAAAAATAGAAAAAGACAAAGAAAGATAAAGAGAGATATATATATATATATATATATATATATATATATATATATATATATATGTATGTATAGGGACCGTAAATTGTGTGCATGCGAAAGAGATAGAAAGAAAGAAAGAAAAAGAGAGAGAAATTGAGAGAAAGAAAGAGAGAGAGAGAGAGAGAGAGAGAGAGAAGAGCATTTCGCAATTACTCACGTCTTTGAAACGCATTAGAACGGCTTTTAAAGCATCACTTTAAAGATACATACTGTTTAAGATGGCTATATCTGTATACAATATTTATCTATCCTTTATTCCATCATGTAACATACGTCTCTATAGATACAAGTTAACACACACACACAGAGTCACGAACACGAACACGCACACGCACACGCACACGCACGTACGTACAAATATTAGAGCATAACGAGAAGAGAACAGGGAACTCCGTGGAACTAACGAATTCTAATTGTAAGAGATGGATGAGAGAGATAGATAGATAGATAGATAGATAAATAGAGAGACAGAGAGAGAGAGAGAGAGAGAGAGAAATGTGTCAACTTTGAATTTGCTTACGAGTATATCGCGACCGATCGTGAGAGGGAAGACTAAAACTTATTGTTAGCATGTGAGGGAAAGAGAGAGAGAGAGAGAGTTAGAAGACCGAATTTGAATTCTCTGTATTTGTGATAAATTTACGGGGAAGAACTCCCATAGAGTTCAAGGATGCCTCATACGTTCTAAGGCCCCTTTCCCGAAACTTAGTTTGATTCTTCTCGTTGGAAAGTCGATTGTATGTATGCGTTCTCGTAAAGTTGATTTTGCGAGGAGAAATGTGGAGATCGAACGAATTTCATTTCTCCTCGGAACGACTGAACGGACAGAGAAGATCGAGCCTTTTTTTCTATTCTGCAACCTCTCTCGTTTCTTTCATTTTTCTAGTTTTTTTATTTTTTTCGTTTTCGTTTCCTTTTTTTTTTGTTTATTTCGACTCGTCCAAAAATATCACGCTCATTTTTTTTTTTTTTTTTTTTTTTTTAACGAATCGATCGGACGGGAAGGAAGAATTTTTCTTTTTTATCTTTTATTTTTATTTTTTTTTTTTTTTGTATAAATAAATATTATATTTTTCCGAGAGAAGTCTCCTCAAGTCTGTCAGTTTATTCGGCGGAACTATGCCGATATTTTTATTTATTTATTTTCTTTCTCTCCGCTTTATTTGTATAGATTTCCCACGAGTTTTATTGATAAATTAAATATTTCGCTTCCGAGGAGAACATTTTTTTTCTTGTCCTTACGAAAATGTTTTCACGTATGCATCGTACGTAATTACGCGCATACGACTCGATCATAACGCATAAATGAAACAAATAAAGCTATTTGATATCGGCAAACGTCGGTCGTCATTTTTAGATATGTATATTTTTTTTTATATATATATTCTTTTTTTTTTCTTTTCCCTCGACGTACGTCTAAAACTTTTTTGAAAATTTTCTTTCTCGCTCCACTTTTCTCCTGCGTTACCCTCGAGCGATTAACGCGTTCGAACGTCGTTAATAATGATTATTATTCTTGCGATATTTCAACGTACGAAAAAAACAACCAAAAAAAAGAGAAAAAAGGAATGAAAAACCCAGAAAAAAAAAGCGAAGAGAAATACAAATTCGAAGACGAAATGAGGTAAAACGCTGTACGTATGTCTCGTCTCTGTAAGGTAGGATATGCAAGGGGTAAGAAGTTATATAAATAAGGCTCGTTTCAAACGAAATGAAAAATGTTAGGGAGAAGATAAAAGGCAAAAAAGAGGTCGTTAGAATTAGATAACGGGTGATATCTTTATTCTCAAAGCTTCGAGGTAAAGATAATCACTTCTTTCGTACTGAGTTGCCTCTTCTCTCTTTCTTTTTTTTCCCATTGTTTTATGTATATATATAAATATATATATTTATATTTATATTTATATTTATATTTATATATATATATATATTTATTTATTTATTTATTTCTCTCTTTCCTTTTTTATTTTCTGCGATAAAACTCGCAGTCTATTTCGAGACTACGCTATTTTTCTCCTCCCACCCCCCCCCTTCCCCCATTCACCCATCATTCCTACCGTGTTTAATATTTATCTCTTTCACGGTCTCTGGACCATTCCCTTTTGTCTTTGAGCTCTCACAATAGTAGAAATAACGCAAGCAACGTGGCCCGATGTAGAAACGTTATAGAACCTCCATTCGCACCATAGAAATATCGACATTTTGTTTTTCTTTTTTTTTTTTATTTTTTCTATTCGTTGACAGTAGAGATCGCTAAAAAGTTTGATCAACCGATCGTTATAATTGCATGTTCGAACCTTAAAACGTTTTCTTTCTTTCTCTTTTTAATTCCTTTCCTTTTCTTTCTTTTATTTCCACGATCGATCGATCGTGAAACGATCGAATTTATCGAACGATTTATATCTCCTCGTAGTAGAGCGTGATCATCATCTTTCTCGTTCGCTTTACGCCGTTAATAACGGCAAAGAGAACAAAAACAAAAAAGAAAAAAATCTCGAGACGGATTTACGTATGTCGAATTGAACAATTTTTCCGATATACGGGAAAGTTAAACGACGAGGTTGAAGAAAATAATACTATCGTTAATTATATCACAAGTCTCGTTTCGTTCCATATGCTTAGGCAATCGCAAATTCGTATTCTTCCCCGCTCCCGTAACCGTAAAATTATCACAACGAATAACGGACAATTCGAAGGGTCACAATGAGATTGCGAAGTTACGAATGGTATAATCATACGTGTGTACGGGACTACGCGTATTTCGTCGGAACACCAATGGACAAAGGCAATTGTTATCCCTGGGAACACGGGTATCGCGCACGCAAATTGCATACGAGGTGCAATTTAACGAAATCATAGGCAAACGAGCTGGGAAACGAACGGGGAATCGTAATGTCGCAATCGCGAATTTAGGGTTACCAGACATTTCCGCTGTGATATGGAACGAGCTCTGGTTATTTTCGTTCGAGGATTCTATGACAACGCTGATGCGCGCGCGAAGACGCGTGAAAGGTAAAGAAAAAAAAAATAAATAAATAAAAAGAAAGGAAAGAAAAGGGTAAGAAAGATAAAAAGAGAAGAAAGGATAAAATATTTATAAAAAGATTATTGTGTACGAATGTGCGCGTGTGTCTCTCTGTGTGCGCGTGTGCGTGTGCGTGTGAATCTCTACGTATCGACGAAAGACGAATTTTAACGAGAGCGTCGCGTTGATCGAATTGTTATGACGTTATTTCGTTATACGTGTCGTTCCATTTGATCTTTTCTTTGTTTTTTTTTTTTTTTTGGTTTTTTTTTTTTTTATTTTTCTGACAAATTTATAGACTCGTTCGAAGTCGAGAACGAAAAGGAAAAGCGAACGGCAAACGACGTGCCGTACGTCGGCCGAACCTTTTTTTATTATATGTACAATACTCGAAAATGTCCTCTATTCGATCCTCGACCGTATATTAACGTTCAAGAAAAATTTCGACGCCAGCCTGTACCGCTACGTCATAACTTGCGAATAATCGAGAGACGTTCGCGAGAAAAAAGATTTCATCGCACTTCGGAGAATTATTTTGAACGATGACGTAATATTAAATGCCGTTGTTTAAGCTACGACAAAATAGACTAGATTCCGAATTATTTCGTTACGATTGTTTCGATCGATGTTTACCTAGGATCGAAAACAAAAGCAAAAAAAGAAGAAAGAAGAAAGAAAACACGCGTAAATATTTATAAAATGTTTTGCGACGTCAGAGAGAGAGAGAGATGCTTCAAAAAAAAATCTAATAAAAAATTCTGCAGAACGAACACATTTCGTGATAGCTGATTGCATAAGACACTCCCCATCAGTTGTGCCTAACAAGGAAATAAGCAAACGTCTGATAATCCTGCTACGTCGCTCGTTCCTAGAAAGAAAGAGAGAGAGAGAGAGAGAGAGAGAGAGACAACGATCTCTCCGCATTAATAATCACGTTAGTTTCGTCTTTCACGATACCCTCCACTCATTTATCATTCTTCTAATCGAGCATCGAAACACGAATGTTTGCCGGTCAAATATTTCCAAAAATTTCAATTAAGCATATCACTCTTAATCTCTCTCTCTCTCTCTCTCTCTCTCTCTCTCTCTTTTTTTTCTTTCTTTTCTTTTCTTTCTTTCTTTCTTCTTTTTCTTCTTCTTCTTCCTTCTTCAACGACTGATACAAAAATGACAGGTAGACAGAGATAGAATGAAAGTGAGAGAGAGAGAGAGAGAGAGAGATAAATATGAAAAAAAAAAACTCGATGTATCCCGATTGTCCTAAAATTTACATCGCAATGCTCCGCTATTTATCGACGTTATGCCTAAGATTGTTAAATGAAAACAAAAAAAAAAGTGAGAATGAAAAAATTGCGAGAGAAAAATTGTGTGTGTGAAAGAGAGAGAGAGAGAGAATAATCTTCAAACAAAAAAGACATGATCGAAGGAGCTTAGGAAAAATGACGTAGTTATATGATTAAAAAAAAAAAAAAAAAAAAAGAAAGAAAAAAAAACAAATAAAGGAAGAAAAAGGAACATAAAAAAAAGAGAAGTAAAAAAAGGAAAAACGAAGAAAATTAAAAAAAAAAAAAACAAACAAACAAACCAAGCGATATTAGTAGTTGAAAGTACGGTCGAAAGGGTGAGTGAGCCGTGTGAAGAATAAAAAAAAAAAATAAATAAAAAAGAGAGAGAAAAGAAAAAACGAGATAAATTGAAAGAGATTGTAAGTACTCGATGCGTACCCGTCATGCGTTGATATATTTATGGTTGTGCGTGGAGTAATTTGAAAATAATCATTTGAATTTGATCGCATTTCGCGTAGGACCATTCACGAACAAAGGAGGACATACTACTCATGATGATTCCTGTCGGCGAGAAAGTAGGGTAAAAACATTTTTCGCGTTGACGAAGACTAATAATTTAGGGAAAGTGTATTTAAATTGCGGCCGCTTGCTTTATATTTATTCCCTCTCGATAACAATCGTAAAAAAAAAAAAAGCGACGATTACGACGAGATGATGTTGGATATAAAAAAAAAAAAAGAGGTTTGGCGAAGTAATACGTTTAAATAAATCGAATTACGAAAGGTTTCGAAAGAATCAACATTCGGCCTTTAAACGTCCCTTTTCTTTCTTCCAAAACCATTCCTTTCCTCTCTTCTTCTTTTTCTTTCTTTTTTTTTTCTCGTGAGTTCTCTTTCACAGCTCCCTCTATGGATCAACGATAAACGAGAATGAAAATGAAGATCACGAAATGACGATATTATAAAGGCAAAGGAAAAAAAAAATATATATATATATACGTGCATATATTTTCATTACAATACAGGCAATATTCGACGATAAAGGAAACACGAGGAAGTAAGTATTCGAAAAGAATTTGTTACTTTCTTTCTTCCGTGAAATTTTGTGTTTTTTTTTTTTTTTTCTTTTTCTTCTCGATACGATAAACGTGGTGAGCAAAAGAACGTCGGATGTTTGGTTGAAAAAAAGAAAGGAAAGAAGGAAAAAAAGCTTAACCAGGATGAAAGAATATTCGAACTACGAATCCCATTTACTTTCATCTTCATAGCCATACATAGACGTCATATATAAAAACGGATATATACATACATGCATACTCACCATCTTATACTTTAACTCGATGAAATCTTCTTATAGGCTGCTACATTTTCGTTTCGAAGCGAGCCCGTTTCTTTTTTCTTTCTTTCTTTTTTTTTTTTTTACACGCGAAATACTCGATCGAAGAATGTCGAAGTCATTTGATCGTCTCAAGGTGAAAGCCGATAAGGTAAGCCACCGATAGTGTCATAGTACGGAATAATAAAAGGGTCATGCATTGAGAAATAATCTTCTAAGAATAGTAAAGACGTGGATTCGATTCAAATCCTCGGATGCTAATACGATACTCGCGTGGATACTCGTTTCGAGATATATCCATGCACGTGGGAAGGACACACAATCCTTTCTCTCTTTCTCTCAACTTTTCTATTTTACATCCTCTCTTCTTCTTCTTCTTCTTCTTCTTCCACATGGTCGATCCTGGTATACGATAGATCGAGTATGCGAACCTTCCAGGTCGTTTCAAGTTCTATCAACCGTGCATAGCTTTTATCTATCTTTCCTTCTTTTTCGTTCCTTTTTTTTTTTATCCATTCGAAAACTGAAGATACCAACTGGTCGACTATCGTAATCATCGTCGTCGTCATCGTCAAGGTCATCGTCATCTTCGTTGCTGATACCAACTACTTCAAGGACCAAAGGTGGATTTTATTATCCAATGATCATAACGTTGAAACGATAAATTTACCATCTCAGGGATTACACCCGGTATATACATACGTATATATGTACGCATGTACTTATTACGTAGGGTATATTGCATTAAGTACGTATACCTATTTACTTAAAACGTATATTTACCATGGGTGACCTATGATACATACCGTGGCCTATGATAAGTATATATATTATACATATATACATATATATATGTATGTATACGTGACCCCTGAGTCTATCGTAAGTTTGAATTTTCTTCGAAATATTTTAATTAATCTTAAAATCGAGTTTAATCGTTTTTCCATAATAATCACGTTATTCCTCGGGCAAGTGAAGTTTAACAAAGACAAAAAAAAGAACAAAGTGAAGAGAGATAAAAAAAAAAAACAAAATCTTCTTTTCGATATCTCGATTACGTCGTAGATAAAATTATAATCATCGTATTTATATAGATTACTCCTCCCCACCTCGGTCATGCAGATCGAAAAGCTGATCGATCACTGTCCCCATGATTTTCGATCGTTATTTACGACACATACCGTCGCGTACGGTCAATTTTATTATTTAAGAAGAACAAATTCGTCGAAAGTAGAAAGAAGACATGATATTACGGGGAAGGAACGATTCGATTTTACTTGTATCTTATTTTAATAAATCGTAAAGTTTCGAGGGTACTCTGAAACTTTTGATAAAGGATATATGTTACAGGTACAGGTACGTAGGTTACTTAAACTGTATAAAAATCGATCCGACAGTTAACGTCCTGATAAACATATCGAGCTTATGACACAACAGAAACGATTAAAGTTAACCTCTAGTTAAAGGCACGATAGTTTTTAACATCGAAATCTGGTAGTCCATCGTTTCCTGGTAAACTTTCAAACGGAAACGACTACTCCTTGAAGCTTTTTCCTTTTTTTTTTTTTTTTTTTTTTTTTCTATTCAAGCAACGACGGATAGACCTTCTGTACTTTGTACTTTATCTTGAGAAAGTCAAGCTGACTACTCGTAATCCCGTAATCACGAATATATCCTTTAACTCGTGGAACGTCTTATCTCCCAGCGAAAAAGAGGTGAGTAACCGAATGCATAAATTACAGATACATACCTACGATTAGATCAAAATCCTTCATTCGTATATACACACACATCTGTATACATTATATCGTGTATATATATATATATATATATATATATATATATATATATATATATATATATATATATATATGTGTGTGTATTTTTCTCTAGATCTTTTTTACTTTACTATCCTCTTTATTTTGTTCTTCTTCCTTCCTTCAATTTTTTTGTTCTCTTTACTTTTCTCCCCTATCCCCCCGAATCTTCTTTCGCAGCCGCATGCAAAACGATTCCTCTCCATCTGAATTTTTTCACGTCAATGCCCAAAATGCAAGCGAGTGTTACATACGAGCCCAGATAAGTATATAGCGATTCTCTCGTTACACAATTATACGGCCGTCGGAAATTTCACTCAACTGTGCAACTGGGTTTTCAGGTTTCGTGATTTTATCTCACGTATTCCCTTTTCTAGATCCACTTGCTTTTGCCTTTCTTCTTACCAGGAATATCCTACTTTCTCGTCTTTCCTTGTTTCTTTTCTTTTTTTTTTTTTCTTTTTCTTTCTTTTTCTTTCTCTCCTTTCGTTTTCCCTTTGAAAATTTTCATATCCATACGCGAACGTACGTAATTAACGGACGAAAATATAGGAATTGTGACGATGACGATGACGGTGATAATAATAATAATAATATAATAATATTATAATAATAATAATAATAATAATAATAATAATAATAATAATAATAATAATAATAATAATGATATAATTTATCGTCTCATTATCATATCGTATTAATTATTAGTATTATGACAGTACCAACACCCTCAAATTATCTTATCTCGCACAAGAGTTTTCCTTCCCTCGACACTTGCAATAAAGAGAGAAAGTAAAAAAAAAAAAAATAAAGAAAAAAAAAGTAAAATGAAAGGAAGAAAAAATAAGAGGGAAAGGAGAAAGAGCTCGGGGTAAAACGCCCTTTAAATTATACGACACCGTCGCGAATCTAACCTCGACCCTAAATCTGCTTCTCTCTCTCTCTCTCTCTCTCTCTCTTTCTCTTTATCTATCTATCTCTCCTTTCCTTTACTCCGTCGACTTTTCTCCATGCATTTTTAACGAGGACTAATAAGCCAAGAAAACGAAGGGAAGAAACGGTAGATACCTACTTGAAATCGTTGCCAAAAGTAGAGGGACCGCAAATCAACCGTAACTACGGACAAAGAAGATCAAACTAAATTTACGAAGGCTTAAATTCGTTTTAACTCGTACGTTACCTTTACCTTTAGGTAATTCACAATCCTAATGAGATTAACATCTTCCCTTTTCTCGTTCATCTACATTTACCGAACTAAAAGATCTACGGTTTACGCATAACGAGATCTTCGTCTCCTTTCCTTTCTCTTTTTATTCACTTTTCTCTTTTTCTTTTCTTCTTTTTTTTTTTCTAACGTTTTCCTCAATTTTTTCCTACCTTTCTCTCTTTTTCTTTTTCTTTTTTTTTTTCCCTATCGAAATCATTTGCACGTATAATGTTTCGTAAGATTATGTCGAAATATTTCGTAATATTTATTAATTATTATCATTATTATTCATAATTATAATATTATTTATAATTATTTTAATAATATTTCGTTAAGATTCGTCGGTTATTATTAAAATAATGGTTAAATAACAATGGTTGAGTGATAAAAAATAGTTAAATTAAAAAATAATGGTCTTTTAAATGAAAGATGATTAATATTGAAAGAACATAACAAATAATTTTATTTGTATAAATATATATTTAATAATATATCCTTCGACAAATAAATATTTAACAAAATATTACCAACTTGCGATCTTGACTTGAAATTTTAACATTCGTTATTTATCGACGACAATCCTTCGCGCATCATCGATTGTAAAAATGATCATCGCTAATACGTAAGAGTGATACATATAAATATCATCACATAACACGTAGAAATAAATAAGTGAATATTTTTCGTATCACATTACGTTTAAAGTTATTCCTTTAAAAAACGAATTAAATCGTCGCGTATACCCATCCGATTATCATTCGCACTGAGATTATCCTTGTAGAATTTATTTGGCAATTTCTTTTTCTTTTTTTTTTTCGTCGACCTAACGAGCAATCCGGCTAAATGGTCGTATCGCATAACGAACAAAGAGGCGATTCGAAACGAAGCAGGAAGATAAATCGAATGTCTCCGTACGATCTATTCGAGGTCGTAAAAGGGTTTTGAGATCGATGATCGGGTAGCCTCACGCGAAAACTTACTGCTAACGATAATATAAAATGTTGGGAACCGTTAGCTATGATATTTTCCTTTCACTCTTCTTTTTTTTATTTTTTTTGTTTTTGCTATTTTTTTTTTTTTTTATTTTTTTATTTTATTTACTTATCTTTTATTTTTCCTCCCACCTCATAAATTACGTTGACGTCTGGTCGCCATCCACGGTAGGAGAATAATCGATGTGGAAAATCGTAAGGAAACAATACCCGGTGCGCTTTGTATACTATGCAAAATTTAAGTATCCGGCACGTAAGTTCCCTTCCATTGTTCTCTATCCGCCATCGGTCGAAAGCTAGAAGAATCTTTTCATTGTCATCGGGCGAAGAAGTAAACGCTTCCCTTCTTACAAAGATTTTCAAAATGGATCGATGCACCCTATGAATGGATGGATGCGTCGTCGTTGCAAGCACCAACGATATCAGATTCGACGATATATACGAGAGCCAAAAAAAAGAAAGAAAAGCTGGTCATTTCCATAAATCTGTTATTATAATATCCGAGCGATAGGATGATTCTTGAACGAAAATGAAAAAGAAGAAAACAAAAAAAAAAAAAAGAAAAACATCGCGATCTTCGTTGAAACGAAATTCGACTTCGATTCGAACGAGACGAGTTCGCCTCGGCGATGATCCAGTCGAATTTTATTCGCGACGAAAAGTTCGCTTATCGGAGGTCGCTAAAAAAAAATGTCCAAACATGCGTACGTCGAATTCTCCGTACCGTGAT
Source organism: Dolichovespula saxonica (assembly GCA_911387935.1). Taxonomy (NCBI): domain Eukaryota; kingdom Metazoa; phylum Arthropoda; class Insecta; order Hymenoptera; family Vespidae; genus Dolichovespula; species Dolichovespula saxonica. The sequence goes on along the minus strand of OU426998.1, from coordinate 3,926,896 downwards.
TCGTTTGTGAAACGTCAAAGAAATATCCGAATCATTCGCGCGGACGTTCGCTGGTGGACGGGCGCGGGCGCGGGCGCGCGCGCGCGCGCGCTCGCCTTTGAAGAAACTATTGACGAAAATAGTATGTGTATCCATCCGTCACCCGATACACGTCAAGTCGGTTGACGTGACCATTGATCATGACAAGTGTCTCGCGATCCGTATATCGTGTTGTTAGTCTCCGCCGGCGATAATCGTGTGACAGGATTTCATTCATCGCAAGATACACGGAAAAGCGTCTACGTTCTATCTAAATCGGTCGACAAACCAGAAACTATGACGTGTGTATACGAACGTATATAATATATATATATATATATATATATATATATATATATATATATATATATCCTTTATATTATTTACATGTCTCTTTTGTTTCTTTATTTGGGGTTACAACTTTGAAACGATCGACCTTAGGGTACATTTCCATTAATATTTGTTTTTTTCTTGTATTTAGAACGGCAGCAGCTTTTAGTACGGATATCGAGCGTTGGCGGGACACCCTGTATATACATATATATATATATATATATATATATATATATATATATATATATATATACTTTATATTATTTACATGTTTCATTTGTTTCTTTTTTGGGTTTACAACTTTGAAACGATCGATCTTAGGGTATATATTTCCATTAATATTGTTTTTTTCTTGTATTTAGAACGGCAGTAGTTTTTAGTACGAATATCGCGCGTTGGCGGTACACCCTGTGTATATATATATATATATATATATATATATATATATATATATATATATATATCAGACGATAAAGAATGGAAAGATAAAAGGTGTTCGATCGTAACGAAATTTTCCATTTTAATCCTTCTTATATTTCCCGAGAAATAAGAGGAGGAGGAGTAGGAGGAGGATGAAGTTGGATGATAGAAGGGAAAAGGAAGACGAAAATGTCACTCAAGACTTTCCTCGGATAGACGATGAGAGAAGTGGATTATTTATAGCGAAGCTTAAAGGTAGACCGAGTTATTCCATATACGCCGAGCATCGAAAGCACGGCACGGCACGGCACGGCAGATAGTACGTACCTTGAATCTATAATACGAGATTAAAGCGAGGCACTTGCAAACACACTGCTTAAACCAAGCCAGTACACATAGCCGAGCTTTCGTTTTTGTTAATTCGAGGCATGCGCATAGCAGAAACAGAAGTTCCGAGCTTTTTCATCGTCTTATCCAAAGATTATAAAACTATATACGAAAGATCTCTTCCGATAGATTACGTCGTGACACGAACCGTTATAATTTACCATCAAACGATTGTAACATCCTCGCCTCGTTAACGGATCATTAATTTCTTTTAACTATTTTTGCCTTTGACCAATTATCGAATTCTATAATACCGATGGTCCTTCCAAGATCGTTCCAAATTTTTCTAATCCCATTATTTTCTTTTTTTCTTTTTTTTTTTTTTTTGTTGTCTATCGAGGATTTACGTGCGTAACAGATCGAGGGGCCATTTCGAACATCACGTTTTCTCAAATCGAAGGAAAATGACGAATGGAAAGGCAAGTTTCTTTCGTATTTGCATTTCCGATTTCGTTTAACGAACCCCCTCTGCCACCCAACCACCCACTCACTCCCACTCCCACCCACTATCACTCCTCGGAATACTTGTCATTTAATGGGATTGAATTTAACTCGAATTTTTTACTCATTTTCCGGCTCCTTTCGATTTGGATAAAAATACATAGGAGGAAAGTTGAAACTGTGAAAGAGGAAAAAGAAGAATAGAGAGAGAGACAGAGAGAGAGAGAGAGAGAGAGAGATATTACTAACCAGTCCCTTGACGATACGCATAAGCATACGCACATCTCACGCGTGATACGTTTCTCGTGCGAATGCACATAACTTATGACCTTGCAGCGTTTCGATCGCGCCTTGCGAAATATAAAAGAAAAAAAATAAAGAAAAAAAAAGAAGGATTAAACGCTTTACGCGATTTTGACCCAGATAATAAATCAATAAATAACAGGAGAGCCATCAATCGGATCGGCTCGGTTGTACATACGTATACTATTATATATATTGTTGGTCTGCTGTAGTCTATGCAGATAGATAGAGATAGATAGATAGAGAGAGAGAGAGAGAGAGAGAAAGAGAGAGAGAGAGAGAGAGGGATGATTATATGCTTGTTCCATACTTGATTATCGTACACATAGCATTAACATACCAACGAACAACGAGTACTCTCCATTATTGCAATTACAAATCAGGATTGAATTCAATCGAAGGGAAATCCAAGGAGAAGAACTCATCCACTCGTTATTTCAATACGACCTTTTTCTTTTCACTTTTCTCTCTCTCTCTCTCTCTCTCTCTCTCTCTCTCTCTCTCTTTCTCTCTCTCTCTCTCTCTCTCTCTCTCTGTCACTGTTTGTCTCTATCCTTTTAATCAAGGAAACATCTCGGGATTTTCCTGGAGAATAAATTCAAGAAAAATGTTTCGCCGGCGATGATAATAAAACGATCCATCCCCCACCCTCCCCATCCTTCTCCCCCCCCTCTTATCCATTTTTGTTTTATACTTATGACGCACTTACTATTAGACTGTCCAAGACATATTTTCTCAGATTAGATGGTTGGATATAACAGTGTCACTGTTCGATAAATAACAAACATCTCGTGTACTTATTATGATTATTTTTTAAAATTGTTAAAAAAAAAGAAATAAAAAAAGATAGAGCGAACAGATGAATTTTCGAGAAACAAGGAAAAGAAAAAATAAAGAGAGAGAGAGAGAGATAGAGAGAAAGAGAAGAAAATTAAAAGGAATTCTCACAAAACTTCCTGGTTGATCTAGAAAAAGTTATTCAATCTTAAAAAGTATCAAAATATTTGTGTAAAGTTATATATATATATGTATGTACGTAAATGCCTATCTTGTATAATAAAACGTCTTTGAAAAATGCATACTCCTGGATAGTTTCTCGAGTGAAAGAAGAGAACGAATATTAAAGCGATCTTCATCGAGAATCACCCTAGAGAAAAGTTTTTTCGGAAAGAAGAAGAACCGTAAGAGTTAGAACTTTAAACGTTTAGAGAGAGAGAGAGAGAGAGAGAGAGAGAGAGAGAGAGAGAGAGAGAGGAGAATAGAAAAAAGGGAAACGACGGAGAGGGTGTAGGGGGTGGGGGGGAGGAAAAAGGATAAGGATATTTCTTATTTTTAAGAGAAAAACATTTTCGCGAAGGAATCCACGATTATAAAGAAACTTCGAAAGTGTAATTATACGGGGTGAACTTTTGAAAATTGAGACAATTAAATATATATATATATATCTTGATAGGAATGAAAAGACGCATTTTTTGAAAGAGAATTTAAGAAGAAGGGAAAGTCGTTCGATTAAGGAGAACGAATGTAACGACATTATTTCTTTCTGATTCGGTGGACGTGTGATTCGAGGATTATTTCACGATCAACTTTATTTCTTCAAATGGAAACTTATTTTAGAAGATATTAGAGAAATGAAAAAAAAAAAAAAAGAAAATACCAAATACCTTCCATTCGAACAGACGACTTCTATTCGGTCTCTACTTAATGCGATATTTTAAAATCGTTCAAAAAAAAGGAAAAAACTTAGGACAGAAAGATACACGTATGGAACGGACATTTCTTTAAAAAAAAAAAAAAATATATTATTATTTTAACGTTAAAAACAAAATGACCGGTTAAATTTGAAATATACCTCTAAATACGATTAATGAAAGACCGATTAGAAAATAGTAAAATATATATATATATATATATATATATATATATATATCATTGTATAGCAGTGTAGCGAAATCGATTAGGATCGGATAGAATTGAAGAGGAACGAATGGCATAGGTTAAAATCAAATAGAACCTAAGAGCATCGAATAGGATCCAATGGGATCGAATAGCATCGAATAGGATCGAATGGGATCGAATAAGACAGAAAATAGGATCGAAATAGATCGAATATGACCGTATAAGATCTTGTTCTAGGTCTAATTCGATCCATCCTCTCGATCATATTCGATCCCATTCGTTCTTAATTGATCCTATTCTCTCAACGAATCGATCCTATTTTGTCCTATTCGATCCTATTCGATATTTTTCGGTTCCCATTCGTTCCCATTCGTTTCTAATTGATCCTAATTGATCGTATGGGGCCTTATTTGATCCCATTCAATCCCATTCGATGCTATCCGATCTTATTCGATCGTATTCGTACATGTATATTCGCAAACCCTATTTGTATAACGCACAACTAACCATCGATATTATTTTCAGAGAGGAAAACTTTTCCCCCGGTATTACGAATCGTCGTTATTTATTACGTAACGCATATGTCCTACGAGTGGAAGCTTGCCCGGGAAATAACACACACACATATTGTACCGTAATATCTTTGAATTGTAGACAATAGTAAAATGGAAACGTTTACGCCATTTTTGTAAATCGTTCTCACGAGGAAGATAACGAGAATCGGTGATAAAAAGAGAAGAATAGAGAGAGAGATAGAGAGAGAGAGAGAGAGAAGTAAAAGGAAATTCAAAGAGAAAATAATATTTTCTATTATCCATCCTTTTGCGGCGAGTCCGGTCGTTCGTATACGTCATTCTCTGGTGCTATGCCATTTGCAAAGTGCAATGCAATTAAATTTTAAATTACCCCAGTTCCATGTAAACTTTTATCCACAATCCACGAGTTTGGCTACGAAAGGTAACGATATATTTTCGTCGAATATCCTTCCTTTTCCAATTCCCTGTTCCATCTCTCTCTCTCTCTCTCTCTCTCTCTCTCTCTCTCTCTCTCTCTCTCTCTCTCTCTCTCTCTCTCTCTCTCTCTTTTCGTTATTTTCCAATGTCCATGGTAAACCTCTATAACCGAATCTCTCTTTAGCCCCTATCCAAAAAAAGAAAACCATAACTTACAGATACGAGGTAACAATTATTTTTGTATTTAACGAAATAATATAAAAAAAAGAAAAAAAAAATACAAAGTGTCATCAAAATTCTATTTCGTTCATTTCGTCGAGAACATTTTTCCATTCGAGAGTATTGTTAGAAGGGAATTAGAGAAAAAAACGTTTTAGTTTGATCGAACGCGTCTATGCGTTCACCTCGCGATCGGTATTATTACTACGAATGTCAATTCTCATTGTTAATAATTTCTTATGTTAGAAACGTAAATAAAACAACGGGACTAGTGCCCTCTTTCTTCAGTCCTAAGTGCATATAACTATGCACGTGTTGCGTTACCGTATTCCCGTTGAAATCGGCCCAAAACATTATTACTCTTTCCGATCAACGACAGCTGTTGCACCGTTCTCGTTACGGTAACTTTGGAATTCGCGAGTTCCGCCTCTTGTCGTTGGCCCCGTTATTAAACGAGAGCCGAAGTCATAATGGCGGGGCTCCTACGAAAACGTTAATCGACTCTGTAACGTGAACAAGCTTGAATTTCTTGCGCTGAAGATCCTTCGCCTCGTTCGTTCCTTCGTTCATTTATCCGTTCGTTCATTCGTTCGTTCGTAATCATTTTTTAGATATTTTCTATCCCCGAAAAATAATCTTAATATCAGTTCGATGATCAACGATTAACGTTCGGAAAGGTAACGAAACATTTTCTTTCGATCACGAACGTAAGAAAAAAGAAAAATAATCGTATCAAGTGACATCGATAATTCCATTCAATTAATTACAAAACTATAACGTCTAAAATAACGTATAAAACTATAAGATCGTAGCTTTAATTGACGTCAATTCGTATTTAACACAAAATTCAATGACGTCGAAAACAACATATCTCCTCGAAAATGTTCCTTTCCTAGGCTCGTATTAGTTTTATTACGAATCGAAGATAAAAAAAAAAAAAAAAAAGAAAAGAAAGAAAAGAGAAAGGAAAAGAATCGGTCCGAAAATGATTCGAAAAAAAAGTAGATTTATCAAATCGCCCAAAGCATAATACTTATTTATGTGCCGTGTAGAGATACGCGTTCGACCCCAGCCCAGTATTTAATTTATTTGGGTACCATCGAGGGCAAAGAAAATCGTTCGATCTTGAATGACAAATTGTATAAAAAAAAAAAAAAAATAAAATAAACGAAGAAGAAAGGAAAGAAAAGAAGGACACCACGAAAGAAACGAAATATCGATTCGTAAATAAAATTGTATTCCTACGGGTGTTTTCTTTTTCTTTCTTTCCTTTTTTTTAATTTTTTTATTGTTGTTGTAGAGAAAGGTCGATGACCTTTGTCTCATTCTCACGTAGTAGTAGTAGTGGTGGTGGTAGTGGTGGTGGTGGTAGAATTGATTTCTCATGCCGTTACGTTGCACTCGACTCCGTTAAAAACGAAGAAGGACGCCGGGACACGGCATGTTCGTTGGAACAAAAGATAGATAAAGAGAGAGAGAGAGAGAGAGAGAGAGAGAGAGAGAGAGAGAGAGAAAGAAAGAGAGAGAGAATAAGGCGCCGAGTAAGAAGGCGTAGTGAACGACATGAAGAATGTCGAGCACGTGTTTTACGAAAGGAAGAAAAGCTTGAAGGAGGAAAATAATGAAGGCCACGATCGCTTTACGATTCTTTTTATTCTCTATTTCTCGGGATCGTTTAACAGCTATGCAATCGTCCGAATGCGAACTCATAACAGCCATTCGTCGTTTCCAATCAACCTATCGAACACAATGCTCGATCGTAGTACCTCCAATTGCTCTTAGCTTATTTTTCCTCTCTCTCTCTCTCTCTCTCTTTTTCTCTTATTCTCTATCTCTCTCTCTCTCTTTCTTTTTCTTTCAATTTTTATACTCTTTTATTTATTTAATTATTTATTATATTCATCGATACGATATTTTCTTATCCATCGATCTTAATTGTGTTTATTTATTAACATCATTTATCATTATATATATATATATATGTGTGTGTGCGTGTGTGTAGAATATGAAAAAGTTAATAGTAATAAGATAACAACATATGAAAATAATTAAAATCAATATTTTCTTTGGCAATTTCGTTAATTCCCGTATATACGAATATTAATACAAATTCGATAACGCTTATAACGTGTTCTTAATGAGTTATAATTGCTATGTATTGTTATTGCCGATAAACACGATATTAATTTTCAAGAATATATTCTTAAAGATTATTGAAGAAAATTCTATTCGCACACAACAGGGTTAACAAGTAATGATTTATTCAATATCAATCACACGCTCGACGAAATCATATCGCGATCTTAACCATTGTTACAGAATACAAAGGACCATCGAAGGGTACACTTAAAAGTTCGTAAGATGATCGTACGTATACGTTTTAGCGTTTGAATTATGTACTCACCGTCGTCTTGGCTTTGATTAGAAAGCCCATATGTTTGTACATGATTAACGCAGCCCTTCTCTAGAGAGAGAGAGAGAGAGAGAGAGACAGTGAAAGCGGATGGTTCGTCGTCAGACGCACATGGTATCGCGTGAATTAGGACAAACTACTACTACTTGGTGAATATCTATGTATGTATGTATGTACGTACGTATATATATATATATATATATATATATACGTATGTACGTATGCATGCAAATTACGTATTTATGTATGGACATACGCATATTAAGCAAGGTGGAACAAAGATGATCAACGAACAATACACTGAAGGGAAAGAGAGAAAGAGATGGGGAATAAAAGAGTGAGATAGAGAAAGATACAGTCTATTTAATTCCAATTGAAAATTTCATTTTGCCATCATGTTCAACGGTCTAACAGTCATTTTCGTGGTTGGTTTGAAAGTCGATCGAGGTACTTACTGCTTAAAGTCCTTGACAAATGGAAGGAAACGGAAACGATAAGAGGTCGTAGAAAGTTCTCCGTCTAATCGGCGCTAAAGTATGATTCGCGTGTCTCTGTACGGATGGTGGAGAGGGGGTAGAAGAGGGAGAGGGAGAGAAAGAGAGAGAGAGAGAGAGAGAGAGACTTATAAGAAAACGGGGGAATTTTCCCCTCCAAGAAATATTAGCTTTTCAACGGTGGAATAGTCACGAGAGACGCCGATGTCCCTCATATACGAAATAAGTACGTGAACGGTGTGTAGATTCGTACCGAGAGAGAAGGGCGGTTGGGAGGAGGGGGTGGTGGTGGTGATGGTGGTGAGAACGAACGTTTTGAGAATTTTATCGTGGCAATTTCCGTAAAGTGCGCCCTACGAAAATCATATCGTGACTTAAATCTTGATAAAATGGAAAAAAAAAATGAAAAGAAAAGATCGAGACCATCTTATGTTTAATGCCGACTTCTCTCTCTCTCTCTCTCTCTCCTTCTTCAAAAAATACTGTACTTCTTTCATTATTTGATATTTTTCTATTCAAACAAAACGAAAGATAAAATCATTCACGATCGGATAAAAGGTTTCGAGAGAAATATTCGTCGATTATTTTCTAATTTCGATTAGACGATTAGAAAGGCCGAGGAAGAGTCAAAGATCTCGTCGAAATATCGTGAAGTCTGTTATTTCAGAATAAAAAATCCCAATACCGATCGTTTTTGACGAATCGATCGGAAAAAAAAAATATATTGGATTACTTCATTCGTCTGCGTACTTTTTATTCTTTTTTTTTTTTTTATTTTTCTTTCATAAGAAAGATCAAAAAGAAACGAAAAACAAAGTCAATTCGATTAATCGTACTGTCCCCTTAATGGCTCTGGTAAGGAAGGAAAAAAGATTCCTGAGAGGTGGCGGCGATTCACGTCTGCCAATGACTCGAAATTACGTCTCACTGTAAATACGAGAAAAAAGGGCGACGGGCGAATTGTAAGGAAGAGGTTACAAACTGCGTAGGAATTGCAGTGCACTGTAAACCATGGTATGGTCGTGGGGAAAATGGTTTTCCCCGATGGGAAAGCTCTTGTCCCGGAAAGAAGCTCGACATACCGATCCATTGGAATTGTTGATTTTGTTGTCGAAAAAAATTAAAAAAAATAAAAAAAAATAAAAAAAAATTAAAAATAGAAAAAAAGATAGAAAAAAGAATTAAAAAAGATAAAAAAGACAAAAATGGAGAAATCAAATAGAAGCGAGATCGATCGAATGAATTCAATACATAAATCGGGATATGCGAAAAGGATACATATTGTTTTTCAAACTGTTGAATAAATCAAATATTCTACAATCCCGAATAGATTAAAAAAATATATATATATATTTATTTATTTATTTATTTATTTATTTATTTATATGCGCGTGTATGTTAATGAGATTTTCGAACATTTTCCAAATCGGTACGTAAGCGCAATCGGAAAACAAAATTCGATGTGAAAAATAATAACTTCGAATGTTTTTTTTTTTTTGATTTTTCCGATATTTCTTCTTTTTTATATCAGTTTTTCTGTTAAAAAGAAAGAAGGAAAAGAAATTTGCATTTCTTACTAGAAAATAAAAGTTACTAAATTTTGAAAAAAAAAAAATGCGTTCGAATACCTTACGTATGTATGTCTGTCTGTCTGTCTGTACGTGACGTCGACGTAAAATTGACTTTTATTGATAGATATAAAAATATATCCATGTATTATACAGGAATGTATTATATTGCGTTAGAGAGTCAAACTTTTCATAATAGGCCGTAATAAAAATTCCTTCCTGGAATTTAGTTTTTTTTTTTTTTGAATCGAGAATGACCATCGTAAAACGTATCGAAGCGTAATTTTTATGAGCTCGCTCTTTGATAAAACAAATTTTCTTTTGGTCATAAATCTATCTAAAAAGAAAAAGAAAAAAGAAAAAAGAAAAAAATAAAAAGAGAGAGAGAGAGAGATAGAGAGAGAGAGAGAGATAGACAGACAAAGAGATAGAGATAGAGATAGAGAGATAGAGATAGAGAGATAGAGAGAGAAAATTCGAAAATTCGTATTGGTACTTTACGCGAAAGATTTGCGAGGTTGTTTCAATTTTGCGAATAAACGAAACTGTTCGGAGCACGTGTTTCACTTTAACCATGATTTAGCTTCGTTCTACTTGTCACAAACACGGTGGACGTGTACGTACACGTTTACGAAGGAGAAACGATCGTGAGATTGGAAACACTGAGTTAACGAAGACGAGAGAGCGAGAGAGAAAAGAAAGATAGATAGAAGTAGAAAGATAGAAGGAGAGAGATAGAGAGAGAGAGAGAGAGAGAGAGAGAGAGAGATAAGTTTATACGACCGTCCCTTTCGAATTTTGCGAGTCGAAGGCGAATCGTTCGGACAAAGATGAAAATTCCAATGAAACGAGCGTCTCTTTGATGCAACTCGACGACGGCTATTTCGACATATCACCGCGTCACTATCATCAAAGTCTAATTTAGCGTACCGCAAACGGAGTGGCAACAAAGGTTAACTTCCATCCAGCCGTAAGATCCATTAGCACGCTCGAAGTGCCGTACACGACATGGATTTAGGTAGCGTGAATTATTCTCTAAGATCCTCCTCTCTCTCTCTCTCCCTCTCTCACCCTCTCTCTCCCTTTCCCTCTTTCTATCCGTATATCGACATATATGGAAGAGAAGTATTTATCACTTTCATTCTGATTCTTCATCGCAATTAAACGATGGTTATTATATTATCATCGTCATTGTAATAATAATTATTATTTCGTACAACGTATTAACTATAGAAAATTATTGTCTAGATATTTTTTTATTTATTTATTTATTTAGTTAGTTTTATTTATTTATTTATTCATTTATCGTCCGTTATTTAACCGTCTTACGATCCTAGTATCAACGTAAGACTGATCGTAGGATCCTCTACTCTAGTTATTACAATAAAACTGTACGATTAAAATAAAATTACGTCGGATAAAAATTAATATCAGAAGTAACGCGAAACTGATTTCAAATTCAGTTACTCCTTTAGCACGAATGGAGTCGATAGTAAAGATTGAGAATAACAGATTTATAGACGCGCGGACAGTAACCTTATCACAATAAATAGTGAAAAGAGGGTAAAGTATGAGGAGTAGGTGGTGGAGGAGGATGAGGAGGAGGAAATAAAAAAAGTAGGAGGGAAAGGAAGGGTAAGGAATGAGTAGGAAAATGGAAATTTTCATTTCTAACATAAAAGGACAATACGATGACAATGACAAGGAAGACGAGGTCGTTTCGTTCCCTAAGGGTTAAAAGAGTAGAAGACACGTTACGAAGGGACATCCCTTTTTTTTTCGAGGCAAAAGCCGAACGATCACCTTTTCCAACGAGAATTTATATGTATATATATATATATATATATATATATATATATATATATATATATATATATATATATTCCATTGAATAAGAGAACGTAAAAGAAAGCACTAGCTTTCTCGAGTCGTACTGAGAACCTGAAACGTAATATAAAAAGTTACCCTTTTAAGGGCTCCCTCTTGGACCTCGATTTAAAATCACATTCCCAAGTTTATATTCTGAATACTCGAACCCGAAGAGACAAGGATGAAACGTCAAAACGTTTATATTTTTCAATCGCGTTAGTTCCGATTATTTTTCCTTTTCTTTCTTTTTTTTTTTTTTCTTGTCCGAATAAAAATTTATTTCTAACGTAAATTTTACGAAAGAGAGAGAGAGAGAGAGAAAATTAGAAAGATGATCAAAATTTTGTAATATCGATTTAATATAATTTCATTCTTTGAAATATGTATACCGAAACTCCATCGATAATTATCAAGATTAGCCCCGTTTGACTATCGGGATGACAAACAACAAACGCAATGGTTATTAATATAGATTTTGTGAAATTCTTCGAATTATTTCGTAGTCGTAACCGAAAACTAATTATCACGGTTATTCGAAGGAAAATCGAACGAAACGCGATACAGACGAAATAAAAATTAAACGTACGTGTATGCGCGTACGCGGATACATTTATATATACATACATATATATATATATATATATATATATATATATATATATATATATATGTATGTATGTATGTATGTATGTATGTATGTATGTATGTATGTATGTATGTATGTATGTATGTATGTATGTATATACGATAAACGAATGAATTATCACGTACTTCGTGGTTTATCGTCGTCGTCGTCGTCGTCGTCGATAAACATAAAAGAAACAAAACGAATAGATTTTCATTTTAATAGATCACCCGATATACACAAGAGAAGAGTCACGTATTTACGTATTCCCCATAGTAGTCGTATACGAATTGCAAATAGAAATAGTCAATTATCTACGGGGGAGATGGTGGAGGGGTTGATACATTGGATAATTTACATTTTCGCGCTGGTAATCTAACGGGCATAGATTATTATGTAACTGAGGTCGTACACATGGCTAGGCTATCGAAAGGCACGAATCTACGTTAATTAATGATTATCAAAAGCACATATGTAGATTACGTGTATGTACGTGCCATTAACCATTTCTCATTAATATCATAATAAACTTTATATTTCATATAACGGATATACATTTGATCCTCTTCTTCCGTATCGAAATATAAATGAACGTATATACTATATACCTTTTATGATGCGAAATCATAAAACGGAGAATGAAAATGAGTGATAGTAGGAAAAAAAATATTTTTTGAAGATATACGTACGTATATATGTATATATATATATATATATATATATAATACACACACACACACACACATATATATATATATATGAATGTATATGATTCTGAATACGGATGAAACGTGTTTTATATGACAAGCCATATAACTGAATATTACCACTCATTCCGTAGTATCAAACCGTATTACACAAGAATAACCGTAAGAAATTTCTACGAGGTTGTTTTCCGCTTCCGTAACCACGAATTATTCTTATAACGATCGTTACTTTTCTCACCGAGACGACGTAAAATGGTGGCACATCGGATCTCGCAGCAATTAAATGGAAACACCAGTTGAAAATCATTTCGTTATCTGGTAATAATTTCGTGTATTTCGTGTACGCACGATTTTACCTTCGCAGTAACCACGCCGATAGATCTCTTCGGTTATTTTTTGCAACGCCAAAAAAAAAAATACTTTCAACGTGATGCTCACGATATCGAAAGACAAGAATAATTTTTTTTCTCCCTAGGTCATCGTTTACCGAGTTATTTATCGAGGTCATCGGTGTTTAAATTCTTTTTTTTTTTTTCGACGCGTAACTAGATTTTCTTCATCTCTTTATCGCACAGCGTAACCGATGAAAAAATACATTCAGATATGTGTAATAAAATGATCTTGAAATGATCCTGACCCTGACATTTCATCTAAATAGTTACTTGTCATAATGGTTGTCAATCTAAATAGTATTAATAATTGTATATATGTACAAATATCATCATTAATAAATACGAATAATATAATAATCGCTGTTACGAGCTTCGTCTCTTTTGCCGTCGAAATTTTAAGGGGCGCCATTGCGTGCAAATTTCTTTTTTCTCTCTTTTGTTACTTCGCGAAAAATATCGAAAACAAACGTTTTTTCGGTCAACGACGAATCCAAGCGCAATTCTTGACCAACGTCGACGAACGAAGTCTCGTCTTAAATATGAAGGCTCAAACGAGAACACGGCTTTCTCGAATTTTTGAAAAAGCTACAGTTGCACATTTCTTAAGCGAATTGTTTCAAAGAAAATAAAGTTATTTCCAATATTCGAAGGAGCCAAACGTCCTCGCTTCAATCCCTTTGTCTATGAAACGAGATCTTGTTCGATCGAGATCGATAAAGTGTTACGCCAGTGACGATCAATGATCTGTCACGTAAATCATTGTAAAATCAGAAAGATAACGAAATAAAACGAGCCATTAATACGAAAAATTTCTTAATAACTAAAGGGAAAACGAATGTGATCTCCAGGAAATATCAAACAAACTTAACGTACGCTGAGAGAGAAAAAAAGA
>OU426998.1:3895463-3907963 GCA_911387935.1 Dolichovespula saxonica | reverse complement strand
ATAGAAACGGTGAGTTAAAGCGAACGGAAAAGAAAAGATACGAATAATAATATCATTTTTATTATAATAAAGCGAATGTAGTAAATCATACAGACGGTATAATAAAATGTTAGCTTCTAGAAAATATACGCTTAATTGACTTTATATGTACATTATATTTATACTGTCTACCGCTCTCTATAAATTCCATTAAAAAAAAAAAAAAAAAAAAAAAAAAAAAAACAAAGAATAATAATAATAATAATAATAATAAAATAAAATAAAAAATATATATGTTTACTCTTGGCTTACGTTTGATAAATGAAAATCCTTCGACCGTTTTTCGCAGTTACAACGACTTATAATATATTTATATATATATATAACGTTTCTTTATTAACGCATGTATTTAATCAAATTACGCACTTTCAAAGTATCTATTATCATTTTGACTACAGGACTATTCGTAATTTAAGCGATATCTCTCCAATGTGGCTCTCCGTCAAATTGAAAGGAAGTAGAAACCCCCCTCTCTCTCCCCCGCTCGAAAAGAAAAAAAAAAAAAAGTACTTAGAAATAAACTCCCCATCTCTCAAAAGTATTTCGTATATAGTCAATACCCCTAATATCTCTTTTCCCATCGTAGAAATATTATACCTATGTTTGGTATGTTGGCATTGAATTTATCTAATTTCTAACTCGTAATATTTCATTAAATATAGTCGCGACATATTTCGACCGATTAGTTTTAACATAATTAAGCTATCATTCGGTTAAACAATAAGCAAAAACAGTTAATCCTCATTATACATATATGTGTGTATGTGTTTATGTGTTTGTGTGTGTATATATATATATATTTGTATATCTATCTATCTATAGATATAAGTGGAATGACTGCACAATGGAATAATATATTTTTTTTTTTTTTTTTTTTTTTTTTTATGAGAAAGAGAGATTAGTCAAAGCAGTCAGGTACGTTTTCTCTTTTTTTTTTCTTTTTTCATTTTTCGTTTTTCTTTTTTTCTTTTCTTTAACTTCATTTCCCAGCATAAAAGTAGCTGAAAATAACGTTAAACGTTAATAGAATAAATTCATTGCAGCACCATGTTAAGAGAATTAACGTAAGGGTACAATTCCTATATATATATATATATATATATATATATATATATATATATATATATATATATATATATATATATAAAATATATATATATGTATGTATGACGAATTCGAATATGCTCGTCTTTTGACAAAATGACGAGGACTTTTTTTTTTAAAAAGAAAAAAAAGGTAAAAAAGCTCAACGTTGTCGTAGGCCTCAAAAATCTTTTTCCTGTTGTTGTCTATATAAACAAAAAAAAAATGACGACAGATATATAATCGATCGTTCTTGAATATATATATATATATATATATATATATATATATATATATATATATATATATATATCTTTCCCTTCAATTAATCAATTTCATCTCGTTTCATCTTTTAATAACGCACCCACCCTAAAAACGATCTTAATTTAATGGAAGGCAAAATATCTGCTTAAGTAATCCTTTCCTAGGACTCTCGTCATCGTCGTCCTCGTCATCGTCATCGTCCACGTCGTCGTAATCGTTTTCATCGTAATCATTGGCAATAATAGCATCGTTATCATTGTTGTTGTCGTTGCCGTCGTTGTTGTTGTTACCACCAGAATCATACGTCACGTCTGTTATACTCAAAGAACGGGAGCACATAGGCGGTCTTTCGTATCGAAACGGGAAGATCGGGGGCATACGACTGTACTCGTTGTAATTATTGTCGTTCTCGTTCTCCTGCGAATATGCCATCACGAATAAATCGTTGTGATAGCCCTGATCATCGGAACTTATTCTTAGGAGGGGATCGATCCGTATCTTCGACAATTTGTTCGACAATTCTTCCATGTAAAACTGTTGCATCTGTTGTTGCTGTTGCTGTTCTTGTTCTTGCAAGTGCTGTGGCAAAACTAAGACCGGCTCTTGTCACACACAATCCTCCAAGGACATTAGTAACGGATTCACGTATTCGAAACCCTCGAACTCGCTCTGATCGATCTTATCGATCACTCTCCTGTAAAAGAAAATTAAAAATATAAGAGGAAGAACAAAATGGGAGAATTAAATGTTAGATGGAAAGAGGAAAAAGAAGAAAATACAATTAGGACAAAAGGGACGATATTACGCGTTCGTGTATTCGAACGACTATTATTATTATTATTATTATTATTATTATCGTGCATCCTCGACGGCCCGATAATAAGAATAAACTCCGATAACCCAAGTATAGTAACCGGGAATAAAGGATAAACTCCGATAACCCAAGTATAGTAACCGGGAATAAAAGGATAAACTCCGATAACCCGGAGTAAGTAACCGGGTCGTCTCTCCTCTACCAAACTCTCTCTCCCAAGTTTCGAATATAGTTAAAAAGAAAAAAGGATAAAAAAGAAAAAGAAAAAAGATAAAAAAAAAAGAATACTTACGGATCATCCGGCGTCAGATGTACTGGCTCATCGGTGAACTCAGGCGGGAAGTTTGCCAAATCGCGGTCAGAATCCAAGCGCGGTTTGTACGGCGGCGTGACTTGCTTCTGTTCGAGCTGCGCATTATCGATTAACATAGCTCGTTAGAACTGGTATTGTTCGAAAGGGTTACCACCACCACCACCACCACCACCACCACCACCACCACCACCACCATCACTAACTACTACCACCACCACCACCACCATTACTATCTCATCTAACTATCTATTTACTCCGAATAGAAAAAAAAAAAAAAAAAAAAAACAGAAAGAGAGAGAGAGAAGAAGAAGAAGAAGAAAAAGAAAAGAAATTCAAAAAAATAGCAACATACCATTTCCCAATCGATCGCCTTGAAGAAAGAATGCGTGACTATATCGAAAAAGGCCGAAGGCCTCTTTCCGCAACCGAGTCTCTCAGCGGGATCCTTGCAGAGGAAGCCCTTCAAAACGGAAGCCGCCTTTACCGATAACGATCGCGGTATACGAATCGTCTTTTGTAATATAACTTGGAAGAGATAATCCTCGGTATTCTGATCGGGATTCTCCGAAGCGCCGGCTATGTCGAATGGACTCCTACCAGCCAACATTTCGTACAATAAAACGCCGAGGGCCCACCAATCGACCGAAAAGCTATAATCCTCGCCTCGCAATATCTCCGGGGCTATGTAGTTTGGTGTACCGCAGAAAGTCGCTGTGGTATCGCTCTCTCGGACGCCCTCCTTGCACATACCATAATCCGTAAGCTTGACGTGTCCCTCGTGATCCAGTAATACGTTATCCAACTTTAGATCTCGATATATTATACCTGTCGTGTTAATATTGTCGTTCAATTACATATATGTATATATATATATATATATATATATATCTTTATCCGACGATTCCAGAGATTAATATTCGGATAGGAACGATAAGAAATTTCTAAACGCCATCTATGTGTTTTCAATATATATATATAAAAATAAATAAATAAAAAATTAAAAAGCTCATATATATAAACGTGTCTACATACCCTTCTCGTGCAAAAAGTTCAACGCTAGACTGATCTCGGCCGCATAAAAGCGTGCATGTTCCTCGGGCAATCGACGCTGCCTTTGCATGTGGAACATAAGATCGCCACCTCGGACGAATTCGATGACGAAGAAGAGCCGCGAGGGCGTCTGGAAACACGAATGGAGGCCAACGAGGAAGGGATGATTCGAGGCCGTCTCGAATACGTGCTTCTCCGTTTGCACCCAGTCGATATCCTCGTCGTCCGTTACCAATGCCTTCTTTATAACCTTCATCGCATAAATCCTCTTTGTACGTTTAAGCTCGACCATGAGTACCTTCGCGTATGAGCCACGGCCGATCACCCTTATTAATTCGAAATCGTTCAACGAGTACTGCCTCTGCATATCGTTTGGATTATCAGCCCCTGTAACCGTGTCCAATGCCAATTCTTCCCCTTCGTAACTACCGGTTCCTGTTTCGGATAAAAAAAAAAGAAAAAGAAAAAGAATAAATAAGTAAATAAATAAACGAAGAAATCATCTATAAATCCGTACCTCAGAAAGAATTTTTTTTTTAACACGTTGACTGTCGACAAAATATAAAAAAAAAAAAAAAACGTTTACACAGACTCGTATGCTAATCTAATATTTTTTGTTTCCTAAATAAAATATATATATATATATGTATGTATGTATAATCATATCTTTTACGTCTCGGACTCTTGTTAACGTTTGTTAAAGGTATTATCCTTATTAAAAAAAAAAAAAAAAAAAAAAAAAAAAAAAGAAAAGAGGTAAAATTAAACCGGGAAAAGGTAATTTCGATACAATCGATTTTATTCCCCTTACGATTACGCGAGTGCTCCTCGACGATCGACGACTCAGCGATCTCGTCTTCGAGATGAGCTGCCGGACTGCAACGTAGAGAATCAGGCTGTTGTTGATCGCCGTTCCTGTCGATCGTCTGGGATTCCGTGCTCTGCAATTGTTGTTGTTGCTGTTGCTGCTGTTGTTGTTGCTGCTGCTGCTGCTGTTGCATGCTCAAACAGGGCTTCCGAACCACCTTGTGACATTTCTTGTGTACAAGGAGCTTGCACTGGATGCATTTGAATCCCTGCCGACCCAGTCCCCAGATCCGATCCTGGCAGAAAGCGCAGAACGCCCGCTGAGAAGGAAGTCAAACAAGGAAGTTAGTTATCGATAGTACCCTATACCTATATATTGGCCCTTTTCTGTCTCTGTTCGTGCGTGTTTGTGTTTGTGTGTGTGCGTGCGTGTGTATTTGTGTTTCTATCTCTTTCTCTCCCTCTCTCTTTCACACACAAACACGCGAACACACACACACACACACAAACAAACAAACACAAACATTCTATTTCTCCTTTTATCTCCCTCATCGTATCAGAGTCTCGATCCGATTCCGCCATACGTTATTCTCAGCCTCTCCGACCATCGAGACGAATCCACGTTACTACCACGTTTATTGCATTAGTTCTTCTTAGGGCCGTGTAGATGAGAAAAATTAATATTTAAACGTAATTATATAATAATATGCGGAACAGCATTATTATTCTATATGCCAGAACAGCGAGTAATTAATGTGTCATTGCGTGTATATAATCTTTCCAACGAAGAGAAAAGATAAAGAAAGAGTATTGGAAAAAGGATAAAAAGAACGAAGGGTAAAAAAAAAAAGGAAACAGAAAGAAAGAAAATAAACGAGAGGATCCTTCTGCGAGAAAGCTCGATATTATAAACGAACTTTCACTAGCCAGCAAGTTTTTCCTTCTTCCTCTTTTCTCGTACGATATATCGTATCGTTTGATCGTGTTTTAAACGAGAGGGGAAAAAGATAGAATTCTATATATATATATATATATATATATATATATATATATATATATATATATATACACATATAGAGAGAGAGATTTATACGTATATAATAAACAGGCTCGATGGTGATTGATATGTATATGAAAGAGAAAAAGAAAAAAGAAATATATATATATATATATACATACATATATCGAAATAATAATGAAAAATTTTAATTTTTAAGGAAAAAGAAATATATATATATATGTAGATATATATATATATGTACACACACACACACATAGATATATTGATGCTTACCCGATTGAAGCGTTTCGCCTGAAATATATGTCCATTCACCCGGTACAGCTTCCTCCACCTACGTGCTCCGCGTCTGTATATGCTTCCTTTGGAAAATGAAACCAAATAATTGTCACAAAGGGCTGAAAGGAATTTCATGTGGGGGTGGTATTAGGGTGAAAGGATTTACGGTGATAGGAGTACCTGTGTGATATTCATTATGTATGTAATAACCGCGCGCGCGAGCATCGTTATATAGAAAATAAAAAAGAAAATATAATGAGAGCGTGGCATGATGACAACGTGATGATTGATTGATTGATTGATTGATTGATTGATTGTTGCGAAGACGATCAACATTACAACAACGACAATAACAATACGTAATAACAATGCAAAAGGCAACATAAAATATCATCGGCAAAGAAGATCGTTTGGACGATTTGTAAAAATATAAATATATGTAAGTGCGTATATGTGCATATATATATATATATATATATATATATATATATATATATGTATATAATATATATACTTGTGCGTTTGCTACTCGTCTGATAATGTATAAATGAATAAACAAGTACGAAATGATTGATAATATAAAAAATAAATGGCTTTAATGTAACAGGGACAATAATTCTTCCAAGTAATATTTCCTTCTACGTTTCACATGTCTCTTTCGCGTGTTACATTTAAATATATATATATATATATATATATATATATATATATATATATATATATATATAAATACGTGTTTATTTATGGAGATCAATTCTATCACACGTGTACACATAACATACATATATATCTATATATGCGTGTATATATATATATATATATATGTATATTATACATACGTAGAAATGTTTCTAACCGTGTTGTATAACTTGAAGAAAGAATCGGATTAGACTTAACTGCTCCATGCTTTCGTAATATTTAGTTTAGAAATCGCACGTGTTTAATATAGGAGTGTCTTTAATTCGCGAGGACGAAAACGCGATATAGTACGTGTAATCTACGTGACAAACCACAAGAACGACTATGAGACGCACGACGGAAAATTTGTAAACATCTCGTATATTTCGTCGTGGGGGCAACCGCGAAATTTTAAATATTCTACGTGCTTGAAAGTATCTTTCTCTCTCGTGGAATTACTTGGGGACATACATACATACATACATACAAACGTACATACATGCATACATAAATAGATAGATACATGCATACGTACGTGACATACGTATGTACGTATGTATGTATGTATATGATCGTGTACGAAAAAAGAAATCAATCGATATGACGAGCGATGATAACAATGATAATAATGACGGCGATGACAACGAGGATGACGATGATGATTTGTCAGTCACGATTCGTCCGGATCGATTTACAAATTTTCCATCGATGGATATTGCCGAGTATACACACACAAAGTGTCCGGGGTCGATCCATTTTACCGTCGTTCGTCGACCAACTCGCTGGCTAGTATACGTATCAAGACACGATCGAAAGCAACACTACTATAAAACAACAACGAGCATCGATATAATAATACTATTATACTGGTGGCGTTAAATGCAACGTAACACTCACTGTCTTCTCCTTGACAAGGCATTCCTGGGGCGGGCGGCACATTTGGAAAAACTGAAACAGAAGATGCGGGGATATACCGTAAGTTATTTTCTTTTTCTTGTTTTTGTTTTCCTCTTTCTTTTTTCTTTATATATATATATATATACATATATATATATATATATATATATATACATATATATATATATATATATATATATATGTATGTATGTATGTATCGTTGCTTTTTTTTCTTTTCTTCCTTTTTTTTTTGTTTCTTGTTTAAACATTTCGTATAAGTTTTACATACACATCCAATATGTATGCAAGAAGAAGAATTATTGTTGAACGAGTTGACAATTCGTGAAACACGAGAAACATTAAACGTAAGTACGATAGAAGTAAGCGCAATTAAAACGTAAGTACAAATAAAAAAATATTTACATACGTACGCCTATTTTATATCTTGTATGTCTTTTTCTTTTTTGTTTTTATTTTTATTTACTTTTTTTTTCGTAATTAAAATATAGCTTTTGTATAATTCAATAATCCCAAAGAAGATTCTTTAACGTCATTCATTCACATTCTTCTTCGTACATGCACGTATATAGATAATAACGAACGTATTCATACTCGTTAAATATTCTCGAAACGAACGAAAGATAAAAGCATAAATTGTCGAATATATTATACGTATGAGTGTATGTGTGTAGTATGGTAAAGACAAGAAATTGGAAAACTTGATGATTGAGAGGGCACTCATTTCGATCCTTCGACTCTCGCAAGTTTCTTTTGACTCGTATTTTATTCGGTACTTCGGATTTACTACATATATATATGTGTCTACCTTAGCTGGATATACCATACCATAATAATAAATATCAATAAAGCAAGGGTCTCCAAAGATTTAAGAGAGATAGAGGGACAAAGAGTAAGAATGGATAAAGAAGAATGATGAACGGTCCAAGTTCGAGTTTTCGTATTATAACACGTGTGTAATACTAATCGTACGTCTGTATCTAACAAAAATATACGCGAACACAAACATACACACACACACACAGCAAAGCACAAAACAGATCTTTTCCTAGTTTCGCTCGAATAGAGATTTTTCTTTATCGGTCGCAAACATTCGTAATTGCTTCACTGCATTCTCTCTTTTTCTTTCGTTCCTCCCGAGCGTTCTGATTCAACGATTTGAAAAGCAATAATGTATTTCATAGAGAAACGCGATTTAATATATCGCACGACTAGTTTTTCACTTAACTTTGAATGAAAAGGCATTTTCCCAATCTTTTTCTCTTTCTCTCTCTATTTCTCTCTCTCTCTCTCTCTCTCTCTCTCTCTCTCTCTCTCTCTCTCTCTCTCTCTCTCTCTCTCTCTCGCTCTTTATTTTTCTCTTACATTCTAAACGATTAAAATAAATCGACGAAAGAATTCATCCCATATATACATACATACATCATACATATATACATATATACATGTATATATATATATATACATACACGTGCGTGTGTGTGTGTGTGTGTGTGTGTGTGTGTGTGTGTGTGTGTGTGTGTATTTAAATTTATACACGTGTGTGTAGGAGGTACGATCGAGCTTACTTTGTTCCACGGATGCTCGTCTTTTATAAATCGTTTGTTTTTTATTCGTTAACGTCAGAGAGACAATTGCGAGAAAGAAAGAGAGAAAGAGAGGAGAGAGAGAGGGGTGAGAGAGAAAAAGAGATAGCGTAGAAAGAAGGTTAAGTGTCGTTACGGAGCAAACTGGCTGGACTTGTGGAGCTCCACGGGCACGGTCGATGGACGAATCAAGAATGCATGTATATTTATTAAACTAGAATACACACCGGTTCTCACTGGGTTTAATAAAGCAACGAATATAGAACTCGCGTTAAGTCGATGACGTTGCTCTAACGAGGAGATCCCTAACGTGTCCATGCCTATGTTAAGAAAATTATCAACCGTTATAATAACTTCGAACTTCGTATAAGGGGACGTAGATATTTGATATTTCATGCTACATGTGTGTGTGTGTGTGTGTGTTTCTGCGCGTGTTACGTGTGTTTACGTGTGTGTGTGTGTGTGTGTGTGTGTGTGTGTGTGTGTGTGTGTGTGTGTGTGTGTGTGTGTGTGTGTGTGTGTGTGTGTGTGTGTGTGTGTGTGTGTGTGTGTGTGTGTGTGTGTGTGTGTGTGTGTGTGTGTGTGTGTGTGTGTGTGTGTGTGTGTGTGTGTGTGTGTGTGTGTGTGTGTGTGTGTGTGCAATTAGTTATACATTTCTTATACGACCTAACTGCACTACACTTTCTTCATCTCATCTTGACATATGCGCAACATACATACATACATACACACGTATGTACATTTTGTATATATAATTGCACGAACGTAAATGGACATAATGTCGAATAATTAAATAAAATCTCGTAACGCGATCATTATCGTAGACTTTGTTAAAAAAAAAAAAAAAAGAAAAGGCAAATCTACTATAAATCCTATTCGTCTCTGTTATATCAGGGATATTTCGGATTTAATACGTTTGGAGAGAATTTTCGATAAATTGATTAAACGACGTGTATGTAAAAAAATCCGTTTAGAAATAGAGAGATCGTTTATCGGTTCTCTCTCTCTCTCTCTCTCTCTCTCTCTCTCTCTCTCTCTCTCTCTTTCTCTGTGTGTATGTGTGTACGATTCGTGTATGTATTGAATCTAATCCACGTTTCGTTCCACTTCAATATCCTCTATAACACACTATCCCCCTATGACGATGGGTAACTATAGGATACGACCACTTTTCAAGGATCCTAAGATTTTCATGAATTGAAATTTTCATGAATGCAGAAGGATAACCCAATATTTTTCAAAGTACATACAAAACAATATCATCGTCATATAAACGAAATTAAAGATTAATTAGAAATAAAAACTATATTGCGGATCTATCACTCTTTTTATTTTTACCTCGTCTCTCTCTCTCTCTCTCTCTCATACATACAACACAACCTTCCTTATATTATTATATCTATACAATATATTCTCGCGATCGTAAAAATTTAACTTCCTCAATATTGTTTTAATATTCTCAAATTGCGTATTTTCGACGAACAAAAAATATGTACAGATGGAAAGGTGTGGTAAGAATAAAAGAGATAGAAATAGAAAGAGAAAGAGAGAGAGAGAGAGAAATACATATATTACACAAGAAATATATATAAGAAATATCGCAAGAGTTTGAAGTTCACGTGTACATTACCTTTGTCCAAAGTTTTTCCATCGTCTAATCGTACCAAGAATCTTTAGGGAATAAAATGTTATGTTAGATCGGGGTCGTCGTACGAGTAATAAAACTCGATACGCGTAAAGAAAAAAGAAAAAAAAAAAAAAAGAGAGAGAAAAAAACAAAGAGAGGGGTTTCAGGGAAACCAGGGAAAAGCTAAAGAGGAAGAGAGGAGAGAGTATCTTATACTCTACGGTCGAAGATTTAACAAAGCGGACGCGTACTCCGCGAAGCGACACTATTCAAGCGCAGAGACAGACCTCTTCTCGGAGACGGTGGTAGGTAGCCTCGAACTTTAAGCGAGCAAAACAAGAGAAAGAGAGAGAGAGAAAGAGAGAGAAAGGGAGAAGAGAAGAGACCGAAGTAAGAGAGAAGAAAGGGTCGTTTTTTGTCGACCATTTACGTGTATGTATGTTACGTTCGTGTATATAGTAAATGTAGTAGACACAAAACTTTCTGCAAACACATAACGGAAAATAACAATGTTGCAAGCATCGGAATCTCTCTCTCTCTCTCTCTCTCTCTCTCTCTCTCTCTCTCTCTCTCTCTCTCTCTCTCTCTCTCTCTCAAATCGTTGAAAAAAGTTAAGCTCGTTTACCAACTCGATACTATGTCTCTATCTCTATCTCTCTCTCTCTCTCTCCTTTTTTGTTTTGTTCCTTTTTTTGTTTCTCTCCAACTCACTCTCTCTCTCTCTCTCTCTCTCTCTCTCTCTTTTCCTCTCTTGTACAATTACAAAAACCGACGAACTCGCGCTATCGCTGTAAAAAAAAAAAAAAAAAAAAAAAAAGAAAGAAAAAAAAAAGAAAGAGAAAAACAAGAGTAATGGAATGTTAATGTATCATGTACGCGTACGTGAGTTCTATGAAAATTGTACTTGGAGAACACGAAAACCCCATAATTTCTCGATCGTACGTACGTGTAAGCGGTAAAAATGAAAATGTGCCCCGCGTATTACGTGTACACACACATATACATATCAAACCCGTGTAAACTGTCCAAAGGTAAAATTCATTTGGTTAAAGTTGAGGCTATAAATCTTTTTGAAAAAGAGAAATTGCATTAGCTATTACCAAAGTTTCGGATCGTTTCGTGTTCGTGAACTTCGAGATTAAGAGAACACGGAAAAGAGAAATTTTTAACGAGTAGCGTTTTACAGCTCGCGTGGTGTGTGTGTATGTGTGTGTGTGTGTGTGTCTGTGCTTTTAGTGCTCGTTATAAAGTATCGTTATGTAGATACAAGTTATAATATTTTCCAACTATCAATATCTTTCAGGTATGTACGTATATATATATATATATATATATATATATATATATATACTTGGATAATAAATTTAATCCTTCGCGGGTTACCACCATAAATAACATTATCCCGACTTCTTTTCACAATATATTATGTTAATAATTATTTAAAAGGAAAATTGAAATTAGCCTTGACATTAAACATGATCGACGATCGACTACGGATAGAGTTTTTTTAATCGCTAAAATTTTAACAACCCGGTTGTTTAGATACACTCGTAAATAATATATACGTATATGTGTATATATATATATATATATATATATATATATATATATCGGTACATACATGTATCACATATTGAGCTATAAAAAAAGGGTCAAAGAGAAAACGATCGAGAACCGACTGGCGACGAGTGGATTCGATTCGAGTAAAAATGAACGCGTCTTTTTTCTCGTGACATCGTGTCGCGTCGAGTTGAGCAATTAAAGTAACATCATCGGTGCTGAGTGTCGCTTTAAGCTCTCTCTCTCTCTCTCTCTCTCTCTCTCTCTCTCTCTCTCTCTCTCTCTCTCTCTCTCTCACTCTCTCTCTCTCTCTCCCTCTCTCTCGAATTGAAAACACGATGATACGTTTTCCTCGCAGATATACGTATAGTATACATACGTACTGACGACCAAAAGCGAAAATCGTTTCGAATATTTGTCACTGTAAACACGTAACAGAATTTAATATAGGCTATATTTTTTATTCC
>OU426998.1:3887963-3892963 GCA_911387935.1 Dolichovespula saxonica | reverse complement strand
ATTAAAAAAAGATAAAACGTAAAAGATACGCGAGTTACGCGGACGTACGAAAGGATTATTAAAAATTTTTCAAAGAAAAATGCTCATTGCTGCGTAAAAGAGAAAAAAAAAAAAAGAAAAAAAGAAAAAAAGAAAAAAAGAAAAAAAAGAAAGAAAAAAACTCGTAAGTACGAAACAAGCGATTTAACCGTGTATATATATATATATATATATATATATATATATATATATATATGTATGTATGTATGTATGTATATAAATCTAGGATGAGAGAAATATGAGGGGAGGAACACTCACCCACGTGTATGACCAAACACAGATGAGAACCGAATGATTACGTCACTGGGAAAGAATCGCATATGTAAAACAGAACGACATAAATATAGATATAGTACATGCATATACACATACATGCACATATATAGATATATACACACGCGCGCGCGTGTACGATCTCGAGATTGCAATATGCAACTATGATTTTGTTTCTCACTCAACGATAATATACGTTGGAATTTTAATCACAACCCCATCGCAATCAGTTTGAAATAAATACGTACTAGCATAGATCTCGATCACGACTATCCTCCTCCTACTCCTCCTTTCCCCGCCCCTTTGCACGAGCAAACTTTATTTTCTTTTCCTTATTAAAAGCCGTTTCGTACCTATGACTTCCCTCTCCCCTCCCCTCCCCTCCCCTCCCTACCCCCCCCAATTTATCCGCCATACACAGCCGTTACTCGACGTAATTTTTCAAACAGATGACGTCAAAGGCAATATCTATAACTTACCTTAATCACCACCACCACCACCACCACCACCTCCACCACCACCTCCACCACCACCACCACCACCATCACCACCACCATTACCAACACCACCACTTCCTCCTTCTCCTCCTTCTCCTTCTCCTACAACCCCTGACAAAAAGTTTTCGATCAGACACACGTTAATACGAATTTAACTAAAAACACATAGATTTATGTTTTACGTTTCATACAATCGCATATTATTGTATATTGTTGAGAAATTAATGGAAAAGTAAAAAAGAAAAAAAAAATGGGGGGGCGGGTCGGGTTCATGGTATGAAATGATTATAAGTAACGAAATAACGAAAGTTCCTATTTATTATCGAAATGGAAAGAAAAAAAAAAATAAATAAATAAATAAATAAAAGAAGAAGAAGAAAAGAAAGAAGGAACGAAATGTTGCCTGGAAAAAAGTTTTTGATCAATTTTAAATCCGAGGGGAAAGAAGTAATCGATCCGATTTGTTAATTTCGAATTAACGAAGAGATAAGATTTCGTTAATATCACATTATGTTTCCACGCGTGTGATCATTGATGGCACATAAAAGAGATAATATTTTTACGATCTTCCCACGACGATCTTATAAATTTTTTCATTTTCACGAATTTATTATCGCGACTTTTGTTCGTCGACCGATATCCCCATACTTCTACATAATTATACTCTACTTGATTAAAATACGGCCTATTTATCAGATCATTTCGTTGTCCCGATAAAATATATACACATAACAATCTCTATCGTATCTCGTTCGTACTTATGCCACACCATAA
Organism: Dolichovespula saxonica; assembly: GCA_911387935.1. NCBI lineage: Eukaryota > Metazoa > Arthropoda > Insecta > Hymenoptera > Vespidae > Dolichovespula > Dolichovespula saxonica. The sequence goes on along the minus strand of OU426998.1, from coordinate 3,891,380 downwards.
ACCCACATTCACTTTCCCATTAACGGATTTCAACAATAAATAATAACGTTTTATAATTATAAAGCACGAACGTGCGTGCGTACGTTTCGTTTTCAGTTAATTTCCGATCGAAAACTTTTTGCCAGGGAGGGGGAGATAGTAATTTCTTTTTCCCTCTTCTCATTGCATACAACTATTTTCTTGCTAGGATAAGTTCGTATAAATTATTACGAGCGCATCTAACGGTTCTCCCTCTCTCTCTCTCTCTCTCTCTCACTCTCTATTCATTCATCTACTTATGTATCTACCTATCCCCACCTATCTCTACCCATCTACCTATCTCTATCTATCTCTCCCACACACTCACGAAATTAACACACACACACACACACAAAGGAGGCCAGAGAAAAAGCGATAAGAAGGAGAAAGAGTTTTACTTCTACCCTCTATCTACCCTCTATCGAATTTCGTCGCAAGATCGTTTCACCAATTTAGGACACACGAACGTTATATATCCCTAGGCCTTTCGTTGTTCGACGACGACGACGACGACGACCGTTGCAATGGAATACGAATAGAAGGAAGAAGAGAGACGGACGTATATAGTTGATACGTATAGACGGGAAAGGTGTGGTATATACACGCTTTGTGGTCGTGTATAGCTATCGGCCGCCTTCTTCCTTTTGCGTGCTCGAGAGAGTGCGGAAGCAGAGCAATTAAATCTTTATAAAGAACATCGCCCGGCGATGTATATAAGTATGGTATTATCATTTGAAGAGATTACGTGAATACGTTGGTTAAGCTTTTCGAGCGGAATACAAGAATGAAAAAAATAAAAAACGAACAAACGAGACGAAAGAGTAAAGAGAAAAAATTACGTATATGTATAAAGAAAGGAAAAAAATTTGATATCCTTCAATTAATTTATTCCGGGATACGAAAAACGCGTCGATAATAAATATATAAATAAATGGATAAATAAAAATTAAGATTAAAGTTAAAATAAAAGAAAAAGAAAAAGAAAGGAAGAAAGAAAGAAAGGACAAACGAGAAGACGGGAAAGTATAAAGAGAGAGAAAAAAAAATCGAAGTAATAAGAAAAGAAGGAAAAATAGGAGGAGGGTGGGGATTGGATTTGATAAGTTTTATAATTAATTTGGTCAAAGCCAAAAAAACATGTACAAACGCGCCAAGTTGTTTTATTGCACGAATGGAAGAGCAGTGCAAACAACGTGACACGATTCGAAAAAGCTTTTACGTTTTGTAAGTTCAAGAGATATGTACATAGGAGTTAAGTAGGTAGGTAGGTAGGTAGGTAGGTAGGTAGGTAGAAAGACAGGTAGGAAGGTTGGTTGGTTGCTTGGTTGATAGGTAGGTAGATAGGTAGATAGATAGATAGAGGTATCGTAGACGGAGGTTAGAGAGAGAAGGATGTAACACGAAGTGCCGTTCAAACGACACTGTAAAGTTCCACTTTTCTTTATGATGCAGAAGAAGAGAACCGAGGAAACGCTAAAGCGCGTCTGAACGATTACGCGATCACCTACGTGATGGTACTACGTTGAACAACCTGTGAGAAAGATCGATCGAAGCAGAAATATTATACTTATTCGTCCGCACAAATGGAGAGAAAAAGAGAGAGAGAGAGAGAGAGAGAGAGAACAGGCTGCTTTAATCTTCACGGTAACCGCGGAAAAGATGGTGGAAGCTCTCTCTGTAGAACGAAGTTTTTCCTCCCCTATGCGCTCTAAAAACGTCACAAAACCTTTGAGAGTCAGCGTCAGTATGACTGTTCAACGAAAATGGACTCGCAAGACTTGTCGGGAATTTCAGTTCAAATATCGTATGCTGTCTAGACGTGACAATGGTTGAGAAAGATCACGAAATATATATATATATATATACACACATACACACAACACACACACCCACAGGGTTTATACGTAACACTTAAAAAAATTGTCGTGTGTGCCTTTGTGTATGTGTAAAAATTTTATTCATTTTAACCCTTTATAACGCACGATTCATACCTCAAGAAATTTCGAAGAAAAATAATAATTAAACTAGTCTCGTTAATGTAAAAGATCATAAAGTCCGGAACAAGAATTAATGCAAAAATTACGTCACACGCATTTACAGAGGCGAAGTAACGATATAATTTGGTGGATCGCGAAAAAAAAAAAAATTTGTTCCTTCAACTGATAAATCATCGAAATGATATTTTCTAAAGCCTGCTGTTTTAAAGTGGTACGTCGATGAAGAGAGAGAGAAAAAAAAATACTGAGTAGACCACTCCGTTCGAATGAGAGAGACAGAAAGAGAGAGATAGAGATAGAGAGAGAGAGAGAGAAAGAAAAGAAAAAACATGGACTTTAACGAGCAAGCATTAGCTTCGCGATTGCTCGCATAAATTCGCGTCTCTTTGAGCGTGCCGCGAGGTGATAAACGAGCTTTGAGAATGGTCCTACGATGGCCTCTCGTAGGAAGCACCGGCGCATCAAAGACCAAAACCGAATTACTTTCTGACGACGTTGAAAGCATCGCCAACGTGATTAACTCTTAACGTTTCGTGAGTTAACGTTCAATTCGAATGACTCGTTCGCAGATGGCAAGAAAATTCCCATCTTCTTCTCTCTCTCTCTCTCTCTCTTTTTTTTTTTTTTTTTTTTTTTTTAACATCAACCCAAAACGTCGGCTGGTTCTCATAAACCCTCGAAACACTTACCTTATCTTCAATTCTCATTAATATTCACCCCTCCCCTCCCCCCACGGTATATAAGTATTCATAATGTACAATGGATATTAAAAATTCCTTGGTTGTTCTTTTTCAACACTCCAACCTTCCACAGGCATAATCTATAAGGTTTATATTTATATAACCTTGTGAACAAAAGTTTGATGCAAATCTATAGATTCTTCTCTCCTTCGAAGATAAAATCATCCGAAAATTTTCGATTAAAACAATAAAATCGTAACTCTATTTGGCAATTCATTTGTAATCCATAAAATGCTGCAAATTTTTGAATCGAGATTATATTTAAGAAAAAGAAAAAAAAAAAAAAAAAGAAAAAGAAAAGAAACATGCCATTTGATAAACGTATGAAGAAATAATATAAATATATAGATTAATTTCTCTCTCTTGTTTTCGCAAGTCCAATACGAATTGAAACGATAGAATACAATTTTCGTTCAATCGTATTCCCGACGATGGAGCGATAAAAAGTAATAATTAAAATACAACGCGTGTCCAATCGTACGAAATCGATTGGTATCGCACGACAAATGGCTAAAATAGAAGGAGAAAAGGCTGAGAGCAGTGTTGGTAGGTAGGTAGATAGGTAGATAGGTAGGTAGATAGGTAGGTAGGTAGGTTGATAGGTAGGCAGGTTGTCCCCCTAGATATAAAAAGGAGGGTGGTGGCGCCTCGGTGGTTGCGCA
>OU426998.1:3845463-3885463 GCA_911387935.1 Dolichovespula saxonica | reverse complement strand
TCCTTTCTTTTCCTCGGCTATCGAGAAACACGCCTCTTGCGACTACGGGTGTGGAGCAAGAGAGGGCGAGAAGAGTGGCTGACAGGATACCAAAGAATCTCTGCGCAGGATGCTGCGCTCCTAGGACACCTTCTACTCGCTCACCTAAATCTTAACGGAAGATTCATGTTACAGGGATCAAGGATGGTTTTATTATAGCGACTCTTAAATACTGCGCAAAACTATTCTAGCGCATTAAATTATTAATATAAAAGCGACGAATCGGTTTCTATATATTAATTCAGGTAAATTGATTTTTTGAAATTCGTCCATTGCTAATCGACATACACACACGCGCGCGCACTCTATTCGGAAGAATTATTTCCGGAATTTTCTAACTCGTTCATAGGACCAATTAACGTGATATTTTTCGACGATTCAGGGACATCGAGTTTTGGTTACTCTGTGTTAGTAACCGGTTTCTTTGATCCAAGTATAGAAGGTATCTTCTAATAAAAGTAGTGATCCAAATCATGATTGTTCGATATCTCCTTTGTCCTTTTAGACACGGTAAGACAATAGGGATAGTTATTAATACCTAGATTTGGGACTAGGTTCGTTCGTTGAAACAACTGGAGTAATACGTATTCACGTATAGAATAGTACGTTAGAAGAATGGTTTTGAAAAGATGTTAACCCAATTACTGCTTTCAAAATTTGTTTGCTTTTTGAATATTTAATCCATAATATAGTTTTGATTTATTCGACCCGCATGCTCATAAACTTTCAAATCCAAGTCGATTAACGTCCCAACGTTATTATACATTTAAATGTCTAATATTTAATGGTAAAGGACGTTATTGCCTTTCCCAATAATATAAGCAAAACGAGCTCTCTCTCTCTCTCTCTCTCTCTCTCTCTCTCTCTCTCTCTCTCTCAAATAATTCCCACGAATTCTGCTTTTACACTTCGACAAGCTTGACTTTAAACGCCGTTTAAACACGCGTAAACATTGTTTAACGTTCTAATGCATTTCTCTTAGCGAAACACGCGTGACAACGAGGTGTTAGGTTCTCTAGTTAGACTATCCTACATTTACACGACACATCGAGCAACTGAGTAAAGTGTGCTGACCTGTACTAACATTGGACAAGAGTGCATTCAAATACCATTTAAAACAAATATTCTATACCGAGTTCCTTGAAAGAGATAAGAAAAAGAAAAAAAATATCGACCTCAATGATCGTCGCATCGAACGATCGAGATCGAGAAGAACTATCGCAATTGAACTTTTGCAAATTTGAAGATTTCGAGCTGACATGATAAAAAAAAAAAAAAAAAAAAAAAAAAATAGAAAAAAAAGAAGGAAATTGTCAATTTATTTACGAAACGCTTCAGTAACATATGTACTTAGATACTCGGTTAGTTAGGTAATATACTTTCTTCGAAAGAAAAAGAGAAAGACAGAGAAGGAGAGAGAGAGAGAGAGAGAGAGAGAGAGAAACAGGAAATGTAGTTTCAAAAGAAAAATGGCAGTCGAACGTTCGTCGAAAATTACGGTAAAATAATTCGTAAGTATGAGTAATTTACTTTCTACCCTGACGAAATAAACGCGCGAAACCCATTAAAAGCAAGAGTACCTACCCACCTATATATTCCCTTTTAATAATGATATACATACATACATATATATATATATATATATATATATATATATATATATATATATATATATTCCCAGAACAGAAGGAGCGACGAGGTTGCTTCGTGGCAAACTTCATTCGAGTATTTATTTCGCAGACGCGCGCGCGAGAGAGAGATAGAGAGAGATAAATCATATATCGTTCTCATAAATATATATATATATATATATATATATACATACTCGTTCGATTCGATTCTATTCTATTCTATTCTATTCTATTCTATTCTATTCCATTCGTTTCGTTCGTTTCTATTTTTCTCTCATTTCTTTTGTATAATAAATTTGTCAATCGATGAGAAACAATGAAATAAAATCCGCGTGTCGTCTAAATCGTTGAAGATATTTTAAGAGACAGAGATCTGATGATACTGACCGTGTATCGTTATTTCCGTGTCCTTTTCTAGTTCGTACAGTCGCAGCGCTTCGTCTAATTCTTCCTGCGACGCGATTCTGCAAGGATCCCCCTCGTCATCGACCCACTTCATGGTGAATTGTTGGTCCGGCCCTGAACCTGGCCCTGCGCCACCGAACCCGCATATCGCTCTCATCTCCTCCCGCAACGTATCCACCGAGATCCCGGCCGTCACGTATGTAATTTGGACCTCCCTGATATAAAATTGGGCTCTTATACGAGATGTCGGATCAAAAAAAAAAAAAAAAAAAAAAAAAAAAAAGAAAAAATATACTTCTCTTTTCTTTCCTTTTTTTTTTCTTTTTTTCTAAAAATATAATCGTAAAAAATACGTCCACCGACGTAACCCCACCCCCGCATCCATTTTTCATTTATCGTTCTAGCCAATCGTCGAAATCTATTGTCCCATTACCGACGAACACCCACCGCCGCCCCACCCCATCTCATCCCTCTTCATCCTCCCTAACCCTCCCTCCCTCCCTCCCACCCTCTCTTTCTTCGTAATCACCGCTCAGATATTTTCTTTACAAAATACACGTAACATCCTCTCCGATTGGTCCCTTTCATTTCCGCCCGCCTCACCTTTCAAACGTAACGATCTACTACTAAGCCCTCTTCCCCCTCATCGAAAAAAAAAAAAAAAGGACAAAACAAAGTAACGGATGAGCGATTCATCATCGAACAACACGCGCGTACACATACTCTTTCTATCGTTTAGTATGTTTAGTATGTCACGAAGAGATAAATGTACGTTCCTCTTTCGTTTCTCTAATATTAGCACGAGAGAAATATAGTGTTCGAACGATTAAATAAAAATTGAAAAATAAAAAAAAAATAATTAAAAGAAAAAAAGAAAGAAAGAACCTGATAATAATTTATCCCGAGAAATCGCATCTGAGATACGTTCTTCTCTCATAAAAAAAAGAGTAGAGAGAGAGAGAGAGAGAGAGAGAGAGAGAGAGAGAGAGAGAGAGAGAGAGAGAGAGAGAGAGAGAGAGAGAGAGAGAGAGATCTCGAATGAAGCTCTCGCTGCATTTTCGAGTACGTATAAAAAGAAAAGTATTTGGTTCTTTTATTTCCAACTGAAATCAACGTTTCAATGTGAGAACGAGCGAATTAACGTCAATGCACGTGACGGATATACACTGATCGATGAAAAAGCGCTTCTCGTGTTTTCTTTTTCTTTCTTTCTTTTTCTCCTTGTATTTTCTGTTTTACCAATAACCGTGCCAAAAAAAAAAAAAAAAAAAAAAAAAGAAAAAACAAACAAAAAAGAAAAAAAAAGAAACGACAATATCTCTCATACATACTCTCTTCCGTTAAGCGATAATACCCGAGCCACAGCCATGTGAGAGAGCAGCAAATCCAGGACGTGCCATTAGCGTTACATAGATTTGCCACGCTGCTGCTGTACAAGAGACTCGCGCGCTGAATCAACTTGGCAACGCCGAGTGGATAATTGTCATTGAACAACCATTACGACCAAGCATTAACGTTTGCAAAGCGAAAATGTACGATAACGAATGACACTCGTGAATCGAAATTAACTTCTCTTAAATTTTTAATCTACAAGGTTCGATGTATCATCCTCTTACGTCCCTTTGCTCGTGCAACATCACGATTTTCGTTTTCATTTCGTTCCAAGAGACTAACGACTTCATGTTTCAATTAATTTTTCTGACATTGTATGAACTAAAAATGTATGAAGTAACAATGGGAAGGGTGGAATTTCAATATTTCAAAGAAAATATATATATATATGTGTGTGTGTGTATATAAAGTTGTTTCAATATAATCGACAAGACGTTTTATGACCCTTTGAAAAAAATAAAATCATGAGAGAATTCTTTTCCATGAACAAGGATACGTTATTAACGGTGGCGATAAGAAAAGACCGTTCGTTGAAAAAGAGAAAAAAAATAAAAAAGAAAAAAGAAAAATAAAGTAAATTATACAGGACAGCAATATCGGGTATTGATAGCAATAAATGAAACCTAGCGCAAGCTAGATTTATTCTGTTACAGCATGTTATAATACAAAATTGCGCATTACCCATTATATATAACTTTGACGCGTATGTCCATCTCCGCAGGCATTCTTGCTTGCCCTTTAGGTTGTCCCTTACCTAAAAAGAAAAAAAGAGAAAGAAGTAAAATAGATACTCGGTAAATGTTCTATTTTCGAAGATCGACTTAACATCATTGTGCGATATATTCTGTCTACCATAATAATATTACTGCTATCTAAATATTAGCTGTCTAAGTATTAAGCACATTCCCAAACTATGTGTTTGCTCTTGAATAAATAAAAAAATATTGACTAACAAGGGACTCACCCTTAAAGACACGACCAAGTGTCATATTGAAAAAGTAATATGAATTAAAAAAAGATACATCAGTTCTTCTTGTTTTATGTAAATATAACACAAATTGAGTGCTAGCTGTCATATCACTTTGTGCACTATCAGACAATCTGTTTGGAATCATGATCACATTGATATTACAACACTTTTTTTAATCCACAGTGTCAACCTGACATAATTAGTTCTCAAAATCTATTAAAAAAGCGTGTCAATGTCAAAATCTAGAGCGTATGTAATTATGTAATAAACTCCATCGCATCTCCAACAACAGATATCGTTTGCTCTTTAAGAACTTAGTATCATTGACATCTAATATTGAAACAAGAATTGATAATGGATCAGAAAAGGGTAAAAAAAAAATATAAATAAATAAATAAAAGAAAAGAAAAGAAAAAGGAGAGTAACACTTCCAACGACTGTTTATCTGGTTTTTTCCAGTCAATTCTCAAAATACAATCGCGCAATAAAGATAAAAGTTTGAAACGATAAAAAAAATAACTAAAACGATAAAAATAAAATGATCCTAAATCTAATTCCTATCGACGAATGAAACAACACAATGTATTATCGTAAAATATCACTATTAGAGACGCTGGAGATGAAACGGAAACAACGTAGGTAAACCGGGAACACAAGGGATAAAAATAGAAATTTTGAAAGCTAGTAAATATCCACGTTACGTTAGTCGGCAAACGGCGAACTGTCGGAGGAGGCGGTTGAAGCTGCTCACAGTTCCAGATCCTTGATAATTGTCCCCTCTTAATATCAATTAAACTTCGTTTATGCGCGTACGAGCTCAAGGAGGTGTGATTCACCCGTGACAATCCATGAAACGACTATGCAACACCGTTCTTTCCTATGTCAAAAGAGATATACATATACTTACCGTTTTCTCTTTTTCACAGGAACAATTATCGAGGAACACGAACACCACCGGGGGGGGGGGAGGCGGGGAATATTATATCTTAAAATTTTACCAATTAAATATACGTATACTCTAAATTAATAAAAAGCGTAAAAAAATCACGGGAAGAAAAAGGCACTTCGGACGAACGTATTTCAAGGCACGACAATTCGACGAGACGCGTGGTCATTTGGTCCCAACAGCAGTATTGCCAAAGCCGCCATATTAAATTATGCTACGAATGGTAAAACTCGTCGTATTCACGCATAGCCGACCGCGTACCTTCTAGTTCTCCCTAATTATTAAATATTTTATTCGCCCCCCCCTTGAACGTTACTCTTCTCTACGATCTGCCATAGATAATAAATAACTTAGACGGATATAGAATATCATTTGCTTGTGGCATAGTAAATGGAGGAAACAAAGGGACTCTATATAAATAAAACATTTTTAGAGCCTTCACAACAAAGAAGGGCATTGACATTTTTCTTACGCTTCACGAGACCTGCATTTTGCGTGTACATATCGTTCAAGAAAAAAAAAAAAAAAAAAAAAAAAAAATAGAAAAATAAAGAAAAAAACTAAAACTTTCGGTTACTCCAAACGAAACAGAAACAAAAAAGAATATGCATAATTAGAATATAAACAAGACGAAAAAAAAAATAAGTAATTCGTTTCGATAGTAGTGTCATCTAGTAATATATTGACAAAATACTCTCTTAATATAAACGCCTTTTATTTATCTTATCTTATACGTTTTTGTTCCAAGATTAAACTCCTTCGCCCGGATAATTCTGATATTAAATGATATTAATCCGCGAATACGTACAATCTACCCTCGGAAATTCTAATATCGTAGTAACGTAATGTCTAAGAGTTCATTTAAAATTCTTCTTATAGAAGGGATTCAATGGATAGGACGTTGACGATTCGCATGTTCGTTCGAAGTCTTCGTAGTACGAGAAAATTCCGTCGAGGCAGATCGAACGTTCTATCCTTCCACAATTTTTCCATCATCTGAAAACGGTGAGAACACTCTGTTTCATATATCGTTCGAGAGTTTTAGAAGTTCGAGATTCTCATAGGCACTAGGGAAATAGAACGTTTTACAACCCTCCTCCATTTCATGTAGAATCGTTGAAAATAGATCGACCAAAAATAGGGGAAACTTTTAATTAATTGTTGCATTGCCAATTACAAATAAGCTTAAAAAGAGTCATTTTTATAGGATAGATTGTTTCTTTTTTTCTTCTTTTTTTTTTTTTTTTTACCAAAATTTCTCCGCTTTATTACGTACCCTTTTATTCTGGGAAATGACAATGATTTATTGACAACCCTGACCCAACGTCATCGGTTAAGAAATTGGATAAAATCAATTGTCCACATTTGACACACTTTTTTTTTTTTAACACAATAAAATTATAGAATTATAGAATCTCGTGAAAGAGTTCGCATGTATTGAATTTTGCTTTCTTTTCTTTTATCTTTTTCCTTTTTAAACCCAACGGCAATATTGTATTACTACGAAGATAAATTTGAATTGGAACGATTTTACGATGTGAAGGAAACTCGATGGGGTATCTTGGGGAAATATTTTTTTTCCCAATCACATTTGTATTCAGATTCCTTACGTAAATTTGACGATCGAGAACATATAATTAGAAGTAAAAAGAAAGAAAGAAATAAATAAAAAAAAAAAGAAAAAATAGAATGTACGGTCGAATAGATTAATAATGTAAAAAAAAGGAAAAAGAAAAGGATAAGAAAAAAAGTGCAAAACGACGGAGGGTTTTTGAATTGAGCGCCATCTGATATTATGGCCCTCGGACTACTCCCATTCTCAAAGCAGTACATCGACATGAACCTCTCCGTAGTTTGTTTGCGTTCATCGGCTGTATGTATGAATTTCGTAGTGTTCGCAGGTTACAATAAAGCAGATAATTTTTCAATTAAAGTTGACTTAAGATTGGAATCGTAGTGTAGTGTGCGAAAACGATTAATCGCCGGATACGGAATCCATAACTGTTTAATGGATCCGACTATCGGTTGGTATCAACCGGAGCAGTTCGGCCCTGCTAAGGACTTATGGTTACACATTTGGGAAGCTGAGAAAGGTCTCGATATCTTAACCCTGAAGAACGATTCGTCGTCGAATGTGATGGGCGTTAAAATGCAACAAGATTTTATAGCTTTCGACTCGGTTAATAATCGTACGGGAGATCGTGGTCAGCAAAATACTTGCAATAGTTATTATAACCCATCACGTAGGAAAGGTGATAATCGTGCTAGTACCTACGGCATGAACTACAATTATGATGCCTTGGTCGGAGAATACGGTGGATGCCCGTGGCGTGTGCCTAATAAACATTATTCTAAAGGAGTTATTGGGTGAGCACTCAATCACCTAAGCCTTCTAACCCTTATTCATTATGTTATTTCTACGATATTCATATACGGGTATATAAGCTTTGTCCATATGGGTATTATAAGGTTAGGTACATTGCCATTCTACTTTGCTCGGTCAAAATTTCAAAATTTTTTCAACTTGCTCGAAAAAATATCACGATACGAATGGAGAGGTACGACGAACGATCGATCGATTTCCTACTTCGAGAACAAATGCTATACTTTACTGTTCATTTATCGGAATAAAAAGGAATTAGCTAGTAATAAGTTGTAGACCATGCTGCTGTGCCTCTTGTAGGATATATAGTTACATAATAGAATATTTATGGAATCTGGAATTAATGATTAGTCAAAATATTTCTTTAGTGACATAGACTTGTCTCGAGTTTAATATTCTTTTCTTTCTTTCTTTTTTTTTTTTTTTTTTTTTTTTTTTTTTTTTTTCCTTTATTTACCCATGATTATTCATTACAGCTACATTTTTGACATGATCATTTATTCAACCAGAAAATTTTTACTAAATTATTTTTCTCAAAAATTTTTTTATACAATTTTTTATGCTCTTATAAAATGGAAAAGTAATATATATGTAACACTGATATTTCAATATCTAAGATTTTTATCTGTACATTAACAGGTAATGATAATAAGTCAAAAATTAATATATAATATATAATTTGAAATATGAATATATATATTGAAGAATATTGCATGTTATATTATATATGAATATTCAAAGACATTACATTCATAAAAGGGTAATGTACTTTGAATTTTTTTATAATGAAAGTAAGACACAAAAGCAGATATATTATTGATATTGTATCAAATATATCATTTACATGATAAAATAGTTAGAAAAAATAATATGTCAGCAAAGACAATGAATTTTACTTTAGCATTCCATAAAACATGCAAATGATATTTTCTTACTCAGGTTACACGAAGAAATAGAAGATTTCTTTTCATATATGTGTCCATCCAATGAAGAACATAGTTTAAGAATACGAGTGGTTAAACGTATAGAACAAGTAATATATGATCTTTGGCCAGATTCGAAAGTTGAAGTATTTGGAAGTTTTCGTACAGGTCTATATTTACCCACTAGGTATGTATTATAATAGAATTTTTATAATTGATCCCCTTTGATCTATTAATTGTGAAAATATAAAATCTCTATATTTCTTTTGCATTCATTGTTTGAATTGAAATATATATAAACACATATTGAATACCATTGTACGCGTTCTTTCTTCTTTCTGATGTATTGGCAATAATCATAATTTGTTTAAAAACAATAATTTTTACAGTGACATAGATTTAGTTGTAATTGGAATGTGGACAAATCTTCCATTACGTACATTGGAACGCGCTTTATTAGATCAAAATATTGCTGAACCATCCTCTTTAAAAGTTTTGGATAAGGCCAGTGTTCCAATTGTCAAACTTACCGATAAAGAAACAGAAATTAAAGTAGACATTAGTTTTAACATGAATAATGGTGTAAAATCAGCAGAATTGATAAACTCTTTTAAAAGACGGTTTCCTGTACTAGAGAAGCTTGTTATGGTACTGAAACAGTTTTTATTACAAAGAGATCTTAATGAAGTATTTACTGGTGGCATTTCTTCATACAGTTTAATACTTATGACCATCAGTTTTCTGCAAGTAAGTTTCTACAAACTAAGTAACTCTTTATAGATTATAACATCAGCTTTAAATAAATTCAAATTGTGTAATGATTCATTACTTGTACATAATTCATTACTTGTGTAATGAATTTAAGGGAATGTATAATGAAGAATGTATATTATAAAAAAATGAATACTTTTTTAGTTGCATCCTAGACAAAATGCTTATTGTTCAAATGCTAATCTGGGAGTATTGTTGATTGAATTTTTGGAACTCTATGGTAGGAAATTCAATTATGTAAAAACAGGCATTCGAGTAAAAGATGGTGGTACTTACATATCTAAAGAAGAGGTAATGTATATTGATGATGTTTCTACTCCAATAGCAATACTACATATTAATAAAAAGTAGTATATCATACCAGCAGAAATTAAATCTCAAATAACTAATCGTTAACAAATATTTTTGCCTATTGATTATTTACATATTGTAATATATCTTATGACATTACCTTTTTGGGAATATTTTTGAATGTTTAATAAATTATAGGTTCAACGAGACATGATAGATGGACATCGACCTTCTTTATTATGCATAGAAGATCCACTTACACCTGGTAATGATATAGGCCGTAGTAGTTATGGTGCTCTATATGTAAAAGATGCATTCGATTGGGCATATTATGTTCTTTCTCAGGCAGTCAGTCCTTTAAATATTCTAGTTAATGATGCAAATAAAGTAAGGTAAGGTTGAATTAGATTGTAATAGAGGTTATATATAACTCCATTATACTTACCTTGTCTGTGAAAAATTAAAAATTTTTATATAATTTTTTTAAACTAAATTATCTTTATTGTACATACAGTATATTGGGAAGAATAATTCGCGTGACAGATGAGGTAATAGAGTATCGTAGATGGATTAAAGAAACATTCCCAGTACCACTGAGTGAGGTGGACTCTCTGTCTAGCTCAACTGGATCTGATGCATCCACTCTCTCAGCACCGGCTAGTGACACGGTAAATTTGTTAATTTATTGTTAGAATTAATATTTCCCCTATATTACATAAAGTATAATAATAAGTTCGCGATTAACATATAACAAGGTTTTGTTATTTATTTTGAAGGATTCAGAATGTAGTCGTGGAAATTCACCAAATACAGGTGGAAAAGGAGAAGAAAATGTTAAAGAGCGGCATGTATTTAACAATCAACAACCTCATCATCATTCTCAATGGAGGAAGCCTTTTAAAACAACTTCTCACTGTATGTGAACTCATTTGTAAAAAAAAAAAAAGTAATGATACATCCACTATATACAATTATTCGTTATATAAAAATATTATTTTTCACAGTAAATCATCAGCACAGTTCTAGAGGAAATTATCGTGGAATAAATAATAATATAGGTGGACAAAATAAAATAAAGCATAATCTTCACAGTAATGGTAGCCATAACAATAGCACTAGTCACAGTCCAAATTCAAGACCACACACATTGAAGAGAAAGAAACAATGCGTAACACACACACAGCGTGGTCCTGGAGATTGTGTACGGTGATGAATTGTGCAAAGTAATTTTGAACAATGTTAAAATATCACTTAAGACACGAGTTTAATATTATGATCGTGTGATAAAGCGACAGCAAATCATTTTTGTCACATATTAACTAAATCATTCTGTCGCGACATCATCCTTGTAAGTTTTCTCCATTCAGTCTGCAGAAGGGGTTAATATTTACAATTAAGCATTTGCAATTCGAATACGATATTATTCTTGACAGTACAAAAGATACCCCTGAAGTAGCTATATTTTTCATTTTCCAAGAATATATTTCACTCTGTACGAGAGCTTGTGTACCAAAGACGCGCGTACAGAATTGTAATATAATTCAAATTAGGCTAGGTTAAATTTTGTTTGCATTAATGCACATATTGCACATAAAGTAAGGAAAAAAATATGTAACAATATTTTGTTAAATATTGTTTTTAGCATTACACACTTATTGCCACCTTTGAATAGCAATTGTGTTCATACCCAGATAACTCATTGTAATACATTTATATATAATACGATTGATATTTCTGAGTATTAGTTGCGGTACATTTTTCTTAAGAATTTCACAAAACTGTAAAACTTGCTCTTGTAGTTATGATAAAGACTTAGTTTTCTATATGAAACTATATTCTTATAATAAGAGGGTGAGAGAAAAAAAAATGGTGATATTGGGACTTACCTAATGTAAATATTGTAATATACATAATCAAACATAGAAAAATAAGTCTAACAGTTATCTACTAAACTTTTTTATTTTGTATGTACCTAAAAAATAGTGTTTGTTACAGTAATATTATCACAGTAATATTTAATATGCATGTGAGAGCCACATTCATGAAAAAAAAGAACTTCTTTTTGTAAAATAATTCTGATAATAATAATTTAGTATATTTTTTGGATTTTATTGAAATCATAGGTTCGTAAATGGGTAAAAAAAAAAAAAATTTTTATCAAAATAATGAAAAAAAATGTGCATAACTATTATAGCAATCTGCTTTCAATTTTTGTAGTATTTTCTTGAAAACGCAATTTTTGCAGATGTATTTATTTTGTATACAGCTTGTCTGATTTCTTAACAATGTTTGATATCTTTTATATCCCCCCAACAATATTGTATTACTCTTCAATAAAAAGACGGTATATGTCAGCACCACACAAAAACAGATCAATCAGTTATATATGACACTGCATTTTGTGAAAAATTCTATATGATATTATCTTCTGACAATATGCGAAAAGGCCTTGATTTAATTTTAAAATAATCATGCTTGAGAATTGCTCTGTATTTATTTTAACACTGACAATGACATTCCAGTATTCAATAAGTTCTGATCACTTCAAAAATTTATAAATTGTCCATTTTACAGCATACAATTAGATGCTAAAATATTAGAAATAAATTACGTTTTTATATAAAAAGTTTTTGTATTCACACAAAATCTTATCTCATAGTCATTTATGTTCATAAAAGTTGAATACTCGGTAATATTAAAGTTTGTTTTTCTTTTTAAATATATACTGATTATTCAGTATTTTATTATCATTTAATTACATTCATGAATAAATTATGTTGTACGCTGTGAATGAATTTAATTAAAATATTAATTATTTATTAAAAATGTTTTTACTTAAATACTTTTTACTAAATTCTTAACCATGTAATTCTTCTTTCAAAATCTCTTAGAATATATTGTCTATTGAAACTATTAGAGAATAAATTAGAAAAGAGCAATATTTCAAATACAATAATGTCTTTATTATTGTTTATTTATTTGCAGATTTAGATTAGTATCATAAAAAAAAATTTGTATATATATATATATATATATATATATATATATATATATATATATATATATATATTTTAATTCTAATTAATGTTATATTAATATAGAGACAGAAACTGTGATTTTAAAGTATTTATTTGAACTTCCTAAGACAATTTGTACATGGAACGTTCATAATAAGATACTGTACAATTATCTTTTCATCTACTTGTCCTAGGTATAATATACATATTACTTATTATATTTTGAAACAAATCCTGTTATGGGATTCATGTCAAGTTTTATTATACGGTCTAACATAGCAAGCTGATTCTCCTCATCGAATGAAGGTGGTAGAGGTGGAAGCACTGAAATAAAAGATGAATATTTATCTTGGCCATACACACACATATACAGTCACTATTATTAATGATATAAGTATATTAAGAATATGTGTAAAATATATATATATATATATATAAAATTTTACCGTATAGTTTATAGAACATATAATACCAAACAGCTACACATGAAACTACTAATGCATATCCTATACAAAGTTTCCACTCTCCTGTAGGTGCATCCATTTCTGCAAATGTAGAGCAAAAACTGGCACGATATAATGCCTTTTTTTCCTCTATTGAAAGTTTTTTCCAGTTTCCTTTCTCTTTTTCTCTTAAAGCCTATACGAATTATATAAATATATAGAACATTAGATAAAGTATTTATGTTTCTTTTTCTCGTTATTTTACTTAAAAAAAACATAAATACCAGTATCTCTGGAGTATTAGCTTTAAAACGAATTGCAGGCATTGGAAAATCTGTGCGATCTATGTACGAAGCTGTATTATTAAATCCAGGACCGACGATATCTCTGTTACCAACAGTACTTAAAATATAACTTGACTTCCTCACAATATTCTTGCTTCCTTGTTGCAAACAAGTTAGAACAACATGGCTGTTCATTAGGTTATTCATCTTGTGCTATAACATCATTGAAGACATAAAAGTTAATGTATACAAATTAATAGAGCCCTTATTATATATGCCTACTATCATGTGCTCTTCGCTGTAATACAAATTGTCTATAATGATTTTAATAAAAAAAGTAAAATATGCTACAAATAAAATCATTGTATAAGCGATTTAAAAAATGTATGTAATCTTCAATAAAGATTAGTTAACTATTAAATATTTTTTGTTGAAAAAGTACCAACTTAAATGTCAAAAAAAAAAAAAAATAGAACGTACAGACATATGTATATGCAATTTTGTTAAAAGGACGTACTACGGATCGATTGTCGAAACAAAAAGTTTATAATTAAAAAAAATTTCCAAACTACAATATATTTCTCTTGCTGCGAGTTTTTCGTACTTCCTTACAATATCAAATGGATATCTGATAAATTTCGAAAATAAGTAAAATCTTGTATGAATGTATATATAGGAAGTTATCTAACATCTAAATGTTAAAGTGAAAAGGACATGTAGAATACTTAAGAACTCTTAATTAATGAAAATCTTTCCTAGACATAAATTTAATGTCATTTATAAAAAAAACATTAGAATCTTTAAAATGTTATTAAAAGTCGACGACTTACAGGCAAGACTTTACCCAAGGAAACCAAAAAATGTCTGTCGATAAGACGATTAGATCATACCTTCGCTATACTATCTTGAAGTGTAACCAGAAGTGTACAAATTCAATAGATATTCCGATAACAGTCGGGGATAGCGCTCTATATATCACCTTTAAGGCTGTTCACCATCTACCGCTCGTAGCGTGTGCGACATCAGCGACAGATGTGGACAAAATATAAACTACAAGGTCGATAGAGAAACACTATTCTCGCTATGCGCCTATTTTATCGATGAATAAGTTATGTAGTTATACTTGGTTATACTCCTTACACGCATAACCTAACGATCGAGTTAGTGGGTGAGAGAAAATTTTTGTATATAATAAATATAATAATATATCCGACAAACTACGTAATGTTTAGACGAATCTACATTATTGTTTAACCATTAGTATATTGTACTTTGTGTACATTATATATCTTTTAAATAATTATGAAATTACCAAAAGTATATTTGTAATTGCTTAATCTTATACGTCTCGAAAGAAAAGATTTCGATGTTTTCTTATCGGGATACGAAAGAAAACTGGTGGATCGATAAATGTCGAAGTCGGTCGAATATTTGTTTTTGTTGACATTAAACGTGTACGCATATACGTCGCTTAAATAATTTTGAAATTTATTTCCAAGATCCATTAGCATTAACGAATGAGGACATACTTGATAAATTTCTATTGGTCGTAGGATTCTATGTTCACTTTTATTTGAGAATCGATCGATAGGTCTATCGAATTATACTTCCTTGAATATAACAATGTATTCGAAGATGATAAGGAAATAAAATTTATAGGATTTGTAAATATTACGTGTATATCGTAACAATGCTACGTTACCGAGAAAATACCGAGAAAAATGATGCGTCGTTTATAATATAATATAAATTTAGATTGTCCAGAAATTTAGTTGGTTATATATAGTACAGGTAGCGCAATGATAAATCGATGCGATACATTAAACTTTCTTCAGCGCATTTGTTTGTGATCTTTGGTTAATGTTTGTTTAGCTTTGTGCGTATACAAATTTAAGAGGTTAGTCAGGTTTAGTCATATAACAGAAGAAGAAAACATGGAAAGATATTCGGAGAGACGTTCCGAAAGATATTCGGAAAGACGTTCAGAAAGACGTTCAGAGAGACGTTCAGAGAGACATTCGGAAAAACGTTCGGAGAGACATTCGGAAAGATACTCGGACAGACGCCCGGATAAACGTTCGGATAAATATTCGGATAAATATTCGGACAAGCATTCGGATAAGCATTCAGAGAAACGATCAGAAAAACATTCGGAGAAAAGACATACAACAGACACAATGACGAACAATCGGAAAAGAACTGTTGATCTTCTGACAGCGAAAACAGGAGGAGCTTACATACCACCTGCCAAACTACGTATGATGCAGGCAAATATTACAGATAAGTCTGGTGCTGCTTATCAACGTATTGCTTGGGAGGCACTTAAAAAATCTATTCATGGATGCATTAACAAAGTTAATGTTAGCAACATTGGTCTTATAACGAGAGAGCTTTTAAGGGAAAACATTGTCAGAGGAAGAGGTTTATTAGCTCGTTCTATTATACAAGCCCAAGCTGCTTCTCCAACTTTTACTCCAGTCTATGCGGCGCTAACAGCTATTATCAATTCCAAATTTCCCAATATTGGAGAACTTGTACTCAAACGTCTTATTATACAGTTTAAACGTGGTTTTCGTAGAAATGACAAACCTCTATGTATATCGTCTGGAACATTTGTTGCGCATCTTTTAAATCAACGCGTGGCACATGAAATTTTACCTTTAGAAATTCTGACATTACTTGTAGAGACACCTACAGATGATTCCGTAGAAGTTGCAATAGCATTCTTAAAGGAATGCGGAATGAAATTAACGGAAGTATCTAGAAAAGGTATTGAGGCCATTTTTGAAATGTTGAGAAATATATTACACGAGGGTCAGTTAGATAAACGTGTACAATATATGATTGAAGTCATGTTTCAAATTCGAAAAGATGGTTTCAAGGATCATCCAGCAGTTCCCCAGGAATTAGATCTTGTTGAAGAGGAAAATCAATTCACGCATCTTATACAGTTAGATGAAGCAATAGATTCACAAGACATTTTAAATGTTTTTAAGTTTGATAGTGATTATGTGGCTAATGAAGAAAAATATAAACAATTAAGCAAGGAAATTCTTGGTTCGGATGATAGCGACTCTGAAGCCGGTGAGGATGATGAAGAAAGTTCAGACGAAGATAGCAATGCAGAAACTGCAGAGGAGAAAGATGGTGTTATTGTAGATAATACAGAAACTAATTTAACTGCTCTCAGGAGGACTATTTATTTAACTATACATTCTTCGCTTGATTTTGAAGAATGTGCTCATAAATTAATGAAAATGCAATTAAAACCAGGACAAGAAATTGAGCTTTGTCATATGTTCTTAGATTGTTGCGCAGAAATGCGCACATATGAGAAATTTTTTGGACTTTTAGCAGGACGATTCTGTGCTATTAACAAAATTTATGTGACACCGTTCGAACAAATTTTTCAAGATTCTTATCACACGATACATCGATTAGATACTAATAAGTTAAGAAATGTATCAAAATTCTTTGCTCATTTATTATTTACCGATTCCATATCATGGGAAGTATTGTCTTGTATAAAATTAAATGAAGAAGATACTACAAGTTCCAATAGAATATTTATCAAAATATTATTCCAAGAACTCTCTGAATATATGGGTCTTTCGAAACTCAATCAAAGGGTTAAAGATGTGACATTGCAAGAAGCTTTCAGCGGATTATTTCCTAGGGACAATCCAAAAAATACACGTTTTGCTATTAATTTTTTCACGTCTATTGGTTTAGGAGGTCTAACAGACGATTTAAGAGAACATCTTAAATCATGATTATAAGTTTTCAACGTATACATAATGATTTCATGTAATAAAGCTTAGCCTATAAGATAAAGATAAAATTGTAATATAAATTAATAAATATTTTTATATATGTGTGTATATATATAAATATATATACATGTATTTAGATAAAAAGAATGTTTGAATATTTGAATCTATGACTTCGGATTTAAAAATAAGTTATAAAATTTTATGAATAAAGTTTGCAAACGAATAAAGTAGGTTTACCGAAAGATTGGATCTGTTTATAATAAAATTATTATTATTATTATTTCTCGGAAGAAACGATCCTAAATTAGAATAATCTTGACAATTACTCCTACTTTCCTCGATTAGGGTGTAAATATATCGTGCGTAAATAATTTAATATAATAACAAGTGATAACGAAGATAAAATTTTGTTGCGCCTACAAGGTTATTTTGCCAAATTTTAGAAAATGCGACTTTGACGTAATGCATATAATGACAAATAATGTATTTAATTATTGATAAAAATTTCGTATTTAAACAAGGACATTTTTCAGAAACTGTACTATCAACTGTTTTTTTATAAAACGTCAAAGTATATTTCATTACTTAACTACATAGTTTCATCGAACCGGTATTTACATATTTTTTTATATTCAATAATTTATTAACATCAAAATATAAATATATATATGTGTGTAAGATTAAATTATTTTCATATATACAAATTGCCTTTACAAGTTATTTAATATTTTTTATAATAGGCAGTGAAGAATGAAGTCTTTGAAAATTGTAATGTTACGAAATACGGGTAGAAAATTTATTTCTCGTAATAAGTACGTATAATTGGTTATGCTAAATTAAGAATAGAAGAAATTTGTGATTAACAAATAATAGCACCATGAAATTTAGTTTTCTTGCAAATAATGATCTATTCAATTAAAATGCTTTAATATTTATTTTAATAATAAATATTTTTTTAGTTCATCAGAAACATCTAAGTATGTAACAAACAGTGTAAGACCCATTGAATCTACTATAGATTCGAAAGAAGTAGAATTTTTTGGAAAATACAGCAATAAATGGTGGGATCCCAATGGTCAATTAGCTCTTCTTCACAATATGAATCATATTAGAGTACAGTTTGTACGAGATGGCTTAGCTAACACAGGCATTATTAAAGATGATACAAATTTACCCTTAAAAGGAACAAAGATTGTGGATATTGGATGTGGTGGAGGAATATTCTCTGAACCATTAGCTAGAATAGGAGCAGAAGTAATTGGAATAGATAATTCATTGGAATTGATAGATGTTGCAAAGGAACATGCCTCGTTAGATGCCAGTTTATCGGGAAGATTAAATTATGTTCAAAGTACTATTGAAGAATTTGAAAAAGATAACATAGAGAAATATGATGCAGTGGTAGCTTCTGAAGTTTTGGAACATGTATCTGATCAACGATTATTTCTTAAAGTAAGTACTTAAAATGTAAAATGAATTAAGCATCATAAAACAAAGCTTCTTTATACTTTTTGGCTTTTAACTATAAATTATTAGTCTTGCTCATCAATTATAAAACCTGGAGGGTCACTGTTCATTACCACCATAAATAAAACTTTAATATCTTGGTTGAGTGCAATTATTGCAGCAGAGTATATATTGAAATTGTTACCAACTGGAACACACGAATGGAACAAATTTATTTCACCAGAGGAAGTTCAACGTTTTTTAGAAACTTGTAAGATAGAGTATAAATTGATAAGATTTTTATTTATTTACAAATTCTTGATTGCATTATTTTGATTAAATATTTTTATATAACCATCAGGTGGTTTAAAGACAAAACTAATTCATGGGATAATTTTTAATCCAATAACACATAAATGGTCTTGGTCGTCAAACACTTCAATAAATTATGCGCTTCAAGCAATCAAACAATAATCAAAATTGCTCATATAAGAATATTTATTTGTTATGATTTATAATATGTAATTAACAACAACAAAAATTTACTTTTTTAATATAATATAGATTTCTGTATGTATTTACATATCAATTTACATTTATATGTAATCAAATATATCTATTAAATGTCTTCAGGATATACAACACCAATTTGTTTTCTAAGTTCATCTTCTAATTTTGCAATTAATATAGATGTATTATGAGACATTTTTGGGTGTTCTATCATACCTATAAAAATAGTTATACTTATCAAATTAAAAAAATTGTATATTGAGAGTTTATGATAAAATGATAAAATACCTTTCTGAAGGCAAGTACGAACTGCAGCAGCTTGATAAGACAATCCTGCACTATTTATGAAATTCATTTTGTGCTTGACTTCTGGTAAGGAAACGTGCACAGTACCACTTGGCAAATATACTTTAGGTGGACACCAAAAATTTGGTACACGTATCGTTCCTTTTTTTCCAATGATATAAGCCTCATTAGGCAAAGTTACTAAACTGTGTGTTAGAATAGTGGCAGTGCGATTGTCCTTATATAAAAGAGTTGTAGAAGTTGATATATCCACTCCTTCTTCATTTAAGAATCCAGTAGCTTTAATTGTGTGAGGCATTTCATTATCAAAAACCATGCAAATAAATTGCAAACAATATACACCTAGATCCAATATAGTACCACCGCCTAAGCTTTTCATACTAAAATTATCACACAGAATATGTAAGATATACATAGATTATATAATATCTTTTTAGATTAATTATTTAATATAATTACAGAATCAATAAATAAATATAAAGGGATATTATTAAAATGATAAAAATAAATATATCTATTTACATACTTGAGTCTTTCAACATTTTCCAAATTAAATCCAAACGGAACGATAACTTGAAGGATTTCTCCTATATTGCCAGATGAAATTTCCTTTTGAATAGCATCATAAACGGGGAAAAAACGACTCCATACTGCTTCCATGAGGAATAGATTTTTACTTTTTGCAAATTCTATTAATTCTGTTGTTTGCTTCAAATTCATTGTTAATGGTTTTTCGCAAAGTACATGTTTCCCATGCTCTAGCATTAACTTTGCTGTTTCAAAGTGTTGAGGATTCAATGTTCCAATATATACAACCTCTGATAAATATTACAATTATAAAAATTATTTAATATTCTTTATATGAATATTCTTGAAAATATCAAAAATATATAGCTATATACCAATATCTTTATTTTTTGCTAATGCCGCATAACTATCATAAGCATTTTTAATATCATGAAGTGTCGCGAAAGCTTGTGCTCTTGACAAATTTCTTGCTGCAACACCAATTACTTCATGTTCTTCTTTGGGTAGTGTTGCTAAAGCTGTTACAAAGTCGTGTGAAATTTTTCCGGCACTAGCTATACCCCAACGCGTAGCCATCTAATTAGAAATATAAACCATTAGATATGTACGTAATTGCTTCTAATATTAACTTTGCAAATCTGAATTATATAAAAGCATTAATTATTTATCTTCGATAAAAGTTTGTATATTTTATATAAAAGATATTTTTGATATAATTTTTTTGTAATGAAATTATGTTATAAGTAGTTTTAACAATTGATCGATTACTTACTTTGCAAAGGTTATATTAATTTCTTGTATTTTTCCAAATTGCCACGTTTCACAGATAATTATTATATGAACGAATAAACTTCACGTATCTGTTAGATAAGGAAATATATACCGACTAGAGCAATATATACGTGTATATTGTACACATGATAACAATATAAAAAAAATTACAAAAAAATGTACTTATCTTCAGTCATTTATTTACAATATTATAAGAATATTATAATTTAAATATTAAACTATTAAAATATATTATAATCGTTGACAAATGATAACATACTTGTTCATATTATTTGTATGAATTTAATAAAATAGTATAATTTCTATATTCGTACATACATATAAATAAAACAGAATAAATCTTGTTATGAATAAAGCTTTAATTTATTATGTAATGGTAAATTAATATTAATAATATTGCATTAAACGAACTGATATAGTATTAATATGCTATGTGATAAAAAAGCAAAAGAGTTTAAATGTTAATAGACGCTTAAGTTTCGAAATATAAATATTAATTTATTTTACTGATAATTATACATATACCATATATATGTGTCATATATCATTCAATAAAGATTTGAAATCGCGCCATTCTTTGTATTGATTATATACTGCGTGTGTAAATGCAGTGACTAAATAATTCGAAAATAAATTATTCGTCGATTATTAGAAAAATATTACCGCTATATATATGTATTATTATTATTATTATTATTATTATTACTATTGATAAACTGATAAATCGAATTAATTTTTTCTAAAGAAGAGGAAAGGTTGAAAAGTAAAAGGTACTATTCCAACGTACGATGTATTTTTAATGGAAAAGGACCTTTATGACAAAAAGTAAATAAAATACATCCGTGGTCATTAATAACTCACGATGGAGAGATTCTCCCTCTATGTGGCTTAATTTAGCATTTTCTCATCTTAAATTATCCCTTAGAACTTAATTCTATAACGAAAAATATTAGTAACTTTCGGTGATGTTTCGTATATAGTGAAAATTTGACCAGCCAATA
Source organism: Dolichovespula saxonica (assembly GCA_911387935.1). Lineage (NCBI taxonomy): Eukaryota > Metazoa > Arthropoda > Insecta > Hymenoptera > Vespidae > Dolichovespula > Dolichovespula saxonica. The sequence goes on along the minus strand of OU426998.1, from coordinate 3,863,612 downwards.
GTATCTCTGCAGAAGTATTGATTATTGCAGGTATTCGTCCACGTCATGTGATATATTATAAACGTTGTCCAATCACAATCGAGATTAACCGTTGGCGAAGATTTTTTCGTGGTGTTCGTTAAATACATTTGTGGACCCCGTTCATGCGCAATGCTCGTCAAATAAATTATTAAATCATTACGTCGAGGAGGTCACCTGACCGACTTGATCGATTTTATTTACCATTCTGCTCTGTCACTTCGATTGATTCTGTATCTCTGACGCTCATCTCGCGGGGAAGCTAAAATGGATAGTAATAAAGATGAGGCAGAAAGATGTGTCGAGCTTGCTGAACGTTATATAAAAGAAAAAAAATTGAAAGACGCGGAAAAATTCCTACGTAAGGCGAAAAAACTTTATCCAACGCAAAAAGCAGAAGGTGAGAGAATAACTCGACTAGACGATTTCTTAACTTCACTTTTAAACTTTTTATTGGTATAAATAATTACTTGGATCGATTATAGATATTTTTTGATATATTATTTTTGTAGATCTATTAACAAAAGTTAAATCTATGTCAAACCAAAATATGAAAACCGAATCTGAACCTAGCGTTAGAAAGAGACATTCTGCTAATAAGGAAAGTTCTCATAACCATAATACTGAATATACAAAAGAACAACTTGAAGCCGTAAAAAGGTATATATATATATATGTATATATATATATATATATATCACGTTTTTGCCGAGTCCGATTTTCATTTTTTTTGCTGTGAGATAACTCTTGAATATATGTTTATAATGTTGAGATAAAATAAAATAAATATTACCTCTTTTCAGTCGATATACGGCAATTTTTCCAGTTACTAAACGGACTACATTTTGAACGTTCAAAATATTCAAATGTTCAAACGTGATCCGCGGTTGACGCATGCCTCCTGATGGATCAGTATCATGTGACCCACCGGAGATGTGCGCCGGCGTGAACGTGATATATATCAATTATATGTGTTCGTAGATAATTGCTTAATCTTACAAATTACATTTATAGAATTAAAAAATGTAAAGATTATTATGAAATTTTGGGAGTAAGTAAAGATGCGACGGATAGTGAAATTAAAAAAGCTTACAAGAAATTGGCACTTCTATTACATCCTGACAAGAACAAAGCACCAGGAGCCTCGGAAGCATTTAAAGGTAAACTATATTTAGACAAATTTTAACAATCTAAAAAAAAAAAATAATCAAATAAAAAAAATGATATAATTTTGAAATCAAGCCGTTGGAAATGCTATTGCTATTCTTACTGATGTTGAAAAACGGAAGCAATATGATCTATATGGTCCCGAAGAGGAACGAGTACAAACTAATCCAACTCGCCCGAATCGTCCGAATCAATCACGCTATAATTACACACGAGGTTTTGAAGGTAATAAGATATTAAAAGACTTTAACCATGTGAATCCTGGGGGGGGGGTATTGAAAAAACACTGTCGAATCCCAAACAGCGCGACCACGCCCTTGTCTAAATAAGTATGAGAAGACTCAAGCAACGCGATAGCGCTTGTTTTATTTTATATCAATGAATCTCAATTGGAGCAACAGCGTTTCTTGTACCTATTGTAAAATGTAGTATTTACATTAAAAGGAGCTGTGTGATGTACTTGCGTCAGTAAATCTGAGCATGCGATTTCGACAATCAGTAACGCACCGTCAGTTGTCTCTAGAATGCCCGAAATGTGCTAGGTTTTCTCAACATAAAATCTGAACAGCGCGATCGCGCTGCTTGGGACTCATATGGTTAATAAAAATACATATTTTAATATTTTTAATATAAATGTTTTTCATGAGTAAATATTAATAATGAATAATAATACTTAATTGAACTTCATCTAGCTGATCTCACAGCTGAAGAATTATTTAATATGTTCTTTGGCGGAGGAATACCTCAGCAAGAGTTTTATGTAAGACGTCCAGGAAGATGGAATAGACAGCAAGAGGCACAAGGTCAAAATGCTCAGGTATTAAAAAAAAGATATATTATTGATAGTTTTTATTTAATAATTTATATATACAAAATTGACAATACTTGTTAACCTTCCAGGCTGGAAATGGAAATTATACCACATTTATCCAATCATTGCTTCTTATGCTACTAATATTGATATCTATGATGAGTAGTTATTTTATGTCGGATCCTGTATATAGTCTACATGCTAATTCGTAAGTTATTCATTATTAATTATTGCATAAATAAGTTCTCATTAAAATGATTTTTAGATTGAAAAAGAATGGCGTAAAATTTATTTCGAACTTTTAACATTTTTATTTTACTTTTGTAGCAAATATACGGTAGCAAGAAAAACCAAAGAATTGAATGTACCGTATTACGTCAAGGAAAACTTCCAAAATGATTATCAAGGAAGTATACAAAGATTGGAAACATCGGTTCAAGATGAATATATACTGAACCTGAGACAAGCATGTTATAGGGAAAGAAACTATAGTACGTATAATCATAATTTGCTCTGTTCTTATAATATGAACATACAGTATTCTATATATATATATATAGTTATGGTTTTCATATTCTTTGTAGAAGACGCACTATTATGGAAAGCTCGCAGTTTCCAAGATCAAGAAATGTATTATAAAGCGAGAAACATCGAAACACCATCTTGTCAGAAATTACAAGATCTGCAAGTTACTTAATAAGAATATATATATAAATGAATGTATCATGTACTCATTAGTGTTGTAGTTAGATAGACATATATATATATATATATCAAGTATGACGCAGAATATTTAGTTATATGTTCATATCTGCTGTCATAACTCTTTAATAATAAGGACCATACGAATGCTGGTTCGATTCATATATAGATATTTCATTATTAGCTAGATTAAATATGAATAGTCCATTTAATGGTAATTTTATTAGTAAAATGATTTGAATCTATATTATACGATTAGATGAGATAAATTTTTTCTTTTTTTTTTTTTTTTTTTTAAGAAAGATCAGATCAGTAAGGATATCGTAGAAGTTATTTATTTTCGTAGATTGAATTATGCTATTTATGACTCGGAAATCATATAATCTTAAATTTTTTAATAAACATCAGAAATTTTTAATTTTTTAAAATTCGGTTTCCTATAGCGATATAAGTGAAAAAAAAATATCTTAATGTTGTGTAAAGTTTTATCGTTTTCTTTCTTCTTAATTTTATATATATATATATGTTAACATATATGTTTCTAAAAAAGACTCTTCTCTTGACTGTGGTGATAGTAAATAATGGATATAACATCTAGGCATGTTGATAAAGAAGCAAATTGTCAAGAAATGTAAGCTTATAAGTTAAATGCAAAGCAGTCAAGATTGAAGTTTCCACTATAAAGTATTAATTTCTGCAATTATTATCAGAGTTAAGTTTTAAAATTAGTTCTACATAAAAATTATTTTAGTAGTAATGTATAATTGTTGTAGAACATATTTTTAATATAATCTAAATGTCTAATAATGCATCCTATCTTATATGCTTATTTTTTTTGAATTGCTATTGATAAAACAAAAATTATTTCCAATACATTACAAAATTTGCTTCTGTCAACATATACAGGGAAATAATGTACAAGTCTGATTTTGTAAGATTAAATGCAGAAATTTCATTTTTTCCCATAATAATTCAGTTAGGTATATATCTTATTGCATTATAAACGTCTATATAAGTTGTTATTATCAAAGAAATTTGTATGTGATTACAAATCAAAAAGATTTTGGATTTTTTAAACATTAAGTAAATAATGCAATTATCATATATGGAAATTAGTTAAACATTTTCAAGCTCTACATAGTTTATCTATTGTTAATTATTTATTAACATTAATATTAATTTATTAATATTAATTTATTTATTTATAACCTTTATTATATATTTTAAATGAACACATTCTACAATTAGATTGGGACAAAATGAAATAGCGCATAACTTATTATAATACTATACACTATTATGTTAGATCGCTTTAATGTACATATATTTAATTTTAATCATTGTGCAATGGTTTAGATTATCTCAAAAATAATATACATATCTTGAGTAAAGTATATTGCGTTGGGATAAAACAATATTTTTATTGATTTAATATATGCAACTATTAGCAAATTAAAAAAAATTCCAATCTTACATATAGTCATCATTATATATATACATATATATATATATATATATGTGGGGGCATATTTTATATATATATATATGTTAATATATAATGTATTATCATAATGTATTATTATTTCTCCAACTATTATAATTATTTATTATTAATATATAATTATTTATTCATATATATAAAATATTAATAATCAATGATATATGTATTATTTATGTGTCACAAAATATTACTTGACTGCAAAATAAAGGTACTCTCAGCAAGTAATGATTCGTTATTAATGCGCATAGTCGTTGATAGCTATCTAAGATCGATTATAATGGTAACTTGTAATATTCGATTAAATTACACGGGAATGGGAGAGGAAAAAATTGTACTCCCGATGGAAATTTATATGACTCACGGTGTACGGTGATCATTTGTGAAAATAATTTACGAGACGGACGCGTCTCGACTTTCCGGAATCACCGGAATTTGTTTCTTCGCCAACATGGTCTCGCTATTTTAATAAGGAGACAGTACTATATACATCGAGGTCCTTCCGGTTAACGGGCAGAAAATTAAATTAAAATAAATTACTGAGGGTAAATAATAAATGCAAATAAACGTTCATTATAATTACGTTTGCGTCCGACAAAAACCAGACCATTATATATCTTGATGCGTCGTCGTCTTGTTGTCGTAAGGTTTACTTACGATGCCTTGTCGTCAAATTTCGTTTCAAACTTTTTTAAACGGGGGTTAACAAGATTTACGTCATACAATTTTATTATTCCTCGGTCATTTCTCTGACCTCAACTTTAACCAGTAAGTTTGATCTTCGAAGAACCATAACACGTTCTTTCGCAATGCTTTCGCAAAATGCTCGAACGATGAAAATAAAAAATAAATAAATAAATATATAAGCAAAATCAAGAAGAAAGAAATAATAATAATAATAATAATAATAATAATAATAATAATAATAATAATAAAAGAAATAAAAAGAAATGTCTCCTTGTGCTAGAACGCACAACATTGTTTCTGTATTTCGAAAAATCAAATATTTTCGTCCGATTGATTTTACAATATTTCCATTTATAGCAAACACATATAAATATTTCAGATAACGGAAAAACGAGTCGGCTATTCTTTCATGATTGCAGTCGTACGATTGTTGGTATAGCGAAGGTACGTGACGCATTATCAAGTAGGGGTTATCACGCGGCGAACGATAAACACATTGACCTAAGAAATCTCCAGAAGAAATGGAGAGGATGGTAGATCATCGTGGTAATGGGGCAGACGACCGAACGATCAAAAATCAACGAAAGGCACGTGACCGAAGAAAACGTCATTGCGAATTGAGGGAAAGAGATCATCATAGTTTTTTCCTTCTCTTTCTCTATATATGTATACAGGGTGAAACATATAACGTGAAAATTTATCCTCTCATATGTATCGATTTAAACGAGTCTATTTTTTATATAATTTATTTTCCACCGTAAGGTATTTCAACTAAAATACGTTAAGGAGACATATAAGTACGTATATTTGTGTGCGTCTGTTTGTGTTTGTGATATCGTGTATAATCACAATATGCACTTCTGTTTCATGGCTAAGTTCTTTCGAAACAGATCGAATGAAACGCGTACACAGCAGGCAGACATATTAAATCGATGATATATATATATATATTTTTTTTTTTTTTTTCCCTAAAGGAAACGGATTATCAGAATTACGTTAAATGCAGCAAACAGCTGCAGACGAGTGAAAGGGCACACGATAACAGAAGGATTTCAATGGAATTGATGGAAGAAGAGGAATACGAAGAGGAGGAGGAGGAGGAGGAGGATGAAGAAGTAGAAGAAGAAGATGAGGAAGAGAAGGAGATGGTATCGAATCGTCACGCGAATTCAAAGATTAAAAAGGATACGAGACTCGGTCTGTGTTCCGTTTGTCATCTTAGCATAACCGAGAGAACAACGGACGAGACGAACGTTGCTTTCGAACGAGCTTCTTTTTCTTCCCAAGGACATCTTCTTTTGTGTCGTCGTTGCATAGAACACTTTTCCTTTCAATCAGGTCAACGCCACGTAAACGCAGATAACTTCGATTTCAACCTCTCCCATTTATTCCTTTTAATCATTTCTCGTCCATAACCCTTATTCCTCTTAATTATGTTTATAATTTAACGGGTCGGAGAGACCATCGTTTACTTTCATCTACGTACGTACGATCCGAGATTAACGAGTACAAACGAATTGCGTCAACGAAAAGAACCGATATTTATATATATATATATATATATATATATATATATATATATATATATATATATATATATGTACCCAAAATATTTTAGATAAGGTAAAGAAAATCTTGAACTTAACAATAAAACTATACCTATCTGTAGGAGAGAACAAAGGGATGACCGATAAAGTCGGGGTCCACGAATCGATACGCACCTCTAACTCTAATGATTCCAACGTGGAAGAAGGCTACGGGAGATATCAAAAGCGACAAAGTTATTGCAATTTAATAAGGAAGGGCGAACAGGATCGATACAATTCCGAATTTAAATTCAATGGACAGACTACGTGGGAATGTTCTCGTAGACCTATACGCTGTCCTTGTATCGATTGCGACGTTAACATCGCGTTTTCGGCACTCATCAATCATTTCCTTTTCGATCATCCGGAAATACCAATTCTGAGCGTTGAACCAGGCGTTAAAAGCACGTTGATAATTAGCTTCGAAGCATTGTCTTACGATACCAGTCGATGCCTGGCTCTTCTATTGGTATCCGATAAATTATCGTGAGTATATAACAATTATAAACATCGGATCGACTTTGAATTCGATTTTGATTGAGCGAAAAACGCCAGCTACCACGAATTCGACTTAACGAACGTTAGTATTGCTTATATTCAACGTGAATTTATATGTTTTCCACAAGAGATTCTGCTTCAAGGCTATTCAATAGCAATCAGATCAATCCCAAATACCGGAACCGTCTACCACTTCCGCTATTAGCCGCTCGCTTAAACCCCATAAATCATTATTCGCCATCCGACGTGGTTTATGCTCGATACGAAAAGAATGTTATAATCGTTTGGGTCGCGGGATTGGATATCGGAAATGCCACAAATATTCTTCGATGTAGTATTCAAGTACGTTTTGACCTATATTAATCATTAACGGCATTATTGGGGATGCACGTTGTTAAAATTAAAAAAAAAAAAAAAAATAAAAATAAAGAAAAAAAAAAAATAAATAAATAAAAATGCTCATCCAACAGGCCGTGGATAATATCGACAATGAAAGTGTACGATCATTAACGTACACGGGCCCGATAAATTCACTGAGGACTGCCCAACAACCGCGAGAGGTATTCTTTAACGGTGATTGTATCGTTCTTCACGAAGGCTTGATCGCTAATATTACTTCCGGATGTACCAACCTCAACGTGAACGTTATCATTCATTAGTATAACGTTTTCATTATCGGAAAACATCTATCGCGGCAATCGCTAAATGAAGAAACAATAGGATTGTTTGAAATATTGGATATTCGTAATGCGATGCACATTAATAACGAGGGAACGCTCGTTTACGATATTCCATTATTGTGAGAGATACAACAAAAATATGATTTAACAAGAACACCATATAGAATACTGTATTAATATGAAAAAAAAAAAAAAAAAATATTTATATATATATATGTATATGTATATACATATATATATATATATATATATATAAGATAAGAATACAAAATCGCTGTATGTATCACAAGCTGGTCATAGCAGGAGGACGGGCATATGCCTTAGGGATAAAACCATATTTCCTAGTTTTGGGTGCATATGCCCAAAGCCAACCATCGACCGTTTGATTTCCCAAATCTGCATATATCCAGTCGGCTCGTCTTACTGACAGATCATCTGGCGCCTGCGCCTTATAATCATAAAGTACAACTAATTCGGTGCCAGGAGTTTCTTCTCTGAAGTCTCGTAAACTTTTCTGTTGTAATTGTTCGCCACCCGTTATATTTGCATTACCAGTCTCTTTTAAATAAATATTATATAATTAGGATTTTAAACTACTAATTTGAGCAATCGAAAAATATGTTTCTTTTTTTTTTTTTGCATAATAACGATTCGCTATACTTTTTATATCTAGTAATTTGTGTCCATTGTAATTTTAATAATAAATATATATCTATATATATAAAAATTTTGTTAATTTATATATACGTATATAAAAGATAAACCAACCTAAAGTATGTGTTTCCGCAGACGTTGTCGTCGTTGCAGCGGTACCTGTTGTCGCATACGAATGAAGTACGTGGCCAGGATAAACGAATCCAGATGGTACAAAACCTTCGTTACCATCGCAATGTCTAAGCACCCAAAACCAATCAGGATCGTCTCTGTTGAGGACTGTCACAAATTCTCCCCTTTCCACGCTCACATCGTTTTCATCTCGTGCCACAAATGTATATAACACAATATACCTTCCAGCCGAGGGATCCTTAAAATCAAATCGAAAATGTGTCAAATTAAAACTTATACGCGGTCAAATTAATTTGAATAATTATCTTAAATTGATATTATGATTTTGGGTTATTGTAAGGATATACCTTGAAAAAGGGATGCACATCCGGTTGAGAAGATATAGTTTGTATAGAATTTTGCGATTGAGTAATATTTGATCGATTAACATTTATATCCGCAGTTACAACATTGCGAGTATAGCTTTCACAATCCGATGCCGATCCTGTATCAGTTTGTTGTGCATCCAATGCCTGAGAGCGACCCGTACTTGAGATATCACCGTCACCCTCATTGGATCTAGGCAATTTTTTTTTAACATTATTCATAAGAGTGGCAAGAGTTAATTCGGCTAACTGTGATGTATAAGGTGCACAGTAAGAGTGTGGTACAAATCCTTCCATACGCGTGTCTGCTGCTATTACATATACCCAGTCATTTTCTCTATACAATACATTTACTACCTAAGTCGAATGAAGCGAAAAAAAAGGCAAATAAAAAATCAAAATAAAATATCAAATAAACCAAATTAAATGATTTAAAAGACAATATAAACTAACTTGTCCTCTTTTGACTTGCAGCTCATCATCGACGCATGGAGTAAAGTCGTGAACAATAACCATTTTACTATCCGGAGAAAGTCCATTTTCCTTTTCTATGCCGACTCTTACTAAAGTTTCTATACTGGCACTTCCTGTGATACGACCAGGCGGTAACGGGGCCCTGGTTCCAACGCCGAGTCCTGTACCTCCGGCACCAACGCAGTCCTTTTCCAAGTTAAAGTTATGAATTCCGGCTATATAAAGTAAGCATTACAATAAATCAGTCTCCAAGAATAGACAGCATCGACGCCATCGAATAGGATATTAATATAAAATTAATAAAGTTCATGTCTCAGATATAAACCATTTTTCTTATTATCATCATTAAATTATAGCGGCTATCGTCGAACATTACAAAAAATTAATCGTAACGTTATGGATCACGAACTTGAAACCTTTTAACGTTACATCCGTATGAGAGTTATTTTTGCAGAAACATTTTGTTAAATCGATGAACGATAAACCCATTGCGAGAGGCTAATATCATTTTCGTTACACGAAAGATAATATCGTCCGACGTTAAGGAATTTATTTGTACGCCAAAATATAAATGTTACTGTTCTTATTACTTATTCTTTACTCACGTTTCTTTTTTTTCCCTCGACGTATGCGAACCGGACACAAGAAAGCCATCCCACTATGTTAAACCTGAACACTCAGAATATTACATTGCCAAATGAGGCGATCGTTAATTGCGTTTGAGAGTTCATGGAACCAGCAATGCGATCGAATGAAGCAAAGCGGACATTGATCTCTTTCTCCTTTCTGCGTATATTAATCCTTATTCGTCGTGTTCGCTGCGATAAATATATATATATATGTATATATATATATATTAATTAGAGAGAAAAAGTCAATGTCCAAATACCTTTTGATTTACCAACCGTAGGGAGACGCATCGGAAGGACGAATTTTCTTTTCTTTTTTTTAATATTTCATTAAAATAGCGTTAAAAGGTAGAAATTGAGAGCGCGCAACGCGACACCTGCAGTCGTTTGACCTCTCCCCTTAGCTCTGTCTCACTCTATCTCCCCCCCTCTTTCTGTCCTGTCCGTTCTGACCCCCTTCTTCCGATTCTCCTCCTGATGAAATCCAAATACGTTGGTGGCGCTTCAGGATCGCACGAGGTAGGATCTAAGATTGATTTTTCTAAATCGCATATAAGATTAAGCGTACTCTCTCTCTCTTTCTCTCTCTCTCTTTCTCCCTCTCATTTTCTCTTTTTCTCTTTCTCTCTCACACTCACACTCTTCCACGATATTTTTCAAGTGCATCTTTCAACTTAAAAAACGATTAAACGAAGACATATTTTCTCTCGTAAGAAAAACCTTTTTTTTCTTTTTTCTTTTTTTTTTTTGTAACTATTCTTCGATCTTTTTTTTTTCTTTCCCTTTCCTTTTCTTGCCTTCTTTCAAAATTACACGCTCTATTTCGTGTCTGCTACCAATGTGATTATGATTACTGTATGTGATTACAATGAGGACTTTATTTTTGACAAATTGTTACGGTAACAGATGAAGGAATCTCTTTAATATGTTATCGAAATTGTATTTTATTTTCTCAAGTAACACAAAATTGGCGAAGATGAGATTGTATTTTTTTTTTCTTTTTTTTTTTTTTTTTTCTTTCCTATAACAGTTCTTTACGTTTTACATTTAAAGGTTCGCAATCGTATGTTAGCGCGCGCGTGTGTATGTGTGTGTGTGTGCGTGCGCGTGGTGTGAGTGTTCCGTTTGTTAAATCTGTTGTATTTGTGTACTCTTGGTGTCACATATGTCGTGATTTTGTCGATCGATAGATCAGTTTTGTGTGTCTATGTATATACACATATATCTATGTTGCATATCCATATATATTATATACATATACTGCAAACTGATTTTCTCGTTACGATGCGCTCGACGAAAATGCGGGAAACGCGCAAACACATGTGAGTAAAGAATTCGATAAGTATATATAAAATCTTTCGATTTGCGTCACCTTGTAATATTGTTGATAACTTTATATCGGAGTACAAATGTGATAAGAGGGGCTGATTCCTACACCGCTATAATAACTCTTCCCCCGCATTAAAGTGTTATCAAAATTCTTATGGCTATAAGGATATAAACTACTCAAAAGTGATCTTTCATTATTTCTTTTTTTTTCTTTTTTTTTTTTTTTTTGAGGTATACAAAGTTCGAATGAGAAGTAAAATTTTGTACTTTTACTTTGCACTTTGTCTTGTATAATGACACATATCTTCTTATGTTTCTTAAGAATATTTTTATTATATTTAATGCGTCGTGAAGTGCTATCAATCTCTAATCTAATTAGTTACCCTTATAGTTTGAAAAGAAATGTAATGCTTATATTATAAATCTGATTCACTCTTTATTGAGAAAAATAAATAAGTTATAACCGAAGAAAATAAACTATTGACAATTTCCTACTTGCATTTACCTTGTCTTTACTCGATTGCATGTAAGAAAGAGAATGTACATGTCGATTTATAAATTAGTAAAATACATAACTTAAATTTTTAGTAAATTAAATCACTGGTAATACATTAATGAGATGCGTTAACCGCATCCAGAGATTTATATGGGGTCACGATCAGTTAAAGTATGTAGTAAAAAACTTATCGTGTAGTCACAGACTGCTGCCAATAATATGTATGCACATTAAGTAATAACAATTGCTTATATATCGCATAAAACAGATAACATTTCACAATTACGCTACATCACATCGCTGTGATAAATGTGAAAAATCTAAACTGTTTACAGTATCGCAATTTCTTTACTGTAATAGATACTACAGTGCGTAATTTGGCTACTAATTATTGCATAGAAAGTTCACATTGCAAATACCTTAATTTCTCTATTCAATAGTTTATCTTCTTTAATATTATATACCTATAATATAGATCGCAACAAATAGCTTATACTTTATGTTTTGAATACTATATTAAACATATAACAACAACAAAGATAATAATTTTCACGCAACTATTATCGTAAACAATTTTTTTCCACAGACTTAGAGTTCAATGATCCTGAATAAGAAGAATGGAATAATAATTCAATAAACGAAATACATAGTACTCTCACTTATACGCGTTTCATTTAATACAATGCACAAATTTTAATAAAAGCAAGCATTATAGATATTGCGTTTATTTATAATATATTTCCATTTGAAATTAAAATACACTTCATGTCATGGCAGTTACATGATTTAATGAAACTGTTCATATACATAGTTCTCAAATGTATTCAAAACCGAGTTGTATATATGATTTGTATTATGTATTATTAATGTCATACTCTAGGTAACTATGATAAACTGAGCGTGTATGAAAAACGTAGACTATTATGTTTTTTTTTCTTTTTTTTTTTTTTTTTTTGTTATCATAAATGGGTTTCTTATAATATTGTAATAATATAATGTGGCTTATGTATAATATATGTATATTGACCAAATGTTACATAAGATGCAGTAATGAATATACCTATTCTATATCATCGATTGTTATGTATAATGTCACATCAGAGTGCTTTGAAAATCTATCATTCCTTTTCCACTACATTGAAAATAAGTGAGATCTGTCCGAGTTACATGATTTGGAAAAAGTAAATATCTAATGCTTCGTGATCTTGATGCAGCGCGTTGACAATTATTATGTATGTTATTACAAATATGATAACAGTTATGGAAATATACAAAAAAGATTCTTGTATCGTGAATATGTCGATGTAACTAATGCCTAATATATTAGAGCATAGCATTTTCATGAGAGATCTTCGAAGCAGTCTCCACAGGATTGTATATGCATAGATTGCATATGAATATTGGAAACTGTTTTTTTTTTTTTATTCTTTGCTATATTACATAAATTTAAATATGTGTAAGATTTGTCAAGCCTAATGATAATTGATAGATTATATAATGTGTATCCAGTGATGGGAAGTATATGAACACAAGTACATGAAAGATGTATTATACCAATGTATATTTCTTCGTTTGTACTTGTGTATAAATATACATTTGGTAAATCGCGATATAAAATGAATCAAGTTGTTGTTATTGTTGTTCGTATATGTTTCGATACATATGCATCGATACGACAATGTTTACATCGTTAATGTAGCTTTCTCTGTACTACTACAAATCTTTTTTATGCATTTAACAAACAGATAAGATCTATAATATACGGCGCGTAACGTAGAATAAACTAGATAACGTTATATGCGTGAACGTGAAGGTGTGAATCATGTAAAAGTCTCCTACTACAATGTATGTACATGCATATCTAGATAATTTCCTATTCGTATGTCTAATATCACCTAGGTACGTCTTTAATCTAGTACCATATATACTTCTACCTACAAACTTTAAAAAAAAGCATCCCTCCCATCACTGTATAGAATTTATATTATATAGTACAGTTTGGCTCAATGAATGGGTCATACCTTTCGTAAAGATGGTATTATTTTCTTTCTTATTTTTTCTTTTTTTTTTTTTTGTTAATATTTTTTCTTTATTATTTTGTTTGTTTAAATGATTTGCCAATATCGATTGTATTGTGTCAGCAAACTACTCGTGTCGAGTCTCGCGAGTCGGAGTACTCGTAGTAAAAAGTCTGTTAAACAGATTTCTTTATCGTTTTATGCATCGAATATAAAGTAAAATGATATGTATATACAATACTCCAAATAAATACCAATATGTATCAAAAGCTTAGGCAATACACTTTAGCAATTTTTGGATTGCACATAAAATTAATCGATCGTGTTCGTCTATTTAATCCTCGACTATGTACGTATCATTAAACGAATATCATATGAGATATAGAAGTAGAAAGGGTAACAAATCTACATCACATATAAATATTTTGGCATAAAATAGATTTTATCTAATTTCTAATTGAAAAGAGATAATCCAGAAAGCAATAATATTTGCGATTTGGAGAGGGATAGCGATCTTTGAATAATTAATCGAGAAATGAGAGACTGTGATGTACTCATTTTATTTGTAGCTTAAAGTTTTCTGGTATTGAAAAATATCTCTCCGATGATCCCTACTAGAGAAATCATTGACTTTGTAGAAATGTAGATAAATTCAGCCTTTCCATACTAAAGAAAAAGATATTGCGATCGCGCTTCAAGATTTAGACTAAAACATATCCAATGACGTTATTATTATGACATATCACGAGCTGCTGGAACACACCTAGGTCCATGCTTAGAGCATTCCTAGCGTAACAATACAGCACCTAGGTTTTTTGTACTTTGTAATATTTCGCATAATAGAGTTATACTTTATACTAACATATACTTATAATGAGACAATATATATTTACATTATGCAATCATGACTACAAGAAGTTAATGGAAATTAGTTTAATCTCTTTCCCGTTCGTCCGACCAAACAAACGTACCGATCATAAAAACTTCTTTGCTCTTTCTTTTCTTTTCTTTCTTTCTTTCTTTCTTTTCTGCCCCCCAACCCCTCCCTCGTCCGCCCCTTTGAACCACAATTTCATATATATTTCATATATATATATACACACACAATTTTCACTTGTTCATTAAACGTTATCCGTTTAAAGCGGGCGTGGTGATAAATTATCCCAATCCATTTAATATTATCTTTCTTTTTTCTTTTCCTTGTTTTTCTTTCTCTTTCCTTTTTCCCCCTCGTATAATACATTATCTACATTGAATTATAATTAAAATCGACAATGAAGTATACTTACATTAAAAATTTCAAATTAACCGTAATAACATTAAAGGCTGCTCCTCGCATATCACATAAACCAGACATTTTCGAATAGTTTTTAGAATCTTATTATTTGTTAGTAACATCTAAACGTGGTAAATCGAATGAGTAAAACGCTTTATCTGGCCGAATGACAAGCGTCGCAATAATCGCATTAATCGCGGTCGTCTTTAAAGAAAGAAATTGGAAAACATTTTCTAAGGATTCGATTCTAATTATTACTAACCGGTTGGAGTGCCGATTCGGGTTCATTGTCGTTCGAACGTAAAGAGACTTCGGTTGCTTCTGTTCCTTCCTCTGTACTATCCGCCACACTACTACCGTTCCCAATATCTTCCTTTTTGACACTCTCGTCGTTGGTAGATTGTAAATGTTGCATTTGCAGTTGGCTCCGTAGCCTCGAGATTTTTCGGGCGTCCGAGCGCCTATTTCGTCTCAACTGTGCGTTCTCGGATGCGAGACGACGTACGAGCTCCAATACATCCTGGGGAACGTCAAGCGCCATAAGTCGTTCCTCCAAATCAATGGCGGCTGTTCCCTCGGAATCCGAATCACTTTCTGGCGATGACGTCCCAACTTCTGCTGCAGGAGGATCAACGCTAACGGTCGACGAGGTTACCGCGGCACTTTCCTCCTCCTCGCCGACGAGGACCTTTTCGTTTTCAACGATCGTCGTCGTCGTCGTCGTCGTCGTCGTCGTCGTCGTCGTTGTCCTTTTCTCCTCGATCGTTTCCTTTCGATCTTTATCGGTAGTACACGTAGGGAAGAGAGGAGGATAGGTGACCGGTCCGACTGAAGGTGCCGGCCCAGGTGACGACGACTTTTCAAGTTTCACCGCAAACTCTTGTTTAGGTGAAACGACGAGCTCCTGTCGCTTTTCATTCGGACTTTGGGGACGATGTTGTTGTTGTTGTTGTTGTTGTTGTTGTTGTTGACCGTGATGACGGTGCTCTTGGTGATGTCGTTGATGATGAACGGGAGGAGGAGCTGCTATCGACGGTATGGCGGGAGCTGGTATCGGTGCCAAGGCAACGTTCGGTTGAAAATGTGGCTCGAATCGTTCGCACTCGGATAATGGTACAACGCGTTCCGGATGTTGCAACACAGGTGGACCACGACTGAGATAAGAGGGTACCATGGGAGAACTGTAGAGGTAAACGTAGAAAGATTTTTAATACATTGAACACAGCGTAGGAATCGACGTCTCCCTTATATTTGACGGTTCAATTGATCAATGATTTTACCTGTCTCTATGCTTGCGAGAAGCGGTAGAGCTCCAAGGCCTGAACGCGGATGCCCCTCTGGTAGCCAATTCGAACACCGCCCATTGCATCTGCAAATATGGATCCGTCGCACTGGCCACAGGTGATACCGGATGATATATGCCTAAACCGTTTCCATTGTAGATTGTAGCGCACTCATCCTTCCCCATTTCTTTCTTCGCTCTTTTAATTAATTTCTCTGGCTCGTGTCTTAACTGCAATGCACAATGTTTATGAGATATTTCAAAGTTAGTAATAAGAATAGGTACGGCGATTGCCCTGACATTGATTCTTTAAAGGGTTGTTAGATCAGAGTCGATAGTATTATTGATTCTTCGAAGGGATAATAGATTGGAATCGTCGATGGTATTAGCGATTTTCAAGAAGTTTATCATCATATCGGACACAGGTATCTTCAAACGATTATGAGATAAGCTTAACTATGATTATTCTAGAAAGATAATCTTCACTTTGTTCGTCTAAATACACTCTGGTATAACAATGAAAAGATAACCGAAAGATAAAATTCAAGTGTTTTTCATCAAATCATTATCATATTTACAAAATAATGCGTCGTTAAGTGTAAGTTAAGAGAGAAAGAAAGGAAGAAAGATAAAAAAGAAAGAAAAAAGAAAAAGATACCTCCAGTTTCCGCTTCGAATTGAGTACAAGGTGTTTCTCTTTCAACTCTCTAAAGACAGCGAGCAACTTGTTGTAGTTTTGTTGATCCCTAGAAAGTAGAAGATAAGAACGCCAATTGGCAGAGTCGAAGCCCCAATGACACGTACGATTTTCCAAAGACCTATGAGCGTGTCTTACAAAACGTTGGGGAGAAAACTGGCATCCACATTCGAGACACTCTATGCACACAGAATCCTCGGACTCGAATAGGTCCGCGTCGAAGATACCCTTACACTTTCCAAAACACTCGTGATAAACTTTGAACCTTACGACCGAGTCCTCCTCGATACGATCGATTTTACCACATGCCTTCTTATCGATACTATCTTGATTTTGTAATAGATGTGGAGGCTCGCATGGTTCTGTCCTCGATAGGAGAGCACTGACGAGCCTCTCGGCGTCGGTCTGTGTGATCAGACCGCAGGAAGGCGCGTTACGCGGCAATATCCCGGACAATTTCAGTTCCTCGAGCTGATCGCGTGTACAACGGGAACAATAAATCTGTAACTCGTCGCAGACCTGATTGATCTGTTGAAGGGAAAAATCTTGTAGCACGGTGTTCAATATCTGCGGCAAACATAACCTCCTTTCGCCGCCAACAACGAAGCAGGATATGCTCTCGCCCTCGAGTACGGTCTCGCATCTCTCGGAGCAGCTTTGATCGGGAGCCGTAAGTATCGGTATCTGAAACTCAAGGTCCCTCTTCTCGCAACCGATTTTGGCGCGATCGGGCGGCGGATCCTCGTCGGAGTCGTCCAACGGCCGATCGAAATTCGTCCGTCGTAACCTGGAAGGTAGAATCGACGGTACCGGCGGTGCTGTTGCTGCTGCTGCTGCTTGATCATTGCCTTTATCAAGATCTTTCGGAGATGTACGTTCGGCTATCCGCTCGGCTATTCGTTCGGCGTCGATGCAGTTGCCGGAACGACTCGGTGCTGAGAAATGAAAGGGCGCCTGTTCCTGCAATAGACCCTTACGGTCCATGCCCAAAAGGGCCGAGCTCGGACCTTGTAAGCTCTTCACAGCCGATAGCTGATATGTCTTTAAGACGGTCTTCAATTGCGGACTGTAAGATTGACCGTTCGTATTGCCGGGTAATAATGTCTCCATTATTCGAGAATCAATTCTGCCCGTCGTCGTCGTTGTCTTG
>OU426998.1:3830463-3842963 GCA_911387935.1 Dolichovespula saxonica | reverse complement strand
GGGGATAGAGGAGGAGGGAGGGAGGGAGGGAGGGTAAAAAAGGAAGAAGAAAAAAATAAACGGCGATGTTCCAAACAGCGATCGGCCGATCAGAGGAATCGGCGGCAAACGCCGACGACCGTGGTCAGACACGGACGCACACGCAGAGCATACATATATACACGGACAGACAGAGAGACAGAGACAGATAGACAGGACAGACAAGGGGGGGGGGGGAGAGAGAGAGAGTGAGAGAGGGGGGAGTATTATCCGACGTAGCCGACGCTTTCTGCCCACCGTCGACGATCGACTCGCGACTCGGCGCGACGCCTCACCCCACCCTCCCACCCGTCCGCCCGCTCACCTCTCTTCTTCTCCTCTTTTTACCACCCCACCTCACCCCTGAGCGTTCGCGCCTCGCGGCGCAGCAACGAGATCGACGACGACCCGTCGACCCGTCGTCGCCGTGTCTTCGTTCTCTCTCTCTCACACACACACTCTCTCTCTCTCTCTCTCTCTCGTTTTTCTCTCTTTTTTCCTCCTATCCTTCTGCCCCTCGTATCCCTGCATATGCCGTCGTCGTCGTCGTCAACGTCGTCCTCGTAGACGACGACGACGACGTCGGTGACGACGATGACGACGAAGACGACGAAGACGACGAAGATAACGACGGATATTATCGTGCCGTCGGTCCTACACGACCGACATCGTGCGTCGTACCACCGATTTACTTCTCGACGCCGAGACGACAACGCGCCAACTTATCGATCGTGCGCGTTCTTTTTCTCTCTCTCTCTCTCTCTTTTTATCTAACAAAGTAGAACGCGACGCACCAATACCATCAATACTACCACACTACCACCAGGCACCATCGACGCCGCGCGCATATTTCTTTTATTTCTTTCGACTCGACACTACGACGATGCCGCGCTGCTCTTTTAAAAGTGCTCTCGTTCGAACGTCCGAGTATAAAGCGAGCGCGTTCTCTCTCTCTCTCTCTCTCTCTCTCTCGTTGCTTCATAGCAATCGTGTGTAGTAGGAAAGTAAGAGAGAGAAAGAAAGAGAGAGAGAGAGAGAGAGAGAAGCGTGTCGAATTTGTTATTAGCTAATATTTATTAGATATAAAGAGAAAAGAAACTTTTCGTTATTTACTCTGTTACGAGAGACGTAGTAAGCACGAGACGACGAAGGGAGGTCGGAAGGAGGGGAGTTGAGGGGGGAGGGGTACCGACCGACCGACCGTCGTATCGTCGCATCTATCTCTTTTCTTTTTCTTCCTCACGTTTTCTTTATTGCGCACACGCTATTTCTCTCTCTCTCTCTGTCTTTCTATCTGTCTGTCTGTCTCTCTCTCTCTCCGTCTATGTTTTTCAGCGCGCACGTTCACGTACGGCTCCTCGCGTAAACACGAGCTCTCGAGCGCGCGCGCGCGCCTGCGTGCTGCGGGAACTCGTGGCAGCCGTTCGGAAGAATCCCCGTAATCTTGATGCGTCTCTCTCTCTCTCTCTCTCTCTCTCTCTTCGTCTCTCTCTCTCTCTCTTTCTTCGTCTCTCTTCGTCTCTCTTCGTCTCTTTTCGTCTCTCTTCGTCTCGCTCCCTCTTTCTCTCTCTCTTTCCCGTTCTACCGTTCCCCCTTTCGTACCCCTCTGCGCCGCTTCGCAATCTATCGGCCGCTGTCCTCGTCTCGACGAGCGTTCGTTCTCCCCCCTTTACCCCGCCCCCGCCCCCTACTCTCCCCTCTATGGTAGCCGGAACGTACCTCTCACCGCGCGTCTCGAATGCTCCACGTTTCCCCTGTACCGTTCTTTGTGTACGTGCGTGTGCGAGCTCGACGTCCGACGACGTCTCGCCGCTCGATCGCTACTTCGTTGTTGATGATGGCGTGCCGCGGGGAGAAGGGGAACAACGGCGGCAACGACGGCGACGGCGACGGCGACGGCGACGGCGGCGGTCGGCCGAGCGTCTAGTCATGTGACCTTCCCGTCAAAATAGTTGCGTACATGTGTGTGTGTGTATGTATGTGTGTATCTCTCCTTCTCTTTCTCTCTTTCTCTCTCTCTCTCTCTTCTCTCTATCTTCATACGTGTTCTTCTCTACGTGTGTGCGCGCGCGCGCGCTCGGCTCGACTCTCTCTCACAGGGGGCAAGCGCGCGTGCCGCGCCAACTCGACGAACTTCGGACACGCACCTTTCTTCCTACGATCCCACTCTCCTTGCCTCCTTCTCCTCCTCTCTCTCTCTCTCTCTCTTTCTTTCTTTCTCTATCTCTCTCTCTCTCTCTCTCTCTCTTTCTCTCTCTTAGTAGTATTGTGGTGGTGGTGGCTGCTCATTGTCAGGGACGCCCGAAGGTATCGACTGGCTTGTTCGACTTCTCTGCCGACTTGACTTTCTCTCCGTTCTTTCTTCTTCTTCTTCTTCTTTATCTCTTTTTTAACCTTATTACAAATCGTATTTTCTGGGACGCCAGGATTCTACGCGCATTATTCTCGTTCGCCTTTTACGCCCGTACCTCGTCGTCGTTTATTTCCCTTTTTTTTTATATCTTTTTCTTTCTTTTTTTTTTTTTTTTAATTAACATACTCGGCGCTCATCCGAAGCGATTTACTGGTCGTTTGTACGAAAAAAGAAAAAAAAAAAAAAAACATTTATTGACAAGCATATCAATATGCAGATACTTTTATTACGATTCGCGAGATATTACCTCGGCTTCGATCTGTGTTTTATACCGATTTTACCTTTATTACCGACCGCTGTTAATTATCGACGTGGTTCGCGGGTATTTTTTTTTCTAAAGATGTATTCCTCGTTGGTAATAAAGAAAAATTCATTACCGACGTATGGATATTACCGAACGCATTGAATATTCGTTACGATAGAATACTTATCGATTGCACCGACCGACGTGCATACACGTTCTTAATCGATCCACCAACCTACGTATCTCCTTATTGTATGTTACCCGCGCAATTTCTAACACGTACATACGCGCGCCTATGACGACACACAACCCTTCCTCGTGACCTCCATCCTGCAAGTTTAATACACGAATACACGAACACACACACACACACACAGATATATATATATATATATATATATATGTTTTAATTATTTATAGTATTAATAAACTAAACTTTAACGATTACTCTTTGCTGTCTCAGTCAACAAAATTTGCTTGCGTGAAATTGAATTATCGATTACGGAAGATGACGATGCGTAGATTTTTGTGCTTGAAAGACTTTGCAACGCGATCCTTGATCTTTTCGCAATATAAATTTTTTTCTTTTTTCCCCCCTTGAGCATTTATATCGATTAAAAACACCCACTCGAGGAATATATATCGTACATAGATAAAAGACAGAGAAAGGACGAACGTTGTAACAGAATTTATTACGTTTCTTGTTAGGGGATTATACATGTTACGATAAACAGAGTAACTTTGATAAGGATTGATATATTGATTTAAGCGCTCGGAAGGTGGCAGCGCGACAACTCTTGTACGATGATGTTTAAATACATTTCGTCTCGCGATGCCACCAATTGGATGGCTTTACGGACGTTTGTAGCAATCTCCTATTGGCGTACACATTTTTAACGTTTGAATCGAGTTACGAGGCGTTTTGTAATCGCTGATTGAAACATCTCGAAAATTATTATAACGCACCAGCTCGTCTTTTTATCTTTTTCTTTCTTTCTTCCTTTTTTTTTTTTTTTTGTTATTTCTCGAATATACACAGTGTCGTTTTGTCGTGACATTTACGTATCAATGATTAATGAAGGATAGACGAATAACGAGATCGAAATATCGCGCGTCTCGTCGTTACGACGTTCATTGTCGCGATGCGCGCGCAGTTTCGATTGTTCTGTAAGCGCGATCTAAAAGTAATAAAAAAAATAAAAAGAAAATAAAAAATAAAACAACCGAACATGAAGGGATCGTTCTTTAATATCAATTGATTTTAACTACTGCACGTCGTTCGCCAATATTTTATGTTCTGCATGTTGTGTGTGTTTATATATATATATTTTCTAAATAAGGATCGATCCGTTCGAATTTTCCCGGCTAATCGGAGTGTTTGGCCACTTGTTGCACGCAGTATAAATAAAGTGTGTAAACAATTGAACGTAGAAAGACAGAGAGAGGGAGAGAGAGAGAGAGAGAGAGAGAGAGAGAGAGAGAGAGAGAGAGAGAGAGAGATAGAGACAGAGAGATAGAGAGATAGAGAGATAGAAAGAGGAGAGAGAAATAGAGAGAGAAAGGAGAGTGTTGGTACGTAACGAAAGTATGATATAATGTACACGACATAACCTCGCTGGCGTTTCGCTCGATAACGTTATCCTTTTTATAGCTGCGCTTAAATCAGCGTATATTTCATAATTAACAACCCCCTACGCGAATATTTGCCATTGAACCGCACACCGCGGAAGATTATATACATATATAATAATATATTTCGTAACAGAAAATAACTAACAGACAACTGTCATCGTATTTTGTTTGTAATTCTTTAGATTCTTTTTTTTTCTTTTTGGGTCTTTTTTTTGTTTTTTTTTTGTTTTTTTTTTTTCTTTTTTCTTCTTTTACATAGTTTTTGTCTTGTATTTTGCTTCCTCATCTCTCTCAAAGCGAGCTTAACTACGACTTATCATTATCATTTAATTTTACACTTAAAGACGACACGTTCACGCGTACGAGAGACATTCCGTTTCTTTTTTTGTTTTTGTTTGTTTTTTTTTTTCTTTTTTATGCCATTCGCTCTTCACGCCATCCTCCCAGGTCCAATATCAACGGTACTCTCGCTATATAATCTTGAATATATATATATACATATATATATATTTTAATCTCTCCCGAATCGATAATTCTCAACGATAAACCTAGCGCAACTCAATACTATCTCTCATACGTGAACATGATTAAAACTTACATCGAACTTACAATGAGATTTAAAACTCGACGCAACAATTTTTGCGCCGCATATCGGACTTATTATAGTATATATATATATATAAATATATATATATATATATATATTTATATATATATAAGACTTTTATTTCCATTTCTTTTCATTTAATGATAGGACATCGTCGGTACATCTAAAACAGAACATACGAGACAGACGCCTTCCCTTAAAACGGATCTTTACAATTTTATAACTTCGATCGACCTCGGCATCGACGAATCTTACTCCGAGATCGATTTTAATTTCTTCTTTTTTTCTTTTTTCTTTTTCTTTTTCTTTTTCTCTTCTTTTTTTTTTTCTTTTTCCCTCGTGAGTTGTCATCGCGCAATACGTACACACATAAATCGCCAAGTCTTTTTAATAATTTTTTATTTGCATTTTCTTTTTTATTTTTTTTTCCTTTTTTTTGTATCTTTTTTTTTTGCATTTCTGCTTTTTCCTATCATCTTGGAATAATGACGAAGAGAATTGTTCAATTGTAACTTTATACGATGATGATAACGTGCCACATGATGCCGTGCATAGTATAACCGCCTTTCTCTCCATTATGCGCACGTTTTTATTAGCGCGCACCTATACATATACATATACATATACATATATATATACATATAGGTACATGTATGCATATACATGTATACACGCTCATAATACGTATACACGCGCGCGCTCTATCGAAGAAGAAGAAAAAAAAAGTGAAAGAAAGCAAGATATTAAGAAAAAAAAAGTAAAAAAAAAAGAAAGAAAGAAAGAAAGAAAACAATCAGATATCGCAAGGAAATAGGTTTGAAAAATTGTGTAAATACAAACATGCCGCGAATGTGTGTTTGCACGCAGCGCGAACGTTCTTTTTTTTCCTTTCTCCTTTAGAAATACAAAAGCTAAAAGCGCCTTACGTTACGATAATGGCTTATTTTTTTTAGTATTTTTTTTTTCTTCTTTTTCGTTTGTTTCACATCAATAATCACGTTTCGCTAGAGAAAACTTCTTTTTTCTACATTTCACATTTTCAAAATTATCTTGACGTTCGACAATGGCGAATAATCGAAATATCTTTATTTTTGAGAAATGACAATTAAATATATATACACACGCAAATATGTATATACGTGGATGCAGAGAAAGAGAAAGAGAAAGAGAGAGAGAGAGAGAAGAGAGAGAGAGAGAGAGAGAGAGACATGATATACATACATATATAAATAATACATATATATATATATACATATACATATACATATATATATATATATATAAATACATATATATATGGCACTTGAAGCAATTATTATTAATCGCGCGTTCTTCGAAGTAACGTGTTGTTAAAGAGCCGTCAAGAAAGAGAGTCCGTTAATACATATTAAAATTCGTAGATATGTGTGTGTATGCGCGTACGCCTATCGATAAGGAATGCTCTCTGTTTTGCATTACTACTACTTCCATTTCCACTGGTAATATTTTTTTGTCTCAGATATGTATGTATTTATGTATGTATATAATGTATGTATGTAATGTATGTATGTATGTATGTATGCATGTATATATGTATTTATGCGTGTTATGTATGTACGTATGAGTACACATTGATTGTATTACGCTGCGTTCACGCCTCTATGCATATCGCCAAGTAGGGAGATAGAAATAGAGAGAGAGAGAGAGAGAGTGATAGATAGATAGATAAAGAGAGAGAGAGAGAGAGAGAGAGAGAGAGAGAGAGAACGACGTTTCGCTTCAAGGTCGATAACCTTTCTTTTTCCGAGGTCTTCGACGAACACGAAATTTATTTAAACGAGCGCGTAGGTACGTACACGTCTAGGTAAAGAGAATATTACCTGCGAATTAGAACGACAGAGTATATGCCCGAAGCTCGTTTGTGTCTCTCTATGTGTGCTTGTGTTTCTGTGTGTGTGTGTGTTTGACACAAGTTATAAGATAAAATGCAAGATATAAGACGTATATTTACGTTCGCGTGTATGTCTCTCTTTCGGAAGCATGTCTCTCTTACTTTAACTTTTATACTATGTTGCTCGTGTGTTTCTATTCGCATTAGGTTTATCTCCATCCGTGCGTTTCTCTTTGTCTCTGGTTTGTGTGTCCCTTTTCGATTTCCGAACTATTTTCTTTTCATTCTTTCCCCTCCTCCTTTCCCCCAGCCACTTTTTCTACTTTTATCGGATTTCAATGGAATGAGCTATTTCGGTTACGAAAGTGACAGAGGGTGAGAGATAGAAGATAGAAAGAAAGGAATAATCATTGTGAATTTTTTTTTTTTTTTTTTTTCTAATCATTCATTTTCAATCATAATATATATATATATATATCCACATAAAAGGACACTTTTCCAAGTAGTATTGGAAAATAATTTCGATAGTTTCTCCTCTCTTTCTCTCGTAATACCGCCTTCGAGCGTGTTTTCAAAATTATTTTTGTTTTTATTTTTTCTTTTTTTTTTCTTCCGAGCTCTCGTTTTCAAACGAACGACAAAGCATACGCGAACTCTACGCGAAAGATTTATATGAATATATTCTGTAGATTTTGTCGAAGGATAACGAGAAAAAGAGAGAGATACTAACAGGAAAGATGAAGGTACTTAAGTGCCATAAAAAAAAGAAGGAAAAAAAAAAGAAGAAAAGTGTGCGTTTAATGTCTCTACGAAATTTTCAAGCTTATATCCAATATCGTGACGAAACGCCTTTCAAAATTGAAAGTACAATCGTAACCGTTCGACAAATGTACTTTCCTATTAATTTGTGATCGTTTCGAAGAAAACGAAAAAAATAAAAAAGATTACGAAAGATAAGGAAATAGAAAGAAAAGATAAAATAACGAGAAAAGTGGGTAAAAGAAATGAAACGAAACGATGATATGATCCTCGAACACGTACCCTCTTCATCTAAAATAAACATTAGTTTTCATCGAATTGATTGAATGTGTCTTCTCACTGGGAACGAATTTATTGCGGGTGATACTTATTGAGGAAGAATCTGTGTTTATATCATATCTTGAGTTTGTTCTTCAAACATTGCTCTCCTTGCTGAGATATACGATATGCGTGAAGAACAAGAATAAAAAGAATAAGAATAAGAATAATAATAATAAGAAGATGACGTTGAAGAAAAATGAAGAAAATGAAGCAAACCGAAGACCATGAAGATGAAAGACAGAATAGAAGAAGTAAAAGAAATAAAAGAAGACGAAGTATAGAAGAAGTAGAATTAGAAGTAGAAATAAAGGAGGAGACTACTGTTGCCAGATGATAAAGATATAAATGAAATGAAAGATAAAAGAGAAGAGATTATTATTATTATTGTTATTATTATTATTCGATCAATTTATCTCTGGCGTGATCGTCGTTAAGTTTAAACGAGAATCATCTTATCTAAATTATTTTTTTTTTTTTTTTTTTTTTTTTTAGGGGAGAACGAATTCGTCGTCCGATAAAAATGCAACGACTAAGTGTGTGTTGATGATGAATAGAAGCACAGTACGAGGAGGACATACATTCCGCGAGTTCACATACAATGTGTCCATATTAATAATCTCATGTCTATCTACTGTCTGTATACTGTGTTTTTTTGTATATACTATTATATGTATGTGTATATATATATATGTACGTACGTAAATACGTATGTATGTATGTATGTGTACGTGCGTGTATGTATATATGTATATATATTTGTCTTTTATGTACGTGCATACGCGTAGAAACAGCTCGTTAGAAAATTGCAATACGCTATCGCGTTCGTTCCTGTTGCTCTTAACTGTTCCGTCGATATCGCGGATCACCTTGGCACTTCTCTTTATAAATGAAAACAATTAATTTATTCGATTTACATATTATCCTTCCTTCTCTAATTTTCTACTGTCTTTCTCTCTCGCGCACGCGCGCGCTTTTTCCAGTCTTTATCCTTTGAAAACCATTTTCTTCGTTCATTTTTTTTTTATCTCCATCCTTCCTTCCTTCCTTCTTTCTTTCTCTTTTTTCCCTTTTTTGCTCGCTCGCTCGCTCGCTTGCTCTTTCCTAAAAAATATCGTGTACCGTACGCGGCACGTCGTTTATTATGAGAAAATTCGAGAGATTTAATAAGTCAAAGTCTTACCAATTAAATTCGTAACATCCTAAGAAGTCCGTGCATCTCGATTTGTACTTTTTTTTTCTTATCTCTTTTTTTTTTTCTTCTTTTACTTTGCTTTTATGTATGTAGATATTATTATTGTGTCTGTGTGTGTGTATGTGTGTGTGTGTTTACGTGTATTTCCTTTTGCTATTTTTTTCGTTTATTTTTCATTCCACTCTTTCTTATCTTCCTCTTTTTTTTTTTTTTTTTTTTTTAGTTTTTCTCATTTTTCTTTCTTTTTTTTTCCTCTTTTTTTTGTCTCTTTTTTTTTTCTTCTTTAAACACGAAGAGATCTTCGTAACTTTGTAGTAATGACGATAGACCGTGTTGCTTCGACATAATATAATCTGAAGTTAATTTACATCCATTACGATTAGTAGTTATTCCCCGTATACAGAGTGTTTAGATATAAGAACAAAGAAAAAAAGAAAAAGGATTCATGATTTAGAGGGCATGTATTTATAGTACTAGTTGAGCTGAGTAAAAAAAAAAAAAAAGAAAAAAGAAGAAAACCTTGGTCAATGTTCATCGAAAGAATTGATCCTAGTGATAAATTATAAATGATAAATCAATTTTTTTAATTGCAAGTGATTCTCTCTCTCTCTCTCTCTTTCTCTTTCTCTCTCTCTCCCTCTCCCTTTATTTTCACGCGCATACCCTCTTTTACTTCTGTATGTAGCTTGGGAACAAACGATTGAGTCGAGTTATATCGGTATTTAAAAAAAAAAAAAAAAAAAAAAAGAAACAAAAAATTATGCCCTCTCGATCGTAGGTAAAGGATTTTTTTGATTTTATGCACGATAAAGAGTTCCTTCGTCCGATTTTATGATCATCGCGAAATTAGATTATCATCGAAAGATAGATAGAAAAAAAAAAAGAGAATATAAATAAAATTCTCAATGGACATTTTCCGTTTTATTATTTAGGTATATATATATATATATATTATATATTATATATGTTCATACCCGATGAATGAACTTATAATGCAAGAATATTTTGAAAAAGAGAGAGTAGTACACATTTTCCGTTGTTATCAACGTATGGAAGCTTGTGTAGTAGATAATGGAAGCAAGAGGAGACATATATGTAGCTTTAGTAAATATATATATACAGATGGCGCGCATACGACTAACAGAAGCAATTAAATCGTTATCATTATCTAAACTGGAAATTATTATTTATAAAGGTCTCTCTGTGTCAAGGTCAATTTTTCTTTTGCATCCTTTTTCTTTTCTTTTCTTTTCTTTTCTTTCCTTTTTCTTTCTTTCTTTCTTTTTTTTCTTTGTTTTCCTTTAATTCGCGAGTCACATTTAATTAAGAATTTTGTACTCAGCTTAATAAGCACCATATATATGTATCTCTTCTAAGTCTTGAATTCTTTTTTCAACATCCTATATGAAGATATGTGTTTTTGTGAACTTTAGTTTTTCTTTTCTTTCCCTGTTTTTTTTTTCCCTTCCCACCTTTCTTCCTATCTTTCTTTCTTTCTTTCTTTCTATCTTTCTTATTTTGACAGATCAATTTCACGACGGATTAACGTCGCTTTTCTATATATTCGAGTATATTCGCGGGATAGTACATTTTCACGTTTCCCTGAGTTTTGATTTTAGTACAGTTGCTTTTTTTTTTACGTGTGTCAACGAAGAGGAGGGAGTGCGATGGAAATAGAGACAGAAAGGAAGAGAAATAGAGAGAGAGAGAGTGAGAGTGTGTGAGAGAGAAAGAGAGAGAACGTAAAAGACAGATGGAAGAAGATATAGATAGATAAAAGATAAATGACACAGAGAAAAAAAAGAGACAGAAAGAAAAAACGTAAGAAAAGTATAGAAAGTAGAGAACGAGAGAGATAGATAGATCGATAGATAGATAGATAGATAGATAGATAGATAGATAGAGAGAGGTAAGTAATCTGTTTTCGGGGAATGCATTAACGCAGTAGAGAAAAATTACATCGATGAGGCATTATATACGCGGTGGAGATTCATCGTTCATAATGAAGCAATTAACGTCCTCTTGCCCATCGCAATATGGCGTCCGCTAAGACGTCGAGGTGCGCCCTCGTCTGAAAAAGAAAAGGAAAAGGGACAGATTTTAGTACACCTACGGACAAAAATTATCGTATCGAATATAGATTTATATAGACGATTAAACTTAATATTTAAACTTCATAAATTTTTTTCTTTGCTTCGTTCCTATTTCGTTCCTTTGTTTTTGAACCTATCTCGTTAGATTCATAATAAATAAATAAATACACTACGGTCAAGTATATAATAATCTGACATAAATGTATGTGTATATATATATATATATATTATATGTATGTATAATATGTCTAAAATATTAAATTGCAGTGAAAATATTATATTATATATTATACTTTATGTAACAGTTAACGTACGTATATAGATATTCATGAAAGAAAGAACAATATATAAAAATTGTATGTAATGTAATCTATATCCGTCGTTACATTCAATTATAATAAATGATCGCGTGCGCCGTCAAATTCTGACATACATACATCCATATATATATATATATATATATATTATACGGTTAATCAATCACTTGATCGTTTCGAACAGATACTATATCTCCTTAAACCCAGTAACCATTAAAAAACACTCTTCCATACATGAACTCAATCCCTTGTCAGTGGTACAAGTACATCACCAACTATTGTTTCCCTCTATCCAAAAACGATTTATAAAAATTTTTTACATCGTCGATCGACGTTTTCGCTCATCCAAATCGATTTCGATCAGTTCTCGATAATGCACGATCAATAAGATATTAAATATATTATTACAAACGTGAACGTGCATATGTGCGCATAAAAATTTCGTAAATTTGTCATAGACGATACAATAATTTGTAGTATTTGGGAATCTCGATTGATATCTGATATTGGAAGTACATGTAAGATAAACAGAGATAGGTAGATATATATAGAGAGATAGATAGATAGAGATAGAGAGATAGAGAGAGATAGAGAGAGAATGACGTTCGCAGAAATGCAGGTTGGTCTACTGGCGCAGCAGAGGGTAAGTTCTCGAGGGTGTTTCCTTTGGGGGTGGTGGCTAAGATTCTGGTTATGGTGTGTGTTGGCGAACGCGATGTTCTGTCTCTCTCTCTCTCTCTCTCTCTCTCTCTCTATCACGCACAAAGGGACGCGCCCACCTGATATTCCAGGGGATATCATGCGACCTTCCTGTCAAGAACGGGAGAACATATAGAAGGACCAGGAGTCCTTTCATTCGGCTTTGCTCTTCAAGTCCTACTATGTTATATATATATATATATATATATATATATATATATATATATATATATATATATATAACATATATGTACATGCATACATAGATCATTGTATTATACGTATACATAGTATATTATGTGCTCTCATTCTGTCGTTTTAGTCTTAATTAATAT
>OU426998.1:3822963-3825463 GCA_911387935.1 Dolichovespula saxonica | reverse complement strand
ATATTGTTTCTTTGATATATATATATGTATATATATATATATTTTTTTTTTTTAAAGACGACGGAAAGGAAAAAAAGAAAGAGAGAGAAAAAAGGAAAGAAGAAGAGAAAGACAACAATAAAAAAAAAAAAAAATGAAAGAAAGAAAGAAAGAGAAAGCAATTGATATATCAGATATATACAATACAATAGATATATATGTACATATGAGGGACCATCAACCTTTTTCTGACCTTTTTCTGTATTCTTTCTGTCCGTCCATCTGTCCGTCTCTTCGTCCGATTGTCCTCTCTTTCTCCGTATTCGTCTCTCTCTCTCTCTCTCTCTCTCTCTTCTTTTAGTGTTTCTACGATATAATTAATTCAACGATACTTTCGCAATGAACCGTACTGTCTTTCTGGGTACGACCTCCTTCCTGTGTGTTCCTCGCAGGCGATGCCAGCTTATGGTTATCGATGTTATAAAGCCATGCTGCATGATAAATTTTAAATGTCCTAATCTTTCCTTCAGTCCCACGTTCACAGTATATCTGACGGTACTTTGCGAGTACTGAATTTTCATGACATTTTAACTCTCTCTCTCTCTCTCTCTCTCTCTCTCTTTTTCACGCACGACGTACGCACGTACGCACGCACGCACGCACGCACGTACGCGCCCACGCGCGTACACACTTCTTCGCTCCTTTTTTTCTTTTTGCAAGCACGCGATTACATCGAAAAGTGTTAAACTTTTCCTTTTACAGAAACGACCCTTATTCTTTAGGGGACAATGAAATTTTGATCGTAACAATTTTTCGACGAAAAAACGCCAACGTCGACGTCGTCGTCGTCGTCGTCGTTTACGTCACCATTAATACGCGGAAGACTATATATATATATATATATATTTATATATATTTGGATACAAGCATCCTACGTAAGTACAAATACTTTACTGCCTCGTTCGTGTTCGCAAGCCGTAGTTTTATATAGGCGTGGAGGGTGGTTGGGGGGAGGGGTCGGAGGGAGGGCATTTTACCGAGAGCAATCTGAATGAACAACGTTTTAAAAGTTGTACAACCCAACAACACTTGTTGCTACGCCTTGTATAAAAGCACGGATGGCCGTTCCCTCTTCCCTTACCGTATTTCTTAACGTTCATAACGTCAGAATCAAATTCGTTCTTTGGTTAAAAATGGTCTCGGCGTTCCTTCCAAAGTTTAAACGTCTTTCGTAACCCTTCTATCGAAAGGAAGGTTCACTTCATCCGAAAGTTAAATTTTGTTATAAATTATTTCCCCGAATAAACGCCGTCATTCATTTTCCACGGGAAGGGGGGCGGAGGGGTGGAGGGGTGGGTGGGCGAGAGCCTCTTCCCATTTTTTTCGCTTCCTCTCTTTTATCCTCCTTTCTTTTCTTTTTCTTTTTCTTTTTCTTTTCCTTATCCTACCTTTTTCTCATACTTCTTCTCCTTTCTTTACTTCAACTCTTAACTCGCACCCTCTTAAAAATTTTCAATTTTCGTCCAAAAGTTTTTTCCTCTTGTCTTTGCGTTCTCTCCTTTCTTAAAGTGTTATACAAAGCGTTAACGATTTCGAATCAATCCAGGGAAAACTTCTTTGCGTTACGTCAACGTTAATGAGAAAACTTTCTTTGGCAAACACAATTTTCAAATTGCCATACATACATACATACATACATACATACATACATACATACGTACGTACGTACGTACATATATACATGTCGATCATAGAAAATATCCATGGAGAAGAAGTCTCTTTCTCTCTCTCTCTCTCTCCCACACAAACTCTTGTTGCTCGATCGTCTATGTTTTCCTAACCTCTTCGAGCTTCCTCCATCCTTCGTTTAGTAATTTAATAACTCTTAACGAGACTCTGCCTACATGACGTCGTTAAGAGTCGACAAATATACATGCATCCTATGTGTACGACATACACAATATATCAATATTGTTTTTCTTTCGTGCTTCTTCTTCCTTTTTTTTTCTCCCTTTTTCTCTTCTTCCTTTTTTCGTTCTTTCGCCTTTTAACATTTCACACACGCCTATCATATATATATTTTTTTTAAATACATTCGCGCGTTTTGACATCCATTTTTCCATGGGCTCTCCTTTTCGAATTCATATTTATTCGTACAATAAAAATATTTTATCTCGGTTGTTCTGTTATCCTTTAAAACGTCGAAACAGTCTTTTTATTATCGTTATCGTTATTATTATTATAATTATTATTGTCATTATTATTTTTATTATTATTATTTCGTATCATCGTAATTTTATTATTATTCTGTAACAAGATCTGTAGGCGGTTGAAAAAATCGATTGCTCTCCTCCGAGAGCTCTCATGCTAATTCCGTTTTGTTCCGCGAACAAGAGGAAGGAAAGAAAAAAAAAAAAAAGAAAAAAAAAAGAAGAAGAAGAAGAAGAAGAAATAATCTGCCAAAAAATCTGCAAGGATAATTAGCCCCGAGAAGCGTGGAAGAAGAAAATTAATCGACTTA
>OU426998.1:3810463-3812963 GCA_911387935.1 Dolichovespula saxonica | reverse complement strand
ATGGCGACGAATCAAATAGGATGTAAGAGAGAGTGAGAGTGTGAGAGAGAGAGAGAGAGAGATAGTGAGAAAAGGATTAATCGTTATAGCAGACCGATTGATAAGCATCAAACACGTGCCGTATTATTAATTATTCGTATTGCGATTTTAAACGGATTTTGATTGAAAGATCGAGCGCGCACCAATTATTAGTTAATTATTCGCGTAACACCTATCAGAGCCGCACAGCGAGAGCACAAAACTCGGATATGACTTTTCTTTCTTTCTTTCTTTCCTTTTTCGTATCGTTCACCAAATATTAGTCATGACCATGCCAGCAGCACCGTTCTCTCCCCTCGTATCCTTTTTCTTTCTTTTTCTTTCTTTTCTCTCTCCCCGTATGGTCGGGGGACTCTAGCGAGTCCGTCCGTAAGATACGTTATCTTTCGTTATCGTCGTCGATTATTCCGGGTTTAACTGGCAGCTTAATTCGTTACACCATTCGTTACACGGAGATATCAGCGAGAAGAGAGGTCCCGTTGTAGCGCGCCGATAAATTAGCCAGCGAACGGTGGCGTGAAGTACCGGTAGAATTGGAAGAATTAGTACTTAGTGGTGGTGGTGGTGGTGGTGGTGGTGGTGATAGTAGTAGTAGAAGAACAATAATAATAACAACAACGATAATAACGACAAGTAGAAGTAGCATTAGAAGTAGAAGTAGAAGTAGAAGTAGAAGTAGAAGAACAAGTAGAAAAAGAATAAGAAGGGTGGCACGGACGTTAACGTCTTCGGGGATGTTTCGTGCGTGGGTGGTCGTACGCGTACCGCCTTCATACGGAGTTCTGCTCGGAGTCTCTACCGGCGGCAAGGGGTTTCAGCCGCAATGACGATCCATCCGTTGTAAGGCGTTCTTGCGGTTGATCTTGGCAGCGTCGGCGGCGGCGGTGGTGGTGGTGGTGGTGGTGGTGGTGGTGGTGGTGGTGGAGGTGGTGGTGGTGGTGGTGACGACGGCGACGGCGACGGCGACGGCGACGGTGACGGTGACGGTGGTGGTGCTGGCGATAGGGGTTGATCGAGGGTGGGGATGTAGCGGCGAGGGCTGCTCGGTGACGTGATCTTTCGCGGTGCGTGCGTCCGTTCGTGCAGAGGCGCGCGTGTTACGACACCATAGTCCTTTTCTTGCCTCCTACTTCTCTCTCTTTCTTTCTCTCTCTTTTTCTCTCTCTCTCTCTCTCTCTCTTCTTTCTAGAGTTTTCCTTTTCTCAGCCGAGAGGAATGTATTTGTTTTCCCGGGGAAACCGGAAGCGTAACGATTAATCTCTCATAGCTCGACCATTATCCCCTTACTTCTCCGATGCTAACAACGTTGACGTCGGTGTTCTTTATCTTTTTTTCCCCTCCCCCTCTTTTCTTTTTCTTTTTTTTTTTTTTAAATGAATCTGCTCACGGCTAACTGCTCTCGCTCTTGTTGCTTCTCTTCCTTCTTCTACCGTTGCTATTTCTCCTTCTACTGCACGTCGTAAAGTCTACCGGACTCTTTGCCGTTTCCCTGTTGCTACTCCTGCTTCTGCTTCTGCTTCTGCTGTTGTTTCTCCTGCTTCTCCTGCTGCTTCTGCTTCTGCTGTTGCTTCTGCTACTGCTGCTGCTGCTGCTGCTGCTGTTACTGCTGCTGCTGTTACTGCTGTTACTGCTGCTGCTGCTGCTGCTGCTGCTGCTGCGGATCGGTAGAATCAGCGAGAGGAGGTGGCGAGCTTGGAGGTTGCTTCGTCGTCTGCCGGTGGTTGGGAGATGGAGGATCGGAGGGTCGGGATGGTGGGTTAGTCGAACGAGTGAGCTGGCTGGCGCCATCACCAGAACTAACTCCCACGCTGCGCGGTAAGAGTCAGCATTTTAATACGGCGCGCATCCCCCTACTCGACGTACTTTCTCCCACCCTTTTCTCGCCGTTTCTCAAACGATCCTTTCTCCTCCGTTCGTACGCGATCTCCACCCTGCACTTTTCCCACCACTACCATCACCGGCTACACACTGCCGTTCCAACTGTCACACCAACGTCACCGACATCACCCAACAACCAACTACCACACCACCGTCACATTCACCATTAACGGCAACACGGCGCGTCTTCTTTCGGCTACTTAAAACTAAAGATCCGAAAGTTACATTTAGAAAACTTAACATTACCCGCGTATTAGGATCATCGTCCACCAATCTTTTCTTCTCATTCATTTTTCTTCTCTCTCCCTCCTTATCTTTCTCTCTCTCTCTCTCTCTCTATCTCTCTCTTTGCTCCATCCCTCTCCTCCCACCCGCTCCCGTCTCTCTCTCTCTCTCCATCTCTTTTACTCCATCATTGAGATCCTTATTTTTTGTTTTCTTTTTCCCCTCCTTCTCCTTCTCCTCCTCCTCCTCCTCCTTCCCCGTCTTTTCTTTCCTTCAGCTATCTTCTTCCTCGACAACCCCCTCACCCGAGCTACCCTCGGGAGAGGAGGGGTAAGAGCTTTTTCAACGGTCGCTGCGC
>OU426998.1:3802963-3807963 GCA_911387935.1 Dolichovespula saxonica | reverse complement strand
GATTTACGAAAGAAGAGGGTAAAAGAAGCGTTGGAATAAGAGGAAAGGGAAGTGCACGTTTAACGTTTCTCGAAGGTTTTGCCGTTTCCAAGGGGGCGAAGGAAGAAGAAATAAGAAGAAGAAGAAGAAGAAGAGGAGGAGGAGGAGGAAGAAGAAGAAAAGAATAGAAAAAGAAAAGTTGGAACGATCCGTTCTCTTCGTTTCTTTTACTATAGTTATTTTTTAATACACGGCGGATGGCCAATCGTCGCGCGATCCTATCCACCCTCTCCCCCTCCCACCTCCTCCGCCCCCTTCCCCCCCTTCCCCCTGCCCTACGCCCCGCCACCCAGGCAGCGTAGAGGTTACGGCACGCCAACAACGAGCGAGATAGCTAGGTCCTCCTCAGCTACGCCCGCTTTGTGTGCCTCGGACGGACGCCCACGTACCTTTTAAAATTCGACCGATAGAGAGCGCTGGGCTCGCGCGGGTATTCTCCTCCTAACGAGTAGGGAGAGACGTAGCAGAAACGCACGGCTAAAGTCTCTCCCTCCGTTAGAAGGTGGAGGTGGTGGAGGTGGTGGAGGTGGAGGTGGAGGTGGATGTGGAGGCGGCGGCTAACGTCTCTCTCTCCCTCCGTTCGGAGGAGCGTCTGCTCGATATGGTGACGTCGGTTGCGTCAGCGTGGCGTCACGCTTTTATGTATCTCTCAGTCCCCACCCTCTCTAACCCCCAACACACACACACACACACACACACACACATATATATATATATATAAACGTACTCTCCGATCGAACCACCACCTTTTTTCCTCCTCCCGTTTCGCCAACTTTTACCGATTTTTCCCCATTTCTTAACGATTTCAAATCTTCCGAGGAATGTTTACGGAGGAAGTAACAACAAGTGGAAGATGAACACCAAGTGGAGGATGACGACGATGACGATGACGACGATGATGATGATGATGATGATGATGAAGAAGAAGAAGAAGAAGAGGAAGAAGAAAAAGAAGACGCCTGAAGTGGTGGTAGTAGTAATAGTAGAGGTAGGAATAGAAGTCGATGGAGGTATTAGGAGGAGGAGGAGGAGGAGGAAGAAATGAGGGAAAAGACGACGACGACGACTACGTAAGCGAAAGAATATTTCTCCATATATGATTGAGAAAAGAAGATGGTTTTGATCGGCACACGACCGCCATGATCTGCATTGCGACGCGGTTTAGTAGTTGCGTCATCGTAAATTTCCTACGGTGAGTTATTCGGACGTAAGGAGCCAGGGTGGAAAAGAATAACTTTTTCTTTTTTTTTTTTTCTTTTTCCTTTTCTTTTTTTCTCTCTCTCTCTCTCTCTCTCTAAACCTTCACAAATATTACGCGTATCTAGCGAATGAATGGAAAATTATTGCCGGGTTCTAACCCGACCGATATAATATATTTATATGTAGATATGTATACACATATATTTTTATGCGTTCTATATACACACATATATATATATATGTATATGTATTGTATGTATTGTATGTATGTATGTATGTATGTATGTATGGATCGACGTAGTCTCGTCGGTCCTTTTATTTCTCGCTCTATATCGCGCAGAAATCGTAGAGAGAGTAGGTCCTTTTCTCTCTGTCCTATCTACTGCTGCGAAACTTTGAATACGCGCGTGACGTAGCAAAATGGTCTGTGACGTCCGAGCAGCAAGTTGCCGATGGGTCGTATTGAATGAGACTGGTCTGACGCACGCACGCGAGCTGCCTACCGATGGAGCATCACCCCCTTCTGTCTGTCTCTCGTAAGCCTTCAAATACCAATCGTTGTTTCGTACCAATGGCCAACCGAGAAACTGGTGCCGCCATCGCTCGACTTCTAATATCAAATGCCTTACCCTTCCTCTTCCTATCTTTTTTATCAACGCGCGTTTACGTCCGTTCGTTCGATCGATAAGAAATATTGTTCGACTTTTCGACCTCCCCGTCAACAAATTTTTTACCATCGACAAATTTATTTCATTAACCAATTTTTCTTTTTTTTCTTTTTTATATACTTTTCGTCAATTTTTATATATATATGTATATGTGTGTGTGTGTGTGTATGTACGTGCGCGTGGATGTATATATAGATACATAGATACATTAATTTAAATTATAATTAATTAATGTAAATTAATTGAAATATTGTAGATATATCTGTAGATATACAATATTTTATTTTTGTTGAAAGTATTAAACACGAGTTTTTCCATAAGAGAATTTTCTTAAGAAGATTGGACTTTATGCGATAACTCTCTCTTTCTCTATCTATCCATCCAACCATCTATCTTACTCTCTTTTCTCTCCTCTTCTCCACTTTAAACGTTATTAATATTCCGTCAGTGTTCTCCGTGAAAATCGTAATTCTAGATTCTCGACGATTATCCAAGGACGTAGGTATGTACGGGAAGAGAGATGAGCAACTTTCGAGAGGATCTTGAAGGTAAGTTATGTCTCTAAAAGATGGCTCCAGCGGCAAAGAACGTTTTAATATATTAATTAAAGGATTTCAAGATCTGATGAGATACGCACGTAGGATACCGAGATATAAAACCACCCACTCGTACCACCCACTCAACCATCCGCCCACTTTTTCACACACACACACAGGACACAGGACGCACACACGTTGACACAAGCGCGCGCGTGCGGGCGCATAAACAAGGGTAGGAAAACTTGTATGAATAGTCTTTCATGAAAAATAAAAATTCTAATCAACGGGGGAGACATTTACATTGTGTTTGTCATTTTACACATATTCAACCACCTTAAACGCTGTATCATTAGTTATGTGCCAAGTAGATTGGTATCAACGTATGGTACGATCGGTGCACCGAAAGTAACGACGGTGACGAAGGTTTGCACACTCAAAAAAAAAGAGGAAAAAGAAGAAAAACATTTCAGATAAGAACAAATTTTTCGGATAATATATTCGATGATAAAGACAAACAACGAAAAAAAAAAAAATAAAAAACAAAAAATAAATAAATGAAACAACGAATTCACTGGTAGAGATATCGCATGTCGCGTATGAGCTTCGTTTGAAAAAATGTATCTCCGTGTCAATCCCATTGTTATTGATGAACATTATTTCTATATGATCATTTTTCGGGGATGAAAATGGGATTCGTTTGGAAAAAGTTTATGAAATAATTGGTTAAAGATCGAAGGAGGTGGAGAAAGAGAAATGAAAAGAAATAGGCGATGAACTGAAAGGGACGAAGGAGATTGAGAGAGAGAGAAAGAGAGAGAGAGAGAGAGAGAGAGAGAGAGAGAGAGAGAGAGAGTAAGGTCGGTCGTGCAAGTTGACCGATAGGTGGCAGGACGGTAGCGTATCGATTTCTTACGAATCTAGGCGGGCTCGTAGTAATGTAGTAGTAGTATTAGTAGAGGGTAGTAGTATTAGTGGTGGTTATTATAGTAGTAGTTATAGTAGTAGCAGTGGTAGTGGTAATAGTAGCTACAGAAAAGGACTGGAGAGTTCAAGTAAAACGGCCTGATACCTCGAGCCAGAGCAGCCGACATACTCTGAACTTTACGCCGATACGAAAACGAAAGAGAGAGAGAGAGAGAAAGAGAAAGAGAGAAAAAGAGAGAGAGAGAGAGAGAATAAGGGTGGGAGTGACCGAGTCAGTCCATAGAAAAGGCTCAATTATCTCCCGCGGGAGACATTTGAAGTAAAGAGAGCAAGTGAAAAAGAGAGAGAGAGAGAGAGAGAGAGAGAGAGAGAGAGAGAGAGAGAGAGAGAGATAGAGAAGGAAAGAAATAGAGATAAATGAACATTGACAAATCAAGCGCAATAAGCTAATATTTTTTAGTCCTTCTTCGTCGCATTACGAAAAGGGTAGGTAGTAAAACGCAAAATGGAATAAATGGAGAGAGTAGGTGGGCGTTACGACGAAACCAAGTCTGCTTATGTAAATTTATTGCACGACTAAACGCCCGTTTTAGCCATCCACGAAATTTAATCGGTAGGGAGAGAGAAAGAGGAACAGGAAGAGAGTGTGTGAGAGAGAGAGAGAGAGAGAGAGAGAGGGAGAGTATGTGTGTGTGTGTGTGTGTGTAAGAGAAAGATAGATAGATAAAGAGAGAGAGAGAGAGAGAGAAAGAGAGAGGGAGAGAGAAGCGTAGGAGGAATTGTGCGGCCATTGTCGGTAAGTCGGGGATCGTCGTTTAGAAATGTTTCTCATGGGCGTAATCCTATGAGAAATTTCGTTTACGAGAGTAAGAGTAAGGTACTTTTTCTTCCTTCGTCCCTTTCCCTTCGTTTTCCTTACGTTAGAGAGAGAGAGAGAGAGAGAGAGAGAGAGAGAGAGAGATACACTCACGACAAAAATCCATATAAGTAAAGATTTACAAGGGGGTGGAGGTGGTAGGAGGACGAATATACGAGGGACGAATTTAAGAGGAATATGGCCGAAATATTATCTCTTTTAACCGGGAGAGGCGGTAAGGGGAGGGGAGGGGAGGGTGGATAAAGTAAAAAATGGCGTATTGTTTGAAATACCGAAAGCCAGTCGCGATACGATGTAGTTGATTTAAAGATATTTCGTCTACTCGTATATATGCATATATCTATACCCACACACACACACACACACACACACACACACAAACACGCGCACATATATGTACATACACGCATATATATATATATATATATATATATATATATATATATATATATCGAAAAGAAAATATAGTAGATATATGCAAACGTTTTCACGGAGCAACAGGTAAGAAGAACGACATTACACGAATCCGACTCGATAAATGGAAATGAAATTGGTCGTTTTGTTAATCGCGTCGAATGAATCGGGATTAAACCGATCATTTTTTTGCCTTTTTTAAATCGGATCCGTTTTTTTTTTTTTCTTTTTAATTTTGAAGATACGAAGATCGAAAGATAACTATCGTAGGGGGGGGGGGGAGTGGTAAAGGAATGGACCGATACGAAATTACATGGTTTTGTATCGCTTAGGTGCCGA
>OU426998.1:3755463-3797963 GCA_911387935.1 Dolichovespula saxonica | reverse complement strand
TTGAATAATTTTGTGTCTCTGTGAAGGATGTTAGAACGTTGCATGAGATTTTCCTGTAAGAAAAACCTGTTTTATATATATATATATATATATATATATATATATATATATATATATATATGTATAAATAAAACTAAAATTAGTTGTACGATTTACGTTATCTTCTTCTTGAAAAACAAAAAATAAATAAATAAAAATAAATAAAAGTTCATCCTCCCAAAAAAATGTCAATTTTTTTTTGGCTACGAGAACGTATCCTCCAATCACATTTAAACGAATATACGGTCGAGCTTTAACGAATCAAAATTCCGTGTTAACACTGTTAATGAATATACCAAATGTCGATATGACGGATACACGTGATAGATTTAAAATAATATTAGTTGGATCATACAAATGGGAATTAAATTTTGTCTTTGATGTTACACCGTAAATGTTTGCGTAAGATGATACCGCACAAACACGACTCTCCATACTATCCGGGATAAATCTTCACGGAGAAAATTAGAAATGGGGAAAAGAAGACGGAGGGTCGGGGAGAGGAGGGGTGAAAAGGAAAGAAGAAGGAAAGATACTCGGTGGAGGGTTTTAAGTGTAAAAAAAAGGATCAGGAAAAGGGAACGAGCGAGTGACCATTCAATCCTTGATTAGTTCGGGTGTGTCCATCGGGTTGTTTCAGTCTCAAGGTTGTTTAAACAATCTCACGTGTTGTCTTTGTTGCTAATTGACCGTACTGTGTTGCGATTAAAAAATAGATGTATCAAGGGTAAAAGCCAATAGGACAGGCGTCAATCGTTTGACCCAGAAGCCTACATTTTCTGTGTCGGCTGTCAGGCCGATGGTAGTATATTAGCGAGCGAATAAACATTGAGATTGAATAAACATATCGCGGCAAAGATATTATCGAGAAAAATAAAAGATAATTGTGTTGGCGTTACGCGTTTTACGTCTTATTGTGACGATACGCGTTGGTCTGACGTAATCTCAAGGACAATGCGATATGATCGAAGAAAGAGGATCCTCTTGGGTTCAAAGTTTATCGGACTTATCTGATGGAACACGGTCGACATTGAAAATAGATAAAAAGAAATGGATGGAAATGTTCCTTCTGGTATTCGTTAACGCCACGAGAGAAGATAAACAACGCGTTAATTCGATCAGTGCGAGAAGAAGACGACTTTTACTTGCGTGGGTGTACGTGTAAGTCCGCGTCTCTCTCTCTCTCTCTCTTTCTTTTTTTGTGCATGTGCATGTGCATGTGCGTGCACGTGTGT
The DNA here is from genome assembly GCA_911387935.1 of Dolichovespula saxonica. Taxonomy (NCBI): domain Eukaryota; kingdom Metazoa; phylum Arthropoda; class Insecta; order Hymenoptera; family Vespidae; genus Dolichovespula; species Dolichovespula saxonica. Next base: position 3,796,689 of record OU426998.1, on the reverse strand, counting down.
GTATTTTTAGATAGGAAAACAGACGGACAGGGTAACCCCACGCGAACGTTGAAAATATTTCGTTTTTCTCTACCCGCTGAGATTTTTCTTCCGTGCTAGATTAGAAAAAGCTTGGTAATCACTTTGAGCACGGAAATGTCGCTCGAAATCGCGTCATGGACGCGTTCCGTGGGATTTTCACGTTTTAACGAGAAAAATAAATAACGGACGAGAAATGGATTGTATTAGAAAAATTAACAGAAAATAATTTCGATCGAATTCGTTGTTTCCCTTCGTTTTCTTTTCTTTTTTTTTTTTTTTTTTTTTTTTTTTTATTCGATTCGCGACATAATCCAAGCCGTTAATTGGGAGACACGAGATCGTACAATTGTAGAAAAGTAGACAGTTACGCCAGAACAAATACACCCAACTATATAATTTTTTGTATTTAACTTGAGTGCGTTAAAAAAATAATTCATACGTTAAAAAGATGTTAAAGAAAAAAAAAAAAAAAAGAAATTCACACGTTTATCGGATACGCTTGTGTTATTCGTTGTTATTTGTAAAAATCAACGAACAAATAGATCATGTTGAACGGTGGAGTATTTCGATAATTAATGATATTTTGTCAAGATTCAAAATTTTCGTCGACGTTCGTCAGATTCCGAAGGAACACAGAGCAAAGAGAACGAGATAGATAGAGGGAGAATGAGATCGATGGTTTAGTAACGTGGAATCATTGTTGAATCGTATGGTTCGGCATTGCGGCGAGATTAACTCGATATTACGATGGAAATACGCCGATAGCGTTCGAAACGTCGGATGGTCAAAGGAGGTGATGGTGGATGTAGAGATAGAGAAGGAGGAGGAGGAGGAGGAGGAGGTGGAGGTGGAGGTGGAGGAGGAGGAGGAGGAGGAGGAGGAGGAGGTGGTGGTGGTGGTCGTGGAGATGGAGGTGGAGGCCTTACAAAGATAGCTCGTTTTCAAATTGGCTCTGAGAGCCAATGATCGTTCGAGCACGTAATCGATGTAATTTAATGAATGACGGGCCGGTTTGCGCTCGAGCACACTCGAGAAGGAGAAGCCATAGTGAGAGCCTGCATTACGCGTACCATATCTGTCTATGTACCTATATATATATATATATATACATCCATGTACGTACACGTATATATATCTATATGTACGTACATACGTACGTACATCTTGTATATATTGTTCTACGTAGATACACATACGCAGAGAGAGAGAGAGAGAGAGAGAGAGAGATATTTCTGTTCAAAGAGAGAAGAGGATTGTCGAATAGGCGCAGCCCGATGCCAGTCAAGGAATTAATCCATGAGACAAGTCGTGTGGACGGGGACTCCGAGAAACCCATGGAGAATAGTCGAGGTCGCATTAGAATTATATCTCGTTTACGTATTCTACCTGCGACTTCCTCTTCACCCAACACCATCCATCCTCCTCCTCCTCCTCCTCCTCCTCTTCCTCCTCCTCCTCTTTCTCGCTAGCATCACTACCATCACCATCACCACCCACCACCACCATCACCACCACCCTCATCCTCCACAAGTTCTCCCACGCTCGCCCCAACTTCACCACTCCTTTCCTCACCCCTATCCCATTAATAATAACATCACGGATTTTGGACGTCTTTGCATGTTCCAAGTCTCGTGTTTCCTCGTTCACGCTTCGGGCTCTAACTTTCCAGATGTTGTTGTTCCAGATGTCCCAACGTGTCTACGTTATGGAATAAAAAACTATAAAAAAAATAAATAATTAATTATGTGACGGAGATACGGTACGGATTAAGCGCGTTCGATATTAAACATCGATATCGTCCAAAAAAAAAATATCGATCCTTCGTTGATACGTTCTTATTAAAATATCGATCCATCGTTCGGATTCCCTTCAGTGCTGCACTCAAAATTAACCATCATGTACGTACGTACATATCGAATCATAATCGATCGTATACCTCGTAAAATACTTCGACAGATATAAGAATAATTATTAGGAAGTGTGCCGATAGATTTGATTTTATATATATAGTACCAAGTCCGACCCCGTACTATGAATTCCTTGAACGGTATTCGTATTCCCGTATTAATTTGGCTTTCGAGTACACGTGATCGATACTATCGACTCTGTTAGGCAACGTTCTATGTTCGCCCATACTCCCGAAAGTTAAACAATCTTTTTGTTATTGTTGTCGTCCATGGTTCGAATGTTGATTCGATCAATGGCGAAAAGAGAACGAGAAAGATGCGAAGGAAAAAGTTTATATATATATATATATTTATATATATATATATATATATATATATATATATATAAATATATATATATATACATAAAGTTCCAGATGGTCGCACGCTAACTGGTAATATCCGCATGGAGCTGCGAGAAAATCCATTCACCGATATCTTCGTGTTCTCTAGCGCGTCTACTCCACTTCGTTAGGACTCATCGAGGCAAGGAGAAACGATGAGAATGGTGGAATAGATGGAGAAGGATGAGAAGGAGGAATAGTAAGAGGAGGAGGAGGAGGAGGAGGAGGAGGAGGAGGAGGAGGAGAAGTAACTAAGGGCCTCGGAAATCTCGCATTCCATTCGTTCGTTCTAATCTACCGTGCAACAATTCCGAAATTTCGGACGGATCGACGGATAGGTATTTGATAATCAAACGTAACAAATTCATATTTTTTTCTTCTTTATCGCTAATTCACGCTGCCCGCGAACAAATAAAATCGCGAGCATAGATCGTTGCCGGACGTTGCGTTGCGTTACGTTTTCGATCGAATCGTCCCTTCGAAACGTCCACGAACGGTAAATACGACGGTTCTTTTTATAAAATAAAGAAAGAAGAAGAAGAAGCAGAAGAAGAAGAAGAAGAAGAAGAGGAGGAGGATGAGGAGGAGGAAAAAGAAAACGAAGAAATGACAGCGTCGGTTTGTGGATGGATAATATCGCCGCGCACGTATCGAGAAAGAGAAAAACAACAAAAAAGAAAGAAAGAAAGAAAGAAAAAAGCTTCGACAAACACAGAAATAAATCGGATCAGAGTTTTTTCTTCGGGGTTTCGTAGCGTAACTTCGTCGACCCTTTAAAAAAAAAAAAAAAAAATCGATGTCGATTTCTCGAGGGGAGGGGAAAACAAAAAATAAAAAAAGGAAAAACATTCGATCGTTCTGGGTCTTAGATATGGAAGGAACCAACGCTAATGTCGTATGCTCGACGAGAGGGGGCGAGCGAGGGGAGAGAGAAAAAAAGATGGACGACAAAGGTATTGAAATTAGAATTAATATCCTCATGATTCGTTAGAATTACGTAACCTGCGTGTCGGTAGGGGATACAAGAGAACAATGATAATCATCGTCGTCTACTTCATCGTCCATCGGCATCATCCAATTAGCGTGAATACGACAAAGACAAAGGTAGTAGCGATAGGAACAGTAGAGAGAGAGAGAGAGAGACAGAGACAGAGCCAAAAGCATAAGCCATAAGCCAGAATCCAGAAGCTGTTAGCAGAAGTAGAAGCAGAAGCAGAGCGACGACATCAGCAACAGCAGCGGCACCAACAGGAGCGGTGGTGAGCACCAGCATCGCCACTACCACCACCACCACCACCACCACCACCACCACTAACCACCACCACCACCACCACCACCACCACCACCACCACCACTACCACCACCACCACCACCACCACCATCGACGCGCTACCTCCGCTTCGTACCACCTATGCCTCTCCACGATCAGTCGACCCCGTGCAACGCGGCACGCCGGCCGCTGCGCGAACACGCGTTCTCTGTTGCTGCTCCTCCTCCAACGTCCCCTCTCTCACGTTAATTATTATCATTTTCGAGCGGTTCGAAAATATTCTCGTCATTTCTAACGAGTAAACGACGAAGATCGTTAAACGTCGATCGATCGATCGATCGATCGATCGATCAATCTCGGACCTCGTAGAACAGAGGTGGTAGTGGGGGAACGGATAGGAAAGGAGGATTATTGACGAAAGGGGGGAATAGAGGAGAAACGAAATAAAAAGGAAGTAAGGAAGACGAGGAAGATACGAGGATGCGTGTGACGTAAAAAAACAAAAAAAAAATCGAAAAAATAGAAAGGATAGGAGAAAAAAGGGAAGAAGAAAGAAAGGAAGGAAGGAAGGAAGGAAGGAAGAAGAAAAGAAAAAAGGACGAAGAGATAAGAGAACGCGCGGACAAAATTTGATTTTCGCGGGCTCCTCGTTGTATTTTTCACCCCGTTGGATCGAGCGTTCGAAAAGAAAAGTGAGAAAGAAGAGAGAGAGAGAGAGAGAGAGGAAGAATAAAGAGAGAGGTAGGGGGAGAGGTAGGAGAGAGAGAGAGAGAGTAGGAAAAAAAAAGGGAGGGAAGAGAGTCGGACCGAGAGCGCGTGCGTGTGCATTGGGTGTGCGCGTGTGTAGGGTCGAAGGTTAGCGCGAGGGTAGCTAAGAAGGATCGTGCGTAAGGAGAGGGTAGGCAGTGCTCGGTCGTCCCGACCGAACTGCTATCCGGCGTAAAAAAGTCTCTCGGGAATACGACGTAGCTCAGCTTCGAGAAGAGAGATAGATAGATAGATAGAGAGTGAGAGAGAGAGTGAGAGAGAGAGAGTGAGAGAGTGGAAGGAGAGGGAGAGAGAGGAAGAGAGACGGTGGGAGAAGTAGATAGATAGATAGGTAGATAGATAGGTAGGTAGATAGAGTGAGCGAGTGAGTGAGAGGAAGGAAGGGAGAGAGAGAGAGAGAGAGAGAGAGAGAGAGAGAGTGTGTGAGAGAGTGAGAGAGAGAATCGTGTGCGTCCGTACGCGCAAAAGCTGGTGCTCCCCCACTCGCTAACTTGTTGAGCCTCTCTCTCACGGGCCAAGCGTGCCGTGGCCCGGGTTTGTCGTCTCGTTTCGAGCGAGGCGCGCGAAAACGTAACTGCGTCGTTAAACGTCCAACAGATAAAAATAATAGGAAAGGAAATAGAAGAGAAGAGAATAGAATAGAATAGAAGAGGAGAGGAGAGGTGAGGAGAGAAGAGGATCGTCGTCATCGGTATAGAAAAAAAAAGAAAGAAAGAAAGAAAGAAAGAAAGAAAGAAAAAAAACAACGTGAGGTCGATTTCGTCGAATTCTGTGGATCGTTCTCAAGATGAAAGCTTTCGGTAATTTGTCGATAATCGTACAGCTTGTGCTGACGTTGATCACGAGGAGTCTCGGTTACGGTCGCCCGGACGTTCTCGGCCAACGTAACGACGTCCACGAGGATCCTCTCGTAGTCGAGACTACGAGCGGACTCGTGCGGGGATTCAGCCGTAACGTCGTAGTACGCGACGTTCACATATTTTATGGGATACCGTTCGCCAAGCCGCCGATCGGCCCGTTACGTTTCCGCAAGCCATTGCCGATCGAGCCTTGGCACGGGGTATTAAATGCCACGGTATTACCGAACAGCTGTTATCAAGAAAGATACGAGTACTTTCCCGGCTTCGAGGGCGAAGAAATGTGGAATCCTAACACGAATATATCCGAGGATTGTCTCTACCTAAACATCTGGGTACCCCAGAGAGTGAAGCTTAGGCATAAGGGCTCCGAGCCGGCAGACAGCAACGAGAGAAACGGCTTGCCGATACTGGTTTGGATTTATGGGGGTGGATTCATGACCGGGACAGCTACCCTCGACGTTTACGACGCCGACATAATGGCCGCCATGAGCAGCGTTATCATCGCCTCGTTGCAATATCGCGTCGGGGCTTTTGGGTTCCTTTATTTGAACAAACACTTCGGGAGTAACAGCGAGGAGGCCCCAGGGAATATGGGCCTTTGGGATCAGGCGTTGGCGTTGAGGTGGTTACGGGACAACGCAGCGGCCTTCGGCGGTGATCCAGATTTGATAACGATTTTTGGCGAATCAGCAGGCGGAAGCTCGGCCAGCCTTCATCTTATTTCCCCTGTAACCCGTGGCCTCGTACGCCGTGGCATACTTCAAAGTGGCACCCTTAACGCACCCTGGAGCTACATGACCGGTGAAAAGGCGCACGAGGTTGCCCGTGTCCTCGTCGACGATTGCGGATGCAATTCTACGATGCTCCAGGAAAATCCGGCCCGTGTAATGGCCTGCATGAGATCCGTCGACGCTAAAACAATATCCGTACAACAATGGAACAGTTATTGGGGTATACTAGGATTCCCGTCCGCCCCTACAATCGACGGTATATTCTTGCCTAAACATCCCCTCGATCTCTTACGCGAGTCCGACTTCAAGGACACCGAGATTATCATCGGAAACAACGAGAACGAAGGTAAGGGTGGATGGGAGGATCAATGCTAGAGCGTGCACGATGGCTTTTTAGTTTTCATTTTTCTCTTTTATTGTTGTTCCGCTTTCTTTCTCTTTTTCTTTTCTTTTCTTTTCTTTTTTTTTTTCCTTATATAACGGATGAGATAAGATGATCCATGATCCGTCTGATGTCTCCCAAGATTTTTTTGGACGTTGCTAAGGTATATATATATATATATATATTTCTTTTTTGTTTTTCTTAATTTTTTATTTCATCTGGTCCAGTCCCATCGAAAGATCGTTTTAAAAATCGTTAAACGTCGGTGGTATTAATTTTTGATGCACGACACGGATGAGCTATTATTTCATTCAGGAAACGAGCCGTATCATTCTGGCCTTTGGTACTTCGCGCGGCGCGGTTAACCAATCTCAACGAGTGTTTATCGCAAATTGACCATTAATTTAACTTCGCCCGAACGTTTTCGCCGTGGCTTTCGGGCTCGAGTGGGAACGAGAAGGAAGAGACACGTAGAGAGTGAGAGATAGAGAGATGGAAAGAGAAGGAAAGAGAAAGAGAGAAAAGAAGAAACTTCGAAGCTTCACGAATCGAGTTAACTTTCATAAATTTATTACTATATACTCCCGCAGCCACTTTGTAAAAGTAAAGTCGAAGGGCGAACGTCGTTTTCTTCTTAAAAATCCAATTTATCTTTCTTGGCGCAGGCACACCGACCGATTCATCGATCCACTCGGCACCTTTTAGTTTCGTTAAAAGAGATACAGAACTTTTTAAATCTTCTTCTTCTTCTTCTTCTCCTCCTCCTTCTTCTTCTTCCTTTCCCTTTGCAAAGATCGAACTTTCCCCGCTAATATCTAATTTATATATAACCTACATAATATATATAATACACACGTATACACGCATACTATATATAATATTAATAATAGTAATATATATATATATATATATATAATTGGCGATTAGTATCACACTCCATTAAACATATATAGTAATTATACAAAGAGCATTGTTAAATATATCATCGTTTACTGCGTTTCGTGTTAAACATTCCCTACAATACGCGATAATTAGGTCTAGATAATGGAAAGACGAGTGTTTATCGTTGTTTGTAATTACGATCTCGCCACAATTATGCAATTACCACTATATATATATATATATATATATATATATATATATATATATATATATATATATATATACGTGTATGTGTTCAAGAGAAAGCTATTTATGTATCCAAATTCAAATTTGCGAGATACGTCTTCAAAGTGTCCTAATAATTTTTTTTTTCCTAATCCGTCCATTCAATCTAACTTCGCATATAAACTCGATTGTCCCGATATTACCGTCCTTTTTCTTATAACTAAAAAGGTTTTTCTTTTTTCACGAGGCTTATCGTACATAACTAAATCACACGTTTCGTCTCTAACAATTTCAAGTAATAGTGAATAAATGCCTCGTCAGATCCTTTCGTTGCAACCTTTTTTTTTTTTTTTTTTTCTTTCTAATATCAACGATAGTTAAATACAACATCTTGTTTTTCGATCGATTCTTACACATTCTAAATACGTATCCATGAGTGTTGTGTATGTGCGTGCGTGCGCGCGCGCATGTATTTTAATTATACATGTTGACATACGTACTATGATTATAAATCCCATATAAAGATTATTAGATACGTATAGAATTTTATACGAGTCATTTGATAAAAAACGCGAAAAAGAAAATAAAATCATTTGATAACGTATCGAGATAACGTTTCGTTTAATCATTCAATAATATATATATACATATACACACACACACACACACACATACATATATATATATAATGTATAAATTGATAATGTATAATACGACGTTTTCTATATACATACATCATAATACGATAAAGGAATACATTAACTCGTATCTTTTAATATGAAAAGTGAAATGTTCTCGAGAAAAAGCTCTCCCTAGCAAACAAGCAAGAAAGCAAGTAAACAAGCAAGCAAGCAAGCAAGCAAGAAAGCAAAGCAGCAAGGGAACGAGCATGCACGTTTCGACGAAAATAAACTCGTTTTGTATCCTCGTTCCTTTCCTTTTTTCTCTTCTTCTTCTTCTTTTTTTTTTCCCCACTCCCTTTTTCTCCTTTTTCCCTTCCTGTCTTTTTTTTCTTTTTCTTCCCCTTTCCGAGATTAGGCTATTCCGCGAGAGCTGATAAATTACGAAAGCGAAGTCGAGTGGTGGTAGGTGAATAGTAAGGAATGTACATCGTAAAGGGTACTTACATGTACGATATATACATATCTAAACACATACAGCCTGTACACACACACACACACACACACACACACACACATATGTATATATACGTACGTACGTATGCGTCTACGTGTATATACATACGTACATACATACATACATACATACTTACATACATATATACATACATACATACGTACATAGATACATATATACATATATATGTATATACATACGTATGTGAGCTTAAATCTCAGATTTTCCGCCGGCAAGGTTACGTGCCGTTGGAAAAATCGTGACGAAAACTACGAGCTTTCGGAATAACATCGTGAATTTGTCATTACACACCGGTCTCGTCGTATCAAACCGACCTAGTAGAACATACACACGATCTTGTTAAGAGTTAGTAGGGTAACCCAGAGTCCAAGCTTTAATTCTCCCGTACTGTTTCAGTTCTATAACTAAAAGCACAGACAGAAAAACCTTTTCGTATTCCGAATTTCATCGTCTTTGTTTTCGACCGTTCGAGTCACACCGGATCATTAATAGTCGTTTCTAGCTTGGCGAAAGCTCAATTAAGCTCACCCGTCCCCCCTCCCCAACACTCTTCCTCCCTTTCTCTCTTTCTCTTTTTCTTTCCATCTCTCTCTCTCTCTCTCTCTCTCTCTCTCTCTCTCTGCCTATCCCTTTCTTCTTTCTCGTTGAATCTCTTTCACCTTTCTCACGAAATCAGAAGGCCCATTCTTTTTGCAGGAGCAATCTCATTGGAACTAAAACTTTTTCTCTCTTTTCTTTCTCATTTTTTTCCCCTCTTTCACTCTCTCTCTCTCTCTCTCTCTCTCTCTCTCTCTCTCTCTCTCTCTCTCTCTTGCGATTTCTTCTTTTCTATCTCAGTCTCTCTGTTTGCCCGTCTGTCTGTCTGTATGTCAGTCGGCCTCTCTCTCTCTCTCTCTCTCTCTGTATCTTTCTCTCTTTCTATCATTCTAGAAAGTTCATCACTACTTGAATAACGAAGAGAGAGAGAGAGAGAGAGAGAGAGAGAGAGAAAGAGAGAAAGAGATTTATAATATTTGCGATCTGGTCACGTAATACTCTCGAACGGAACGATCCATGAATCAAAGGATAGGTTAATTAGCTGAGTTATAATCAAAAAAAAAAAAAAGAAAAGAAAAGAAAAAAGAAAAGATTAGAAAAGAAAAGAAGAAAAAAGAAAAGAGAAAGAAAAAAGAGGAAAAAGAAAAAAATCCTCTCTTCTCATTCCGTTCGACTTCCTTTTAGATATTCTATTTATTGGTTGATATTATTTGTAGAGTAAATACGGTGTAGTTAGATCGATCAATTTTGTATTTCCAATGAACAGAATATATATATATATATATATATATATATATATATATATATATATATATATACATATACACATTCATCTTCAACGTTTTATATACATGTTAAGGATCGAAAGGGATTCTTACGGTTGTTGTATTTTACCGGAGTAAAAGCATTGAGAATCAATAATAATTTATTAATAGTGATCAATAGATCAATAAGACGTTCGATACTTCACCGAACAGCTATCATCAATGTATAATGTGTGACTACATACACACAGGGTGGGTAAAAAGTTTTCAAGCGATATTAAGTATCGACGTCTCACTTTCTTTCGAAAATTTTTATCAATTCGTTTGTCTTTTTTATTTTCTTTTTGTTGTTGTTGTTGTCAGATTGTCGTGGTTTTGAAAAAATCTGTAAAAGAAACGAATATAATTAAGCCGAAAAATTTTCCAAAAGGAAAAAGTAGCAATTTATTTTGAAAACCATCTGAGAACTTTTGACACGTCCCGTATATATGCACTTTCGTGTATTTTTATTTATTTGTTTATTTTTTTAATGTCAATCGAATAATTCGAAAACAAATAGACTTTAACTTTTTTCTTTTTCTCGCCGATCGAAATAACGATACCAATCTCCTTGAAAATTTTACGAAGGAAATTCTTTAATTTTCCACGTATACTCGGGTATATATATTTTTTATTCGAGTATATGGAACAAATTCGTGTAAAAAAATAATTACGCGATTTCAAAATGAAAGATTGAAAGAAAACGAAAAGTGGTTATATTCTCATATCGATCGAAGTCTATGATGCTTTTGAATATACGTACTTGCATTCTACATTTATAAAGATACTATGCAGTACACACGCACACACACACACACACACATATATATATGTACGTATTTTGTAATTGATATAAATAAGATAAATTTATTCAACTCTCCCATTGAAATAGTTTTTAAATAACCACGAAGTTTTTCTATTCCGGAAGTTTTACAATGAAAATCATTGCGAATAATCGCGAATCATTGCGAGTCATTGCAAATCGTGCAACAATCGTTGACATACGACATTTTTCAATGAAATTATTGAACGTAAAGTAGACGATTGAGAATTTATTTTTTTTTCTTCTCTCTCTCTCTCTCTCTCTCTTTCTTTTATTCACGTAATATACGAATAGCCTATGCACGTTCATTTAACAAAAGTACTTTATGAACCCTTCGTTAAGGGTTTATTCGTCGTTAGTGGGATCGATATATAAGAGCATTGTGTGTCGAGGAGAAACAAGGTTGTTATTTAAGTAGAGAGAGAGAGAGAGAGAGAGAGAGAGAGAGAGGACGAAAAACGATTTCGTTAAATTAGATTCGCCTTGTCTTTATCTATTGGTCTCGATACGTCAATCCGGTGTGTTCTACCTTCGCAAAGAATAATTGACGTCGTTCAATAATACCGTGAAGAGATTCGAAAGGGATGTTGTTATATTCGTTAACCAATGCGCAATCAAAACGGCTTTAAGATAGAATACAAGAAAAAAGGAAAATGGCACAATTTATTCCTAATAATGAAAATATCGATCCGTTATAAATAGAAAGAAATAAAAAAGAAAGAAAGAAAGAGAGAGAGAGAGAGAGAGAGAGAGAGAGAGAGAGAGAGAGAGAGGGAGTAAAATTTGCAAGACAATCGAATAAACATGAGGCATGATACTTGGTAAAATAATTATCAGCATTATAGTAACGATTATTAGGTTTATTATGAAATAGAGAGAGAGAGAGAGAGAGAGAGAGAGAGAGAGAGAGAGAGAGAGAGAGAGAGAGAGATGGAGAGAAAGGGATGAAGATGATTTATTTCCGAGTATTATACCCGGTGTAAGAAGTAGTAAAAAGAAAGAAAGAAAAATAAATTGAAAGATAAAGAAATAAATATAAAACACGATATCTATTAAAGAAATTATTATTATGATGGTAATAACACACACACACACACACACACACATATATATAGTAATAATAATTATAGTAACGATAGCATTACATTACTATAATGATCATATTACATTACTATAACGATAGTAATAATTTTTATATCATGAAAAAGATGGATAGACAAATAAAGAGAGAGAGAGAGAGAGAGAGAGAGAGATTCATTACATCAAAGATGAAATCAACTATCGAAAATAAATTGCTTTTGAGTATTACCTAATGTGTTTTATCATAGATCGAACGAACGAACGAACTAAATCTAATACTATCCTCTTTCTCTTTCGTATAGTCCGCTTTAAGCTAGAGACGGAACTGAGGTCATGTTAATTGATTGACGTTCCACGCCGACCTTCCCTCTAACAAGCAAGCGCTGCTGCTACCTCGTTCTCGTTATTTCCGTATTCTCGACGCCTACGTGATGCGCGCGCGTACATACATAGGTACTTACTTACGAGAGAGAGGGAGAGAGAGAGAGAGAGAGAGAGAGGGAAAAGAGAGAGAGAGAGAGAGAGAGATGTCATCGTTCCTATATAAATATATCTATCATAGATATATTATGGATGTATGGTTTAGATTTTATCCGGTAATTTTTTTCGCACTCGCGTGCGATATCATCATTGTTTGTATACAATTTTTCTTACAACGTACGTATGTAACTACGCATGCATTGTACGCGGATAAATATTTGTTACAAATATTTGTTTATACGTATACAATATTCCACGTAAGTAACACGTATTTACGTTTTCATTTTTAATCGAGCTAGTAGAATATATGTACGTACGTACGTATGTATATATGTATGTTTGTATGTACGTACGTATGTATATATGTATGTTTGTATGTATGTATGTATGTATCTGTATGGGTTTCAACAGGCGGGATTCGACCGTTTTATTAGAAAATAAAATAAGAATATAACAAAGTAATAAAAGGTAATATAAAATATTAATCCAACTAAATTGGGACGCTATCTGTCAAAAATAAAAGTTACTCTCTTTCCTTCTTTTTCTTTTTCTTTCTCTCTCTCTCTCTCTCTCTATGGACGAAAAATATACGGCAGGTTCGTTAAAGTTATTATGAATTCGTTTAAAGCTACCGAAATTTTACAGATATTATACAAACTGTTCTCGATGAAGCGTCTATATATATATACATACATATTACCGTTGGTATCCTATCATTGTGCGTGCATGTGTTCGTAAAGCTTTTATCGCTCGAAGGTTATTTATATAAACTTTTCATTAATTCTCGTACATCTGTGTAAAAATCAAATTGTTTTTATCTTTGTTCCTTTTTTTTTTGTCAGTGAACGTGATCGTTTTATACAAAGTCATAAAAATGTCGTCGACGTTAGATCGTGACGAATGATTTCTCATTTTTTCTATTTTTATTTAACAATTTTTTAAAGCCTTCTCTCTCTCTATCTCTCTCTCTCTCTCTCTCTCTCTCTCTCTCTCTCTCTCTCTCTCTCTTTTTCATTGGTAAAAATATCAACGTATACGGATAAACATACTTTGCTTTTGATTATATTCGAAACGAACATTTAGTAAATATCGGACATTAAATAATAATATACGAGAACGGATGGTTTGACATTAACGCGGAGAAAGAAAAGATTCGTCGATTAGTATTATAATCGGTAATGTTTTCGCGTTTGTGATTCTCGTGTTTTCGATCGAATCAGATATTTACGGGGAATCGCGCAAAGTAAGTATTCCATATATGTAAATCGTAATTTTTACTTTTATTATTTCTCATTAACGCGAAATGAAATATGGCGAAAAAAGGGATTACTACCCCCGTTTTTCCACATATTACTGTAGTAAATTTTATTCCCTCGTCCGTACGAGAACCGATATCGTTGCGACTAAAGCGCAATTGTCGGTAATATTTTTGCAAATTGCTCGGTCGGCCGTATCTTGGACTAGGTCGAGCGTTAACGAACGATGCTTTTAATTTCAATTTACGCGCAGAGCATATACATATTTCAAAGAAACGTTAAAAATCTAAGAGAAAGAGAGAGAGAGAGAGAGAGAGAGAGAGAGAGAGAGAGAGAGAGAGAGAGAGAGAGAAATAGGAAAATAGAGAAAGAAATAGAGACACGTGATTCTTATTAAATTATATAATATATTCGACATTAATATTTATTATTAATACGAGGAATAAATTATTCGTATAATCTTATACTCGAATCTTCGTTAATTTTATTCAATAACGTTTACCATAAGAAGAAAATAATTTCGTCTCATTATTATTCGAATCGATAGTGGGTACATATATATTATTACAGATATACGCGTAGAATATTTCTTTATTTAAATACAGTCTTACGAGCTGTAAAACACGTCGATTTGATTCTTTGCAAATGACTTTTCCAACCTGTAAAACCTTTCGTCAACTTTATTTTTCACGTTTGTTCGTTCTTATCGGTAACACTAAAAAATGATTATATCGTACATTAAATACACACACACACACACACACACATATATATAAAGTATATTATAAAGTTCATACGAATTTTCCACGATATATTTTCAACGATTATGTAATAACTTTAAAGGGTGCGACCTGATTAAGATTAAAAGAAAAAAAAAAAAAAAAAAAAACAAGTGGTACGATCGTAATCGTAAACGAGGTTCACCAACGTCGCCAGTTATTATCGTTAGCAGGTGAAAGTGATATTTTTAATTAGTCCGCAGGTATACGTTCGTAGGGAGCTCGTTTCATCGGACTATTAGTCGTAATACATAATTAAAATTTGCCAGAGATGAAATGCAACTTCATCCAGCGCACTCGTATTCGGAGGTAATCGTAGCCACAGCAGAACGTACCAGAGGTATGTACACATACATACATACATACATACATACATACATATATATATATATATATATATATATATATATATATATATACACGGTGACCCAACAACCCTGCGGGTACCTACAATCTCAGCTTACAAACCGCATCTATCAGATAATTAAATGGGTCATAAGATGCTTTTTGGAAAGGAGCACTCCGTTGATTATTATTTTTCCTTTCCAATCTGAGAGAGCTCCTTTATGAGAGTTAGAGCGAGAAAAAGAGAAAGAAAGAGAGAGAGAGGGAGAGAGAGAGAGAGAGCTGTGTGTGTGTGTTCTTTAACGTCGAGATACTTATCAAAAGGATAGTGAAGATAATACTCATGTACGTAGGTACGAAAGTTAGTTAAGCGCCTTTTCGTTACTTTCCGATAAAAAATAAATTATATTTATACAACGTCGAGCGAGGTGACGTTTTTATTCAATGATTATTTCGATACCTCGCCCATTGAACCGATATCTTTATTTATTCGATCATCGATACGATGTAGAGGTACTTGTATATTACCTAATCATATTATATTTTATTTTTACGTTATCGCGATAGCTCTATTGCTATCGAGATATTTAATGAGTGTTCCGATAAACGATAATAAAGAAAAACGTTAATTAGAA
Organism: Dolichovespula saxonica; assembly: GCA_911387935.1. Taxonomy (NCBI): domain Eukaryota; kingdom Metazoa; phylum Arthropoda; class Insecta; order Hymenoptera; family Vespidae; genus Dolichovespula; species Dolichovespula saxonica. Next base: position 3,781,364 of record OU426998.1, on the reverse strand, counting down.
GGAATATGATCGATAATAATTATATATATATATATATATATATATATATATATGTATATAAATATAAAAGAAAGAGTTATTCGAAACCTTATTACTCGTCGACGTGGATAGAATTCGTCGATTAATTTATTATTCAATTAACTCATTAATATTTTGATCATATATTTATATCTTCCTTTTTTCTTCCTCCCTTTTTTCCAATGATTTTTATTTTTACTTTACTTTACTTTATTTTATTTTATTTTATTTTCTTTTTTCTTTTCACAAAGAATAAAAAAGGCTCGTTTCGACGGGGTTGGTGGGTCGATCGTACTCGCATACATACATACGTACGTAAGTACGTAAGCGTTATCCATGTATCTGTACACGCAGGCACAGCCTTGTTAAGAGGTACAATGTGTTTGTGTGTTTTACAACGCGCCGATAAATGAATTATTTATCACGTTTGTGGCTTAGAGTTCGGCTCGCTGAAAATTACGAAGTTAATAAGGGTTTTGGATGCGCACGGATAGGGCACATAGTCCGTTGCCACCGAGGGCGTGTTCTACCCTGTTAGATGGACGTAGTTGTTGCGTACGTTTAAACGTACACGCCGAAGGCGCTTAGGGAAATCATGCGAGCATTCGCACGGATTTTATACTCGCTACTACATAATTTATTCTCTACGCAATGCCACGGACGAAAGTCACTTGGTTAAATTGGACCAAAGTTACTTTCGAGCCATTATCGTTCTTACGTTTAAGCGTTCTACGGTTCCTCGATCCACCCCCTGTGCGTTCACACGTTCACCCTCTTCCTACCCTCTTTCTACCCTTTTTCCATCCCCTTCACCGATTCGACGTCGACAATTTCTTTTAAACGTACCTTCGACGATTCCGAGCCCGACGAAATTCTTCCTTTTATTTCACGAAAACGAAGAAAGAGTAGGGAAAATAAATGAATAAACAAACCAAAAGATAGAGAGAGAGAGAGAGAGAGAGAGAGAGAGAATAAAAAAGGAATACCTACTTCGAAATATAATTTCAATATTTTTCTCGATCATTAGGTATAACACACACACACACACACACACACACACACACACACACACATATATATATATATATATATATATATATATAAAGAAGAGTGAAAAAAAAAATTGACACAAACAATGTTTAATCTCTCGGCGTTTTGATACGTTAACGTTTCATTGAATTTACTTCTATTAATTAATTCTATTCGGGTAGGTTAAAACAATAATAATCGTGTGGTTAATCTTGTATCCCCCCCATGGATCGTTCTACCTTCGCGTAACGCATTTAAAAACGTATTATCGCGTTAGATCGATGTTTCGTTACGTTCGAACGTACCGTGCAATTGTTAATCGTATTTTGTGCTAATCGGATAAAAAAAAAAAGAATAAGTACCGTCTTCGGGTGGGTGCATCTATCCAGACGCAAGCCACGTAAGTAAATATTTACGCATGTTTCGCGTTTATCGAGGAGGAAAGAAAACGCACACACACAAAAAAAAAAAAAAAATAAAGAAACGAAACTTCGGCCATTTTATCGGTTCTACGGTTGAGAACGAAATGTCGAAATGTCGATTGTATTAGAGTTTCGTTTTCAAAAAAAAAAAAAAAAAAAAGAATAAAGAAAGAAAGAAGAAAAGAAAAATGACGTTCAATCGGAAAGTTATTTATTGAAATGAGAAACGCTTGACAACAATTGAAACGGTATCAACGTAACGGAATAATAATATCTCTGTCGCATAGTTTGGCGATCGGATCGATAAAAAAAATGAAAAAAAAGAAAGAGATATCAAATTCTCGCGATACAAAACTTATCGACTTTTTCGGGCTTGGTTCTGGGACGTTGAACGAGATCCTCAACTTCGCTGTGAGAAATTGTGGTGACCCGAGAATCTTCACTTAACCGTGTCATGCCCGGAACTTAGGGAAGAGAGCTCGACGTAGACGACGATCTTATATCCTAAGACTGTGAGATAGAGAAAGATACAGAGATAGAGCGAGCGAGCGAGAGAGAGAGAGAGAGAGAGAGAGAGAGAGAGAGAGAGAGAGAGAGAGAGAGAGAGATAGTAGGTGAAGTAACACGAAGAAGAGACGTCAGTCAACCTTTAAGAGAAAATAGGAAACGTGTGGTCTATTTTTTTTTTTTTTTATTCTCATTTTTATCCTCTACCTCTATCTCTCTCTCTCTTTCTTCTCTCTCTCTCTCTCTCTCTCTCTCTTCTATTTCCTTCTCAATTCCTTCTCTCAGCAACTTCTTGAAGGTGAACTTCGACGGACAGGAGAATGTCGTGCCGCGGAAGTCGACTCCACTCCATCCGATTTCGAAACGAAAATTGAGACGTACGTACGTACGTATCTACGTATCTACGTATCTACGTATCTACGTACATATATTCTACGTAAGTACATATAGAAGAAAATAAGGAGCTAGAAGGAGCATCCTCAACGCACGTTTCTCCAAGCTTGTTTATCCACTGCCTTTTAGAACTTTGCTCCTCCTATCTTTTCCCATCTCTTTCTCTCGTGATCTAGTTTTTTCTTTTTATTTTGTCCTCTATCTCTGTCTCTCTCTCTATCTATCTCTCTCTCTCTTTTTTTTCTTTCTCTCTCTCTGTTCACGACATATTTTACTTACTATCTACCATACCGCATTTTACATAACAATACTCTAGAACGTTGGTTCCTTACATTTGATCGCAATATATTTTTTCTTCTCTCCGTTTTTGTCTTTTTTCTTTTTTTTTTCTTTTTCTGTCCTTCTTTTTTCTTTTTTTTCCCATTCCTTTCCATGGCGACTCTCGTTTATCTATTTCACGCACCGGTATACGGCCCACACGGCGGAGCCTATAACGATCTATTTTTTTTTTTTTTTTTTAGGAATTCCGTGGGAAAGAAAATGAAAAAGAGTAAAACGAAGGGGAACAAAAATTGGTCGAAAAAGTTTCGAAGGAAAGGATCGATCGACTTTTATTTTTCTTTTTTTTTTCTTTTTTTTTTTTTTTTTCTTTTGGAATCACCTAAAGGGACCATTTGGTGGTCCGTTCTCGGGTCTTCAAATTTTTATACGGTGGAGACTCTCTCTCTCTCTCTCTCTCTCTCTCCCTTTCTCTCCCAGTTTTTCCTTCGTAATTGATAGAAAGTGGTGGGTCTGCCATTTTTATTACGCCGATTTTATTTATTTTAAAATCGCAAACGCGAGAAACAAAGGACGCCATTTGCTTCATAGTTTTTCCTTTTCTCTCTTCTTTCTCGTTTATTTATTTTTCTTTCTTTTTTAGACAAAAGAAAGCTAGCCGCGGGCTTGCGTCAGTTAATAACATCGTTTTACCTTTAAAAGAATCGTGTAGAGCCATCAAAGGCGCTCTCGTCGGGTAGTTATTAGGTTGTCCCGAATGAAAAAAGGAAAGAATAAAAAGAAAAGAAAAGAAAAAAAAAAAAAATAAGAGAGAAGAAAAGACCGTGTGTAGGTTCGCGAAACGAATTATGAATAAAATATTTCGATCGAGCCGGCTATCGCGGAACGATTTTACGCGACCTTGAACTTTTCTTCCAGATTGCCTTCGATTCGACGGAGGTCGAACGATCAAATTGAACCAAGAGACCTCTCGGCGTATTAGCGACGTCGTATTTAAATGAATGCTCTATTTTCTCCCTTTTCCCTTTTATTTATTTATTTATTTATTTATTTCTCTATTTATAGCAAATAATGTAGCGACGATGCTGAGTTAGAATCATACAGCGTCGGTCGAGCCTTTTTACTTTCTTCTTTCTTTTTGTTTTTTTTCTTTTTCGTGACTTCGAATTAATCTCCGTTCGACTATACGCGTAGGTTCGCGAAAACGAGATTAGAATCTAAACGCGAGGGTGGATTCGGATGGAAGTTTTAAATTCGTCGAAAATTTATGATTTTATATGCCTTACTATTTTTTTTTTTTTAATTTTCTTCTCTCTCTCTCTCTCTCTCTCTCTCTCTCTCTCTCTCTCTCTCTCTCGATAACAGTTACCCATTATTAGCGAGGACAAGCCTTATCGCGATGATCAACGTTAGATAGTAGTATAATTCATCGTAATATCTATTCTTTTGAAGTTTTCTTCTCTTCTTCCTTTTTTTTTTTTTCTTTGATCATCGTACTTTCGAGAAAAAAGAAATTAACGAAAGAAAAGAGGGAACTTTCTTTCGTCCAGATAAAAAAAAAAAAAAAAGTAGTAGACGTTAGAAGCGCACACGTTAGAGATTTATTAATTTATTAATTAAGAGATAAGGAGCGTTCGAGAAATTAAATAATTCGTTGGGATACATCGATGACCATGTAACATAAATACCTCATCGAAATTGTTTCTCTTTCGTTTCTTTTTTTTTTTTTTTTTTTTTCCTTTTAACTCGTACAACTCGAGTAGCTTTTTCCGTCTCTTAGGCGATACCATTAACCCTAGAACAATGGTAATCCTTTCGGAATGGCACCGGAGCAGCTGGGGGAGTACTTCCCGATCCAATTTTCGTTCCGCCAGGAAAAAGAGAAAGTTAGAGTGGCTTTAGTAATCCCGGCGAATGTGCATGTTCACGCGTATGTACGTACAACAGTTTTGTAATACGTATACGCGTATACGTATACGCTTGTAATATGTACGTAACTTATCCACGTTAGAAAGCGTGTAATTGTTATCACAATTTCGAGATTTTTATTATCAACGTCGCGAGAAAGATTTATCTTCAATTTTTTACTCCCCCCTCTCTCTCTCTCTCTCTCTCTCTCTTTCTTTCTTTCTTTTTTTTTCCTTTCGAAACATCCATCAAGACGTTCCTTTCGACAACGAAATTATTTTTTCTTTCAATCTTTTCTTTCGATTTATTTTATTATCGAAGGTCATCTTCTTTACTTTTACTTTTTATTTTTATATATATTTTTTTCTTTTCTTTTCTTTTCTTTTCACTAATAAACCGCTCGTTAAACCTAGACGGTGGGAAAGGCAAACGTTGCAAGACGATCTCAATGAGATGGTAGAACATTTGTTTGGACAAATAGTCGATGGCAAACATAACACGTTGGCTCTGTGAAATTTTAGATGATATTCAATCTGAAGTTCGACGAGTAACAGATGGATAGTTCTCGTGTTAGACGAGAAAAGAAAATATATCTATATGGATATATATAGATTTAAGATTTTCGACGAATATCAATGAATTTTTATATTACAATTACGTTCGAACGAACATCAATCGTTATATACGTTCGAATTATTTTCTGCGCGATTAAATTTTCGCTAATAAATAATATAACGGTGGATGCAATTGATTTTTACTTTCTTTCTTTCTTTCTTCTTTTTTTTTTTTACTAACAACGCGATATCGATTTTATCAAAACTATTTCAAACGAGGTATCGAAGTAATTTACGTTAGTACATATATAGAGATATATATAAAGAGGTCTTTGAGGCTTGCCGTTCGTATTATACTTCAATACGAATTGGAAATAAAAGAGAGAGAGAGAGAGAGAGAGAGAGAGAGAGAGAGAGAGGAAATATTATACTTCGAGTGGATGACATTGAAATTTTTATCCTCCGATATGCTAACAAGTTATCGAGCTTCTTTGATAGTTCCTTTTATACCAATTACGTATGGAAATAATCTTATATTTGAAATCTAAATATTTATACGTTGACAAAAGATTTATTATATCGATAATCCTTTCCTTTCTTTCCTTTCTTCCTTTTTTTCTCTTTTTCTCTTTCTTCTTTTTTTTTTTGTAATCGTTAAAGATAAAAAGACGATTTATTTAATCCGTTCGCTTTGATAAAAAAAAAAAAAAAAAATACGTAAGCGAGATACACTTTACATAAACGTTGAAACGTTTATTATTTAGTATATTTATCTGTACGTTTTATCCGTCCCATTAAATATGTATAATTAAAATAAACGCAGTATTAACGCGTGTCGCACGTTCGCATGCATCGTATATTACTACATCGTGCGTTTAAATTTTAGATATGTCGTTCGAAAAAAAAAAAAAAAGAAATGAGAAAGATGGATTACACAAATTTTCGAAAAGGTATCACCGATTTTTCAAATAGTTCGAGAAACTAATCTAAAAATCTAATTCGAGATCATTCGTTGCGTAAATACGTACGAACGAAAAAATCCGACAAACTCACGCGTCCAATTACAAGTAATATATATTATTTTTTTTTATTTATTCGTTGAAGTAAAGCTTTCCGTCTCTCTGCAAATAAATAATTTCCCAATCGAAATCGGACGCAGTACTTCCTACTATCATACGAAAAATCGTCGAGTCGTTCCACTGACATTAGATCGTAACGCCGTTCGACGAGTCTGACCGTGAACGGAGCTCGTGCGTTCGTGCAATTTTCAAACCTGTTCATAGAACTGAAAATAAGTTTGAGAAATATTAATGACGGCTGACATGAGAAAGGAGCCGAGAGCGGAAGGGTTAGAAGATTTCGCGTAGCTTTCGAGAAAACGATCCTAATTTATTTAACGCGAGAGAAAGAGAAAGAGATAGAGAAAGAGATAGAGAGAAAGAGAGAGAGAGAGAGAGAGAGAGAGAGAGAGAGAGAAAAATGTGTGTGTGTGCGCGCGGGTGCGCGTGTAACGAGCACGTACGGAAGTGAAGAAGAATTTCAGAAGGAAACGTTCTATGTTCTCTCTCTCTCTCTCTCTCTCTCTCTCTCTCTCTCTCTCTCTCTCATTCTCTTTTTCTCCTTTTCTTTTCTTTTCCCGTTCCTTTACGCCCCGTCCTGGCATAATATCAGGTCGGAAGTGCAGCTTGGAGAATGATTTGCATACGACGTTGCCCGTGGAATTTTAAAGAACCGGAGAAAGTAGCGCCATCACCCCCCTCCCCCTCCCCCTCCCACCTACGTTCTTCTCTTACGCTCTACCACCTATCCAGAATCCCCTCCCGACCTACCACCCACCCTCGCACCACCCATCTTCCACAACCATCCAATTGAAGATGCAGGTATGCGCGCACATCTTTAAGGTACTCGCTAACGCCCGCGCCAACTTGATGAAGCAACGCGAAGATTTGTCTGGCTTCAAAAAAAAAAAAAAAAAAAAAAAAGAAAAAAAAATAAAATAAAGAAAAAAAAAAAAGAAGAATTAGAATATTATGCGTTACGAAACGAGAAGGGATAGAGAGAGAGAGAGATAGATAGATAGATAGAGAGATATATAGATAGATAGATAGAGAGAGATAGATAGATAGATAGATAGATAGAGAGAGAGAGAGAGAGAGAGAGGGTGAGTAACGGAGAAAAGGAAATAATAAAGAAAAGAAAATACGAAGGAATTATAGAACGAGAGAGAATTAAATGAACGTTTTCGTAATAGGTTGTCGATTAAAATTTGAACGATTGTTACCAATCGATCGATTTCACGTTGACGCAAACGGGATATATCGTAGATATTTAAATTGGTTCGAACGAAATTATTTTATTTATTTTATTTAATTTTATTACTTTATATCGTAGGCGAGAAATGGAAGAGGTTTCTTCTTCTTCTTTGTTTTTTCTTTATTTTTCCATCCCTCTTTCTTTTTCTTTTTTCCCTCTTTTTTTCTTCTTCTTCTGTTTTCCTTCCTTCTCTCTGTGATTTTTTTGTTCGTTCGTTCGTTCGTTCGTTCATTTTCTTTTTTTTTTTTTTTACTTTCTGCGAAAGAAAATTTACAACCGAGCACGTAGAAACGTAGAAATCTGTTATCCTTTCTTTCTTTTTTCTCCCCCCCCTCTTGTTTTTTGCTTCTTTTCTACTTGTTTTTTCCTCCCCGTCCATCTCGAAACACAAGCTTCGCTTCGAAAACAAATTTTTTTTTGTTATTTTTGTACGATCGGAAGGTCGAGATTTGTGTATAAAAATACAAAGAAAAGGAAATAATAAAATAGAACAAAAAATGAAAAACAGCGACTACGAACGTAAAACAAAAAAAAAAAAAAAAAAAAAAAAAGAAAACAAAATGGAAAAAAAGAAAAGACGGAAAAAATTATTTTCATACGGAGCACCCTTCGCGAAACGTTGTTGATATATTTTTTTTGCTCCTCTCTCTCTCTCCTTCCCATCCGTTAAAACTTTTTCGAGAAAGAGTTTGACGTTGCAATATTTTTCGAAAATATATCCGAGGTGTCGGAATATAATATTTTTCATCTCGAAGGGAGAATAATTTCTTTCTCCTTTTTTTTCTTTTTTTTTTTAAACGTTTTTTGTATTTTTCTTTTTTCGTTTTTCCTTCTTCTCCTCCTCTCCTTCATTTTTCTCTCTCTCTTTTTTTTTTCTTTCTTTCTTTCTTCTTTTTTTGTCAACGTTTCTGAGTCACGTCCTTCGACAGAAACATTATGTAATTTCGAAGTACTTCCTAACGTGGTGTGGTTACGTAACGGTAGGGTGAGTATGATGACGTACGCGTACGTGTAATTACGGATAATCGATATATTAAACCGTAACGTTCGAATAACCAGCGGTTATTCGGATAATTTTGATTCGTAAGCGCGACGCGTACGAAATACGCTTTAACTTTAACGTAACAAATTGAGCTCGTGCATACTCGTAAAAGTTAAAACAGCTCGTCCTTTTGATCGAACGATCGAGCTTCGTGGATCGTTCGATGCTCGTCAATCGTTATGCCTTTCTTTAATTTTCGACGCATCGTCGATAAGAGCAATCGCAGGAAAACCAAAAAATAAAATAAAATAAAAGAAGAAAGAAAAAAGTCGCGTGCTTAGGTCGCATCTCCCCTTCTCTCTTTATTTTTTTTATATGTATGTATTTTTTTTTTTTCTTTGATTTTAAATTCTCCGAAAACATCAGAAACACAAACTTGAAAGATCGATAATTTCAACATCACTTCTGTCGTAAATTTGACCGGTTCGAACGAATCGTTCGTTGAAAGGAGACCTTATGTTTTTAATTTTCAATATTATATAATTTATATACTCGCGTATCGTTTAATCGTTTAATTATCGAGAATGGGAATAATATATTAAGTATGGCAAAAATAATGCCAATTAATTACGTCGAATTTAATACAGAAGGAGTATTAAGTATCGAACAAATATTGAATATTTCGACGAAATCAAACACACACACACACACATATCTATATTATTTATATTATATATATAATATATATATATACGTATATATATATATAAATGGGAAGGGAAAGGTCCAGGTTCTACATTCATTATATGTAATTCATTGTACCTATACGTAATTTTATCGACAAAACCGTGGAATATTTTTATTCGCGTATGTATAATACTTTGATATCGTCAATTCTTTCAGCCGTTATTCGCAGGGTAGAAAATATAAGAGGGATGCATCCGTTCGAGATTTTTCATTCGAATTGGCAAAAAATGTAGTTTCGCGAACAGATCGTGTATGGAGAGAGTAAGCGATCTCTCTCTCTCTCTCTCTCTCTCACACACACACACACACATACCCTCTCTCTTTCTCTTTCTATCTTTTTCGACCGATGCAGATAAAGGTATCTACGGACTCTCGTCGTTGGTTTGCCATATAGATATAGATAAAAGTACGTTGGTAGAGAGAGAGAGAGAGAAAGAGAGAGAGAGAGAGAGAGAGAGAGAAAGAGAGAGAGAGAGAGAGAGAGATGCAGTTGGTGTAGTATAGCGATCACTGGCGAAACGCCAACGGCACCGTGTTTTCTTGATACGTTATATTCGCTTGGCGTTTCGTTCGATATAGAGAAATCGAACGCGTATAGACACGCTACCTGTGTCTCGTTAGCATATATTGTCACTATATATATATATATATATATATATATATATATATATATATATATATATATATATATCCAATACGTATATATTTATATCTTTAGGATGTAGGATCTACGTGGACGTATAATATATTTATATACTATATGTATATACATCAATATATATGTATATGTGTATGTCCGTGAGTTTTGCGTACCACGATCACGTATGATCCATTGTCATCGTCATTGTCATTGTCATTGCCATTAAACCTATATCGCGTTTCCTCGAGATTTCGCGGCTAACTCGCAATTTATTGTCGCGTTGAAAACCTTCGCCCGTAGAGGAAGATTTGTTCTTCGAGCTTTTTCTCTTTTCTTTTTTTTTTTTTTTCTTTTTTTCTTTTCTCTTTTTTTTTTTTTTCTTACGATCGAGAATATTCTCGACCACGTTTTATGTCGCAGGAGCTGCAGTCGTCAGTGTACGAGCGAAATATTCTTCGCCGTTTAAATATTGGATATTATCGTACGGCACGTACTACGAGACGTTTAAAATTTTCTACGAATGATTTATACGTTCGACGTCGTTCGTATTTTGATTTTGATATATTTATAAGGAAATCGTTCGAATTCTTTTATTTCTTTTTTTTTTTTTTTTTTTTTTTTTTTATACGATCGCAATTTCCAACGAAATATCGTCGTCACGGGTCGTCGTTAACGTTGTCGTCGTCATCGTAATCATCATCGTCATCGCCAATATCGATAATTCTTAACACATCGAAAACACTCACGATTGTTATCGACACCCGTCCAAATCACAAACGGTGCCTCGTTCACGTCGTTTATATATTCGAACTGGTCAAAACCCGTGTAACCACCGGTTTGGCTACGTGTTGCTTCGACATTGTTGTTATATCCCACGACCATCATTTGTCCATTGCTTAACGGCGTTAATTTCCATTACAAATTTCTATTGTTTCATTGATATTATTTATACTATACAATAGAGAGAGAGAGAGAGAGATAGAGAGAGAAGTATAGAAAGAGAGAGATAGATAGAGAGAGAAACGTGCTTTAAAACAATAAGGGTTTTTGTTTTCGGATTGCGAAGGTATTCAAATTGCGAGCCATTCAAAAAAAAAAAAAAAAAAAGAAAAAAACGAACAAATCTTGCCATTGAAGCGAAAAAAGACGTACGTATATTCGATTTGCATCGACGTATCATTTATTTTCTCTCCTAGATTTTCATAACAATCGAGTTTGTCACATTTTCTTTTCGGTTACGCGACATTGAAATAAAATTCCCTACACGACCCCCACCTCCCTCGTCACAAAAAAAAAGAACAAAAAATAATCTAGTTCTTTCATTCTCTCTTTGCCTTATTTTTTTTCATCTTATCCTTCTTTTTCTCCTTTCTCCCTTACGAACGTTCAACTTCGTTTATAAGTCGATCGTACGACGATCATCCCGTCGGTTTGATCGAGCTCGTCCATTTAACAGAGGTCTCTCGTATATACGTATATACATTGTAAAAGGGTTGGGGGTTCAATTGTTCCCTAACATCTGTTGAATCTGGCCACTCGCCAAGTCCCGCCGAAATAACGACGTTACAGAACATTTCTTATGCCAACTTGTAAAGCTACAGGTACTCTCTCTCTCTCTCTCTCTCTCTCTCTCTCTCTCTCTCTCTCTCTCTCTCTCTCTCTCTTTGCCCCACAACCACCCCACAGCCACCCCATGGCAACCCGTTCACAACCCCCCATTTAGTTTTCTTTCCACGGTAAACGAGGATAGAAACTGAGCCTTCTGGAATTCGTTTTGAGCATTTAAACGGGGTCTCTCTTCTACTGTAACCTCTTACCGTCTCAAAGCGGCACCCTTCTCTTTTCTCAGGAAGCTTTCGTCGTTAAATTCGTCTGCTTAACGTACCCGAGGACGAGGAAAGGCGAAATAATTAAACGATCCCTCTACCCCACCCTCCCCCCGCTCCATTTTGCGCTCGGCAGGGCGTTTACTAATTACTTCATTAGACGTAAAGCTTTTCGCACGTTCCCCAATCGTTTATACTCTTAGATTATGTAGATGTATATACATATATATATATATATATATATATATATATATATATATATATATATGTATATATATATAGATAACTTATAAGAAATATGATGTTTTCTTTAATATTAGAAATTTTCCATCGTGATTAATAGTTCATTAAGCCACGATCAAATCCATTTATATTTATTATCTTTAAATCGTTATGTATAATTAAATATCCATTACTTTTTATTATCATTACTTTTAAATAACGAACGATTCATGTTGTAACTATAGATTGATTGTATATATCCATACGTTTGATTTACATTCAATATTATTATAATTCGATATATCGAATATTAAATATTACATATATATTGAATACGTAATATAAAATAATAATAATGTAATATAAATAATGCAATACAATCTAACAACTCGAATATATAATATGATATATATATATATATATATATATATATATATATATATATATATATATATAATTATCTTAAATATCGTTTGATCATATTACATTTCATTATATAGAATTAACTCCTAATAACTAAAAGCCAATGTTTTTGCTTTTATTTGCTATCAGATAAACATCATCGGTTTGTCTAATTACGAAACATTATCGACGATAATACAAACGTATATTATCAATAATTTGACAATAATAACGTATAATAATTATCGATATATACTAGTTAATTTTTATCTCATATTATTGATTAGTAAATCAAACGGGATAACGTAAGATATAATATGGGAAATTCGGTCGAATTCTAAGCGAATATCACTATGCGCGCCATTCCTATCCTCAAAGTGTACACGATAGTGTAACTCTCTCATTATATATATATATATATATATATATATATATATATATATATATATATATATATATAGTATATATTTACATAAATATATATATATACAGTCATGTATATATAAGTGATGTTATATCGACTAGGTCGACTCTATTTATAAATCATTATGCGTATCGCGATTACGCTAAACCGTACCACATACATAGTAGTAATAGTAGAATATCTCGCGATATATCGCGACTATCTCTCTCACTCTCGGAAACCATGGAATATCAGTTTGCGCCGGACAGCTAGAGTGACCGTGGTACAAACGATATCCTGACTGTGGCCAATCCAATATCCCAAACCTATGTACAAGTATCCGTTAACTCGCTGCATTCCGTGACGATTCGGTCCGATAAATTTGAATTCAATCAACCGATAGGTTCTCTCGTTCATAATAATATATATATATATATATTTTTTTTTTGTTTCCTTTTCATTCTTTCGTTTCACCACTCCCGCCCACCACCCCTTTGTTTTTCCCGCTTTTCCTTTCATTAATAATAAAAACGCGACATCAATCACGCACTTAATAATAACTTTAATTTTCTTGATTTATCGGAGTTCCCAGCGAACTCCGATTTAATTATTTCTTCTCCTTCCTCCTCTCTCCACCCACCCATCGATATGCGAATACGCGGACACTTCGAGAGTTATTTTTTTTCGAATAAAATTCGTGTCGCACTCGCTTCTTCCTTCGTCGATTAGTTTTATCGATTGGAGATTAAATTTCTACGCGTCGAATGTGTTATTCGCGGCGATGCGAAATGGCTAAAGAAAGAAAAAAAAAAAAAAAAAAGAAAAAGAAGAAAAAACGACGAACAAGAGTCACTTAAATGGGAAAGGACAAGAGTCTTGTGATAATAATTTGTGAAAAATGTCTATCCTTTATACTCGCGACGCTTTAAGCTCCTTACTTTTCCCATAACGAGGAGCATCTAAGGACAGACACGTCTATAATGTTCGTTAGTCCTTTACGACCTTGCTTAATGGTATCGACTTTGTAAGAAAATATTTATCGTCTATTTCATAAAGGTCTATGTGTTTATCGATAACACAAGTACCAGTAGCCTTGGTCTATTAAATTTTAGTTTTAGTAGAACGATCGTAATTTCAAGTCTAAACTGTTTGAAAAAAAAAATATATATATATATGTGTGTGTGTGTGTGAGTGTGTGTATCTTGAAATAAATATAATATTATGCTATAAAAAGGTATATAGAAACATCTGTGCGAGTTTCTATGTAAATTATGCGTCGATGTTGTATGAAACGCAAATAAATCTACTTCTCTTCTTTTTTTTTTTGTCTTTTACTTTCGTTCTTCTTTTTTTTTTTTATATATATATCTCGTCCACCAATATCGCAACAATAAATTTTTTCATATTCATCGTATATTGATTTATAACGGAGACTAAATAACGTGACTTTCATTTTGATGTCGTACGAGATTGTGCAAAGGAGAACGCACAAATACGTTCAATAAATACGTTACGTTCGGATTGCCGGTTGACAAAGTAAATAATAATATCCGGAGAAAGGGATCAATGAAGATCAAATACGTATATTTATTTATATATATATATATATATATATATTAGTTTGGGGAGAAAGAAATCCATTACTTTTACGTAAACGTGAACGAAAAAATAATGGATTCCTTTTTCCCCCAAACTAAGTAATATATTAATTTTATAGCAATAATAATAACATACCAATAACAATATAATAGATGTATTATTTATTACGGTATATCGTAATCATATATAATGACATAATATATTTGTGTTTGTGTTTGTGTGTGTGTGTGTGACTTCAAAGTAACATAACGTTATAGAATATTAACCCTTTTAGTGCCGAACGACGATATATCCGCTAACCTAGAAGTGGTGGGGATAGTTAGGCCACGCCCACCCAGTAGTGGGTGAAGAGGTCGAGTGGGAAAAGTTGAAGTTATTCATAGTTATACGGATTAATAATACGTATATACACATATACACAGAAGTGTGGCGGAAGTCCTTAAAGTGGGTCAAAAGTTTTTAGACGATTTTGAAAAATCAATCGTTCAATTTTGTTTCCCTCCTAAGACTATAAAATTACGGGCCAACGAAGTTCTCGAAAAATGGTTATCGATTTTTTTTTTTTTTTTTTTTTTTTTTTTTTTAATATCATCCGGGAACTTTCGATCGTTTAAGTGACATACGGTCCACCCTGTATACGTAAAAATTTAACAGTCGAAACATGTACGTGTTAAAATTGACTTATTTTTCCTTCCTTCCTTTCTCTCTCTCTCTCTCTCTCTCTCTCTCTCTATTTTTTCTCTTTTTTATTTCTCTCTCTCTCTCTCTCTCTCTCTCTTTTTTTTGTTATTAATTTTCTTCCCTCGTTTTTGGTTCGAGCACAATGGTCGAGGCTCACGATGGGGTTGAATTTTATTTTATTTCCTTTTTCCTTTATTATTGCTCGCACTCCTTCCTTTTGCGTTACCAATTCAAATGGAGCAGACTGATTTTATTGCGGAAGTTACGGTCGGAAGCGGATCTCTGCAAGTTTACGTGAGCCAGTGCTCTAGCTAGCTAGGTGGCTGGCTGGCTGGCTGGCTGGCTGGTTGGTTGGTTGGCCTGGCGTCGTCCTTCGGAATTGGAAATACCGGCTGGCATTATTCGTAGGAAAACGTTATTATACGAGAGCGAGCATTTTAATTTTCTGCTTCAAATCGCGTAAGAAAAATTGAAAATAACGCCGTTCACTTTCTCGCGTGTCATTATTCATAACTTGTTTCTTTTTCTTCTCTGTTTTTTTTTTTTTTTTTTTCTTTTTGGTTTTTACCTTTGATCTGACCATCGCCGAAATAATCTTACGTGCGCGCGCGAGCGCGTATCCCAAACGATATATATATATATATATATATATATATATATATATATATATATATATATATATATATGATAATACATAAGTTATATACGTACGTTTGTACGTATCTAAGCTTTACGTACACACACACACACAAGTATCGCAAAAGCTTTGCTATGTTGAAATTTTGTACTTCACTCTGTCTTTCTCTTACTCTTTCTCATTCTCTCACTCGTTCTCTCTCTCTCTCTCTCTCTCTCTCTCTCTCTTTCACTATTTCTCTTTGTCAGTTAAAAGCTCAACGAAGCTTCAACGAAAGAGTAGAAAGCGTTTACGAAAGAACGGTCACAGTTCTGCGGTTTGGCTTTCGCAATGTCACGCTCTCTCTCGGGAGAGAAGGAATAAAAGAGTAGTGAAAAAATTCAAAATGGACGACGTATATTTTCTCTCTTTCTCTCTCTCTCTCTCTCTTTCACTCTCTCTCTTTCACTCTCTCTGTCCCTGTATCTCTGTGCGTTTATTTTTAAAACTGTAATATATTTTACTACTTGAGACTTAGGAATTCGTGAACTAAACATTAATTTACGTTCAAAAGTTAGTTATTTCGTTTGGTGATAGTACTAGGATATCCTTTTCGGGTAAGAACAGGATTTCTTAGTATCATATAATACTTTTCAAGTAATCATAGTTTCTGCCGTCTTATCGTTCCTTCGAATTTTCTTATTAAAGTTTAATTCAGAAATAGCTTGAATATATATATATATATACGTGTACAGACATACATACACTTATATGATATCACAAGTTTAAAAGATTTATTTTTGTCGTAACTACGTTTATTCCCTTCTTCCTTCTATTTCCTTTTCTTTTTTTTTGTTTTTTTTTTTTTTTAAATGATAAAGCGATCTACATTTTATAAAAAACATTCTTCTCATTTCAACTCGTAGAAGTTCGATCGTTCGAATTCGACGAGACACCCCGTATATACCGTCCAACATGCCAAAGAATTTGATTTGATTTTATATGAACGATCGAATGAATGGAGAATTCGATTGTGCTACCTGTAATCTTCAAAAAAAAAAAAAAAAAAAAAAAAAAGCAAACAAAAAAAGCAAATAAAAAAAAATAAAAATAAAAATAAACAAGAAAAATAAACGAGGAAAAAGATAAAAAAGGATTTATTCGATTCGACGAAACGTTAACGCGACAAAGATGGCAAGAGGGAGGGGGAGAGGGAAGGGAAGAAAATATTTATTTCCCGAAGTTATAATTTCTTCCTCGGTACGCTCTAGACACTCCTCCTCCTCCTCCTCCTCCTCCTCCACCTCCTCCACCTCCTCTGCTACCTCGTACCGTCCAAAACGAGAGGAACATCCCGGAAATAAGTAGAGAAAATTTGACGTACGAACAAGTTTGCGCTTCGATATAGCCCCTTGAGTAGAAAATGGAAAAGGAGAAGTTAGGTATGAGTATAATGACATGGAAGTGAGCGGGTGGGGGAGGAGGAGGAGGGGGAGGGGGAGGAGGAGGAGGGTTTGGGATGAGATGGATCGAGAGGTTGGGTTAAGGAGTGGTAGATAGATAGGGATAGGTAGGAATAGGTAGGGATAAATAGGGAGAAGGGATGGGTGTATGATGGGGTATGAGGGGGTGGAATAAGGAAGAAAGCGGGTAAGAGAGTCGCGCGCTGTGTTAAAGATTTGAAGTGTGCTCTTTCTCTTGACGTACATTTTCGTACGCCCGGTAGGCGTGCGTTTCACACAGCCTGGAGTTCTTTTCGACGGCACTAAAAAAAGGAAAGAAAGAAAAAAAAAAAGAGAGAGAAGGAAAAAACAGAAATAAAAGACGTCTAAGAAGAAGAGAAATAGATAGATAGATAGATAGAGATAGAGATAGAATAAGAGAGAGATTGAGAGAGAGAGAGAGAGAGAGAGAGAGAATAGCTAACGCGGGAAGGGATAGCAGATGAAAGTACATATGCGGAGATCTTTTAAGTGCTGTCTAACTTTTCAATGGAGCACTCCTTTCATCTTTCCCTAAGACCCATTCTATCCTACGACAAGAGACACGTATTTTCGTTCTTTCTTTTTTTTCTTTTTATTTTTCTTCTTTCTCTTTCTCTTTTCTTTTTTTGTCTTTTTTTGTCTCCCTCCTGCCCGCATTAACGTTGCAGCCCGATATTGGCCGGGATTATTTTATATCCGTCTATTAATATTGTCAACCGTCCACGACTAACGAGACAAACGAAAATATATATTCGAAAACTTTGCTCGATTTTATATTCAACATCATTGATCTTTTGTATTTCAATGACACCGATCAAGCTTGGTATTATTGTTCAATCGATACGAACGTACGCATTTTTATTAATTCAACTTATTTTACATTAATTTTACTTACAGACGTTACGGGAATTATTTTTTCAAAGCAGATTCCTTCTAATTTTATATAATGCTATCGTAATTTTAATTATTTCTTTATTTCATGTGTGTGTATGCATGTATATATATATATATATATATATATATATATATATATATATATATATATATATAATTATATAATAATTATAAATGTAAATATGATTCTACGAGAAAGAAAAAGAGAAAGAAAAAGAAGAGGAAAAAAAAAGGATAAGAAAAAAAAAAAAAATCCCGCACCTCATCGCATTTTTACTCGCACATTCAATCCCTCAACATATTTCTCCTCGCAGTTTAATCATTCTTCCTCGTGAATTTTTTTTTCTCTCTCTCTCTCTCTCTCTTTTTTTATCTTTTAGCTCGTCGGATGTAAGAAAAAAAAAATAAATAAATAAATAAAAACTGAAAAAACGAAGAAACAGATCTTTCTGGACTCGTTAAAAAAATTATGGCTTGCACTGCGAAGAAAAAAGAGAAAAAAAAATTAAAAAAAAAAGGATAAAAAGGAAATATTAAAAGTAGGCAAAATGTTGAAGGGATTAAATTCAAAAAGGAATGTCATACCGTTTAAATGCTGCTAGCCGAGTCTCGTCAACTTGTATGGGACACGTTTTGATGCTTATTACTTACTTAACCCCTAAGTCGGTTGAAACGTGCGAGTCGCGTTCGTTCAATTAAAGATAACATAATTACGTTTAAAAGTTAAAGACCCGAGAACATTATACTTTGAATTCGTGTATAAGGAAATGGCCGGTTAGCCGGGAATGAAATAAGAGCTCTAATCCGACGTAATACTAATGGCGGTATATTTCACAGCCCTTACATTTTTCATGTTCACTTAAAACGGCAGTACGCATTTAGTATAACCTGCGAGCTGTTATACCCAAATGCAAACGGTTCGCGGCGTAACAACGACGGTGATGAAAAACGAGAGGGAAGGGGGAAAATAAAATTAAAAAAAAAAAAAAAAAAAATATTAAAAGAAAAAGAAGAAGAAGAAGAGACACAGATAGGTAACGATAAAAAAAAATATATATATATATTACAAATTATTATGTGACATTTAATAAAGGGTAGAAAAAAAAGAAGGAAGAAGAAAGATAGAAAGATAGAAAGATAGAAAGAAAGTGGGAATAAAAGCAGCTGGATTTTCAATCCTTTAAGCCATCAAAAGAATTCTCTCAAGTTTCATTAGACGACGATTTTCTTTCTCTCTTTTTTTTTTCTCTCTCTCGCTCTATTTTTCTTTCTTTGTCCTTAAACCCGTTCGATTAAGAGGCCCTGGTTCGAGCCATTCCCCGTTACTCTTTCACTTTCATTCTTTCTCAAACATTTACACGGACATGCAATTACCTATACAGAATTTAATTTTCCTTTCTTTTTCTTCCTTTCTTTCTTTCTTCTTCATCTTTTTTTTTTTTTCCTTTACTCCCAAGATGACTTTCGATTCGTGGGATATCGAATATCGTGTTATCGAAGCTCTTTTTTTCACTTACGATATAAAGCAATATACATAGGGTACGAATCTAACTGTACTCGATCATCGAGATATAACCCATCAACATTTTATATATTTTCGAACTATACCCCGTAGTCCTTAAATTCTCCATAATGGATGTTTAAAGATTCAAATGATGGTGAGGGTGAGGGAAGGGTAGGGAGGGAAGGGATGGATGTGGGAGCGTGACGATGTATTTTCTTTCTCGATGGGTTGGTCGATTGGCGAGAAAGGGGTAGGCGAGGCGGAGGGGATATCAAAAGAGGAAAAGAACCTTGAAATTGATACGTTAAGGAGAGAGAAAGAGAGAGAGAGAGAGAGATTGAGATTGAGAGGGGTTATAGTAAGAGTATCAAAGTGAGCTTGTCACGAACACCATAAAAATATGTTTGGATAATACCCAGGATATAAAGGATCGCGTGATCGTTGTCATTAGAATGGACGTTGTCTATTGACCGATGATGAAAACGATAGGTAAGTACAGGCATGTTAATAATAAACCTCGAGAAAATATTTCTCCTATATTCTCCAATTTTTAACAAATTAACGAATCGGTTATCGGCGATCGACAATTAATTATCCCGACATCCTCGTAAGTTCATCTCTCTCTCTCTCTCTCTCTCTCTCTCTCTCTCTCTCTTTTTTCCCCAGCTTTTGTATTCTGTGTTTTGTATCTTTTATTATTATTATTATTATTTTTGTTTTGTTTTGAATCGAATTTAAAAGACCGTAAGTAATTGGTACACATCGCCGACGGGAATACATCCTCGATTGTAAAAAAAATTGTTCTCGTATGTCTTTCTTTTTTTTTTTTTTTTTGATATATTTAGAAAAAAGAACAGAAAAGATGGAAATTATAAAGGAAATAATTTTTTTGGATTTTAACGAGATTCATTGGACTTTCGGTATATGTTAGTTTGTGTTGTGTTTGTGTATTTTTGTTAATTAATAACGAACGAAAGATAAGAAATTAAATTATTATAAGCTAACGTCAAGAATCGTGAATTTTTTCACTTTCTTACGAAGTTGATACGAACTATTATAGTACTCTACGAAGAAAAAGCATCGATAAGATGGAAGACTCCGACTGCCTTTCTCCCTCCCTTTCTCTCTCTCTCTCTCACTCGGATTTCTTAATTAACGTGATGGTTGCGTGTTATAAAAGGAATATAAGCGATGAAGGAGAGAGAGAGAGAGAGAGAGAGAGAGAGAGAGAGAGAGAGAGAAAGAGAGAGAGAGAAAGCTTCCTATGAAACTTCCAAGAAAATTAGACTTGCATTGAAACTATTACGTCAAGGTGTTTCTACGTAATAGTACGAGCTTGAAAATTTGGATAATCGTTTTCGTTCTACATATGTACGTACATGTGCTAAATGCATATACATACATATATATATATATATATATATATATAGATGCACAGATAGATATTTAGGAGTATATAGGGTGAGTTTAAAAAAAAAATAAATAAAACGTCTAATATAAATTCGCAAAGTATATGAAACAACATCGTTCGATAGTACAACGAAGGACGAAAATAAAGGGAAATCGATTTCAATCGTTAAGTCAATAAACTTTATAAATTTCGTTACACTGAGTTCCCGTTAATAAAATATTTTTTTATTAATATCCAAAAGTGAATCGATTTACCCTTTTCGTTAAGTAGTTACGTACGTTTTATCAGACGGAAAGGGAATCCTATGAAAGTGATCTACGGTTGATCGAATTTGCTCATCGACACTTTCGAGATACGCGAAACGATAAAAGCCGTACGTGGAACGCATTATGGTTCGCGATCTAAAAAAATAAAAAAAAAAAAAAAAAATAGACCGAAAGGGGAAAACGAAAGGCGAAGCGTAAAGAATTTGTTTAGTGAAGAAAAAAAAAAAAATAGAAAAAACGGGGGTAAAGAAAAAAGAAAAAAGAGAAGAGAGGAAGAAAAAGGACAAAAGGGAAAGGGAAAAGAGAGAGGAAAAAAGAAAAGAAGCGAGTTGATACGAAAAAAGAAAGAAAGAAAGAAAGAAAGAAAGGAAAACAATAAAAAATAAAATAAAACAAGCAGGATCCACTCGGTGTAGTCCGAATAAAACGTCGGAGCTGCGCGAGAGAAAATTTGTTCATTCATTCGTATTTGTCCTCGATTTCATTCGTGCTTGCAAATCCACGCGTAAATGGATATTTGTAAAGATAGAGAGAGAAAAAGAGAGAGGGAGAGGGAGAGAGAGAGAGAGAGAGAGAGAGAGAGAGGGAGAAAAGAAAGAAGATAAAGAGAGAAAGAGAAAGAGAGAGAAAAAGAGAGAAAGCAACGTTTTCGTCCAATAGCTTCTCATTGTAATTTCAGCGTTGGAATTTTTCCTTCTCGTTTCCCTTTTTAGTAGCCCACCAGAGGATTTCGTTTCTCGTTGAGTGGACTACGGGTTGCAAACGACGACGATGACGGCAACGATGATGGCGATGGTTAAAACGAGCGATGTTAAAAAAATAAAGGAAGAAAGCGAGAAAGGAGAAGAAGAAGAAAAAAAAATATATATATATATATATATACATATATATCTCTTTTTATATATATATATATATATATATATATATATATATATATATAGATGTATAAAGATATATAATATATAGATATATAAATATATATCTATATATAGATATATAAATATATATCTATATATATGTATGTATAGTATATATATATATATATATATATATATATATATATATATAGATGTATAAAGATATATAATATATAGATATATAAATATATATCTATATATAGATATATAAATATATATCTATATATATGTATGTATAGTATATATATATATATATATATATATATATATATATATATATATATATATCTTTTCAAAGAATTTCACGTTTTTAATTTAACGCTGAAACGAAAGGAACGAAAGGCGAATAATGAATGGCTCGTCCCATTCGTAGGTATTTATAAAGCAATATGTTCCTTCCCGTTTCACTTATTTGTCATTAATTATTTCACACTAGCTATTCATTAATCTTACAAATGCGAGTAGGTACTTAACACATGATTCATCAAACGGAGAAGAAGAAGAAGAAGAAGAAGAAGAAGAAAAGTCGTGTTAATGATACGTCTTTACTTCTTCTTCTTATTTTCGACGACTACGACGACGACGTTTTCACTTTAACTTTTTTTTTTCATTCGCCCTTCACAAAGTTTCATCTCTAAATTCGCAAGTCCTAAAACCTTTGTCTTTCTTTTCTACGTTTTTTCGCCGTCGTCGTCGTCGTCGTCGTTGTTGTTGTTGTTGTTGTTGTTGTTGTTTTTTTGCCCACTTTTTTTCGTCGTTTCTTTTCTCTCGTCGTTATTTTCTCTTTCTGACGCGCGTGTGCATGTGTGTTCCTCTTTTTGATTCTTCTACGCCACAGTCTTTCGTGCCGGAGACATAAACGTTTCAAGAGCGTGCAGAATAATGGACGTTTTCATGAAATAATCAGGATGGTGTACGATGCACTGTCTCGTGGGAGGGCAATGAGAGTTCTCTCGCGAGCATGAAGGAAAAAAAAACGAAACGAAACGAAAAGGAAAAGAAAAAGGGAAAAGAAAAGGGAGAGAGAGAGAGAGAGAGAGAGAGAGAGAGAGAGAGAGAGAGAGAAAAGAAAGCAAAACGGAGCAAAAGAAACAAAGACGGAAAACGAAAGTAAAGCAAAAGGAAAAGATAATAAAGCGGAGATAAAATTCACAAGTTGCAATAAAACTGGACCCTTAATACGCGCTCGGAGAATTATTTCGGCTTGGAAATAAGTAGAAATCTTATTCGAACAAGAACAATCCTACCCTACCACTCTTACTTTCTTCCTTCTTTTCTCTCTCTTTTTCTGTTTTTATTTTTTTCCTTTTTTTCCTTTCTCTTTGATTAACGAACGCGTCGGATAATTTCAACGTTAAAGAAAATTGCACGATTTGCGGACGAAACATTGGCGAGAGAAAGAGAATATTCTCTCTCTCTTTCTCTCTTTCTCTCTCTCTCTCTCTCTCTCTCTCTCTCTCGAAAAAGAAATTTTAGAATCGATACGTATATATCGAAACATCGTAAATCTATATTGATACTAAAATATTAAATTGTTTACGTATCTATAATATTTATTGAGAATTGAAATATGTTTTTCATCTCTCTCTCTCTCTCTCTCTCTCTCTCTCTCTCTCTCTCTCTCTCTCTCTCTCTCTCTCTCTCCCTTTAACACGAGAAAAATCCTTCCCCGTGCAAACATACCGAACGTGACGTATCCCATAAAAATCGTACCGTTGAAAGTATTAACAGGTTTCTCCACGCGTAACGCAAGTAGAATTAGAAAGGGTGGGAAAAGAAGAATTCAGAGATATTAAATTCTCCCGGGTTTATCATAGAAAAAAGAAAAACAAAAAATAAATAAATAAATAAATAAATAAAGAAGCAATTCTTTGTGATTACCTATTAAAATGTTTGCGAGGCAGAGACACGTTCGATCGATCGTTCGAAAAAGACAAAGACGAAAAAAATAAATAAAAAGAAGTGAACAAAAGTGAGAAAAAAAATTGTTTTTTTTTTTTTTTTTTTTTTTTTTCGTCGGACGTGAGAATAATACACACGGAAAAGTGCTTTTTTTTCGAACGAAAAAGAAAATATTAATGTCCATAGCGTTGCCACGGGTTTGAGCTAACTCACGGGTTCGCGTGACGACGTGTACTTAAATTTTACGGGGGGGAGGAGGAGGAGGAGGAGGAGGAGGAGGAGGAGGAGGAGGAAGGGGAGGAGGAGGGAGAGTTTTACTTGGTGATAGTGGATCGTGGTAGGTAGTAGCAGTAGGCGCGCATTGCTCGACGGAAGAACGAACGCTCTCCGGTTATCGATGCCTCGCCATCGATAAAACGAGAACGACTCGAATGAGTAAGGGCGGACGGTGAAAATCGTGGACGATACGATACTATCGATGTTATGTTAACTCGACGTTAAACATCCGTGAAGCGCTCGAGAGAAAGAAGCGAAAAAAAAAGGAAAAAAAAAAAAAAATAAAAAAAAAAAAAGAAACAAAAATCCGAAACGACCGATTTTCAACTCGAAACTTTTATCGCCGTTCGATTCGATTCGTGAAACTGGATATTACCGGGGCGACACGGTTATCTTTTTTTTTTTCTCTCTCGTTTCGTTTCGTTTCTCTTTTCGATACGTTTTAAGCGAATTTTTGTAATTAAAAAAAGAAGAAAAATAAATAAATAAATAATAATAACATCGAAAAAGGTCTCTCGCAAATTTTTCGTTTTCAAAAATCGCACTAATCATTCGCATTCATCGTTCGTGCGCTCTTGAAAAATAATCACGTTGGAACGATGAATTTGTTTATTAACAAAAAAAGAAAAAAGGAAAAAAAAAATTACGAAACGAATCTCCGTAATGATCGAATTAGAAATTTGGTCCGACGACGTTTCGAGTAGTTGTTCGATCGTTTCTGTACGATACTATCTCGCTTACCCCACTTAATCCCGTTTTTAATTTTCTTTCGAGATTATTATAATTTGTCGGACGAAGAGAGAGACAGAGACAGAGA
Source organism: Dolichovespula saxonica (assembly GCA_911387935.1). Taxonomy (NCBI): domain Eukaryota; kingdom Metazoa; phylum Arthropoda; class Insecta; order Hymenoptera; family Vespidae; genus Dolichovespula; species Dolichovespula saxonica. The sequence continues at coordinate 3,756,352 of OU426998.1, read as the reverse complement.
GACCGAGAGAGAGAGAGAGAGAGAGAGAGAGAGAGAGAGAGAGAGAGAGTAGGAAGGAATAAATAATACGAAGATCTCGACTCACGACATTTCACATTAATCGAACTAACGAGCGCAATAACGATATCATGTCGAGATATCGCGAGACTCCTTTACCCCGTATGATTCCTATATTAAAATACTTCGCGTCTCACGTTTCCTTCCTATCGATGGCCTAACTCCTTCTAAGTGTATCCATTTCCCTCGTTCGTTCGTTCGTTCATTCGTTTACTCGAATTTCCTTTTCTTTTCAATTTTTTGGTCTTATTTTTTTTTTTTCTTTTAATTCCTTTTTCTTTTTTTTTTTTTTCGTTTCGACCGCATCGGTGAGCGTAAAGGAGGAGATTGAAAAAAAAAAAGAAAAAAAAAAAAAGAAAAAGAAAGAAAAAGAAAAAGTTAAAATCACGAATCGAGGTGCGGCATCGAGGCGCAGACAAACGAGGAACGTAGGAACGTCTATCGATCAAAGCGCATGACTCATACAGCCTACATTATAGATTGACTTTCGCGTTTTTCCCTCCGGCAAATGTCTTTACCACGTGTTGCACGTGCATGACAAAGTTTCAAAGCACATAGTTTCATACCTAGGAGGAAGTAACTAGGTGGAAGAGTATGAAAGTATGACACCGAATCGGAAAGCAATAACTAACTTTTCCTCGGCCTGGAACATTCCGTATTCCTTCTTCGCCGAAGAGCGTAGGAAAGGAATGAAGGAAGAAGGAAGAAGAGGAGTAGAAGTAGAAGGTAAAAAAAAAAAAAAAAGAAAAGGAGGAAGAAGAGGAGGAGGAGGAGGAGGAGACTCCGTAAGAAGAGTAGCAAGATTTACGACTGCTAAACGAACTAGTTTTCA
>OU426998.1:3745463-3750463 GCA_911387935.1 Dolichovespula saxonica | reverse complement strand
GAATGAATGAATAAACAAATAATAAATAAAAAAAATTGTCGGTCTCTAGTACCTCTCCTCCCCACTCCTCCTCCCATTATCCTATTCCTCTCTTAAAAAAAAAAAAAAAAACCAAGGACAAGAAGATGTATCGTTGCTTCCCTCTCTCCTCTCAGCCAACCACCCACCCATTCTCCCATCCACCCACCACCCCTCTACGCAGACGTACTACAGATAGAACCCGAGAATCGAAAGATAATTGTCACGTGGTGCACGGCTGGTAGGCGTTAATTGACACCGCAATTGTGTTCAGGTACCAGTTTACGTCATTAATTGGCTATGCAAATAATTATGTCGCGGAACATATGCACCTGGGGAAAGCTCTCAGGATGGGACGGATGGAACACGGGGAGTGGGGAAGGGGAGGTGGGGGAGGGGATCGCATTAAACGTCGACGCATGGCACTTTACCCGAGAGTAATCGCGCGTTCATCTGCCTAGACGTGATGGACTCCATCGTTGCTTTTATACCATCACCATCTCTCTCTCTCTCTCTCTCTCTCTCTCTCTCTCTCTCTCTCTCTCTCTCTCTCTCTCTCTCTCTCTCTCTTTCTTTCTCTCCGTCTTTCATGTTTATACTCAACGTGTCCTTTGCCGAGGATCGATAGTTCACGGTCGACATTAAGTCGAGAAGTTTACTTTTCTTTTCTTCTTGTACTTCTTCTTATTCTTCTACTCTTTCTATGTCTTGTTTTCCAACATTTTCTCATATTTATACTTATTTCTCCTTTTTCCTTTTTCCTTCTTTACCTCTCCTCCCCGCCCCTCCCCTCCCCACCCCTCCCCTCCCCGCCGTCCCTTCCACCATTTTTTCTCTTTTTCTTTTTGTTCGTTCGTTCGTTCGTTTTTAACGGAACTTCAATAAAAATCATTATGAATTTTTAATTGAACACACTTATAGAGAGCACCGCGTGTACGTATATCAGTACACGTACGTGTTTGTATTTTTGTAATTGTAATCGGAATCGAGTGTAACATAATAATTTCGTACAATCGAGATACGTAATATGATAAATAAATAAAAAGAGAGAGAGAGAGAGAGAGAGAGAGAGAGAGAGAGAGGGAGGGAGAGAGATCACGAATCGATTTGGATAAGAAATAATAAATAAAATGAATAAAAGAATAAATGAGGTTTCTCCGAACGAATTTTCGTGTAACGTTAATTGAATAATAATTCATAAGGGGGTTTAGAAACGAATTAAAAAAAAAAAAAAAAAAAGATAGGTCGTTTGTTCTTTCCTAGTAATTATGTATATATACATTATAAATATACATATATATGTATGTATACACACATATATATTATATTTATAGGCATGAAACAAAAGTTAACCAACAAGTCCCCTTTTTTCTTCGTATACCTACGAAGAAGTAATCGTCCGGGTGGAGCGCTCATTTTCTTTTACATTGGTCAATAGTAATTCAACGATCAACCAAGACCTCGAGTTAACGGTTGGTTCTACTTGTCGCGTAAAAGTTCTATTAACTGTTAACCGTCTTCTTTTTTAGAGACTAAGTCAAACGGAAGGAATCGATCAAATATACGGCGATCTCACTTTAATCATTTCCCTTTTTTTCTTTCTTTGTTCTTTTTTTTTTCTTCTTTCCCATCAAAATAGTTATCTACATTCGTTCAAGCGATCCTACTCCGTATAAAATTTTTGTTCGAAGAATTCGATACTTTCGTAAAACATAATTCATCACGAATTTGCATTTACTTTTTATATTTACATATGCTATATATGTATACACACACACACACGCACAAATGTATAGAGTATATGCAAAGCTTGTACGTTTCACGTATATATATGTATATATATATATATAAATGTGTGTACATACGTACGTACATATACGTGACAGGTATATAAATTCACTGTACGTAGTTAACATCGATCGAAATAGACAGACGTCATCAATTCCGACTGTTATTACCGATAGGATTTAAACGTCATTTATAACAATATATAAGAAACCTTTTTTAAGTCAATCTCTTGATCATTATTAAACGACTATCCTTACGTTATCCACGGACTCGGAATACATTCGAAATATACAAATTATCGTTCCTTTTGGAACGTCCGATATTTCATTCATGTCAGTACGATTCGCGCGATAAGAATGGAAAAAGAAAAAAAAAAGAAAGGTGGGAAAACATTTTCAATAAATTGCTTTTGCTCTTCAAGAGAGCGCGGAAGAAAAGAGCGTGAAAGAGAAGGAAAGGTATAGACAGATAGATAGAAAAGAGAGAGAGAGAGAGAGAGAGAGAGAGAGAGAGAAAGAGAAATGGAGAAATAGAAGGGGTGGATTGTGAAAGCTCTTCTCTTCTTCAGCTTCAGAAAATGCGACATCTTAGTGGAACCTTTACTACTCGAGAATCGCATTAAAGACTCGTAAGCGTATTATACCGCGTGGCAAAATGTTTGCGGAATGCCGTTTCTCTCGAAGCTTTCCTATTGGAGTCTTTTAACACGGTACATAAGAAGAAGAATAAGAGAAATACGATGAATAAGAATAAAAAGGATATCAACGATCCAACGTTCTAATTGAATAATTAATCAGAGAAGAACTCTGATGATCATACGTCCGTCATAGAAATTTAAATCAAATGACGCATGTATATACCCTGTTGTTTATCGACTGAACCGTCCGTTTAATTATTTCACGTTAATTAGAATAATCACGTTAATATAATTATTTCGTTATTTCAACGAATATTTTCGACGTTAAATTTCGGTTCGAAATCGAATTTCGCGGTTGTTACAAAAAAAAAAAAAAAAATAAACATTTTCGTCGAATCAAATGACGACATTCCTACCTCCGACTCTTTTCAAAGAATATATTATTATTATTATTATTATTATTATTATTATTATTATTATTATTATTATTATTATTATTATTATTATTATTTATCGTTGTTGTTGTTAGTATCTTGTTATTGAAAAAGCATTATTATCATTATCATTATTATTTTTCAAATGACAATATCAATGTGATCTTAACTACGCTCCGATATTTTTCAATGCGCAACAATCGGAGTTTTTGTTCCCACTTATTCCATTTGATAGGATCGACTCGAATTAAATCGATTGTTGTTTGTCGTTGATTTGTATGGATTTGAAAGTAATCAACTTTCCACCGAGTCTCTCCCGAAGTAGACGGAATCGCGTTAATGCAAATTCGAGTCTTTCTCATTGGAATTCGATAGTTTTTAATTTAATGAAACGTAACGATCGTCTTGATCAGGATTTTTTATTTTTTCTACCATAGGATACACGAAGTTCATCGAAGGTGTGTGTATGGGTTATCGGGGAAAATAAAAAGAAAAAAAAAGAAATAAAATAAACAGAAAAAGAAACAAAAATGAAAGAAAGAAAGAACGAAATCGCATTGATATCGATGATACGTTTAATTTATTTAAGTACGAACGATTATAGCAATCGTAAATTGACGATCACAGGCCGGCGATTCGTTTTGTTATGGGATAATTTTGCGGGATTGCGATTATTAAACGGGGAAGGAAGGGGGTGGGGGTGGGGAGGTGAGGGGATTATAATAACTGGAGTTAAACTAAAATTCAAGTAACTTATAATCGTCGAGTTTATTAATGGGATAAATACCGTTCTATTTGCATACCCTCGTCCATTTTATCGATGATCCCACGCGATAATATCGCGCGATTATTTAACACTCAATTACCGCGCATTATTTCGCCATAATTGAAAAATATATTCTTACTTTTCGGATTTCTTGTCGTATTTTTACGCTCGTAAAAAATCTTAATATCAATTAAATATTACTAACTTAATATCTCGATATTAATTAAATCTTGATATCGATTGAATATTACTATTGTTGTTATCATTATTATTATTATTAATGATTTACTTCCTCCTTTAATTTTTCCTTCCACCAAACAAAATTTTCCACCTGCGCGATGTTGTTTCTCCTGATTTGACGTTCGAGTTAAATTAGAACAAAAAGGAAAACGAATCGAAGAAAAAGAGAAGGAGAACGAAAAACACGAAACGAGAGAAAAATACAAAAAAAAAAAAAAAAAAAAAAAAAAAGAAAAAAACACAAAAAGGCACGAAATAGAGCGATCGCGTCGCGCGAGAGGGAGACAAAAGAAAGAAAAAAAAATAAAAAAATAAAAAAAAAACAGAAAGAAAGAAACGAACGAACGAAAAAGACGCGAACAAAAAAAATAAAAAAAAAACGCAACAAAATTCGCCGATGAAACGGGTGCGATCTCGAAACCGCCGAAAAGCATAGCTTTGTAAAAGGGACGGTCGAATGACCTTCTCGTTACGAGCACGAGAGGCCAATTAACGCGTTTGAAAGGCTCCTGAAAATATCCCGTTACGTGTCGGCGCGATCACGCGAAAGAGAGCCGAGAAAATGGAACGGCAAATTTTTCCTTGTTTCCCCTTTTTTTCTGTTTTTTTTTTTATTTTTTTTTTTATTTTTCTTTTTAATGTTTTTTCCTCTCTTTGTCAGCGTCGTTGCAGTTGCCGTTGTTGTTGTTGTCATTGTTATCGTTGTTACGTTGGTGGTCCTGGTTTTACATCCAAGATTTTTTCCCCCCCCCCTGTTAAACACACTTTTCCCATTCGATTTGATCGAACTTGATATTTCAATGGACTCTCGCACGCGCGCACGCACACACATACACACGTATATACACACTTACATGCGCGCGCACACAGAGAGACAGACACGTCATTCATCGAATCTAAAACGATCTCCAATCATCATTCGTTATTTTCAATAATAATTAAAGCCAATGGATAATGTCAATGAAATTGAAATCGAATATTGATGAAATTATTTGTGTCACAATGTTATTGAGCGATCCTTAAGATCGTTACGAATGTTCGTAAAATTAATCAAAACTTCGTGCGATTCGCGATAACGGGGAAAAAGGAAAAAAAGAAAGTAAACAAAAAAAAACAA
>OU426998.1:3730463-3740463 GCA_911387935.1 Dolichovespula saxonica | reverse complement strand
GGTGTGAAATAGGACGACTTCGCACGATGGAAACGAACGATAAGTTTACGATTTAAGTTAAAGAGTGCCACCCTTCCTTTAACTTCTCTTTTTTTTTTTTCTCCAACTCTCGAACGGACCACGAGCAACTCCTTGTCCCTCCCATGGCTGATAAGACGACAACCCATAATTATACGGACCTCTTTCAGTCCGAGCTGACTGCGGTGGCACGCAGAGCAGAGGCCCTTATCATCGTCCCTTCTTTTTTACAGGCTTCTTTCTTTCTTTCTTTTTTTCTTTCTTCTCATTTACTTTCTCTCTCTCTCTCTCTCTCTCTCTCTCTCTCTCTCTCTACTTTTTTAAGTTTATTCTTCGTTGTCGACGTCCACGTATTCTCCATCTTGTTCCTCGATATTCTTTCGTATTATATAATATATTCATAAACTATCGTCAATGATGATGATGATGATGATGATGATGATGATACTCGAAATTTAAATAAAATTTATATCTAATTATCATTGACAAGAGATTTCGGACTCGGGAGTTCGATTGACTTTTAACGTTTCGAAATAATCGTCAAGAACTTTAAAACTATATACTCTCATAAATTATTATATTGTAACATATTTTACGTACGTATGTATTCTTTTTTTCTCGAAAAGAAGAGGATAATTCTTTTTTTTCCATCTTATTAATATTGAAATATATATATATATTTTTTTTTTTTTTAATTTAAATCCACGCAAATGTATTCTTTTTTTTCAAAAGTATTCTTTTCTTCTCGAAAAGAAGAAGATAATTCTTTTTTTCCATCTTATTAATATTGAGATATATATATATATTTTTTTTTAAATTTAAATCCACGCAAATGTATTCGTTTAATTAAGAAAGAATTATCGTAAAGAAGCAAAAAAAAAAAAAAGTAAAAAGGCAAAAGTGGAAATCAAAAAAAAAAAAAAAAAAATTAAAAAAGAAAAAGAGAGAAAGGTCGAACAAATTTAGTGTTCGTCGATTTGATTCGTTAACGATGCGTTTTGTTCGACAACGCCGAATATCGCGGATTGGAAAAAACGAGAAATGCCTTTAGAATCGCTTCAATGTTTTAAATTAAAATCGACGAGATCGGATAGTGATGTTCTCTCTTTCTTTTTTGTTTCGTTTTTTTTTTTTTTACTTCTTCTCGCAAAAGAAATCATTTATCCCCGATCGAACGATTCAAATCTACATGAAATATCGAATGATGACCTATATATATATATATATATATACGCATATATAAACATATATATATCAATGTGTCCCACTAATGGTAGTAATAAATTCAGAATTTCGTTCTAATATAATATAATCGTACGAAGTTTCGTCGAAGCGAATTTCTCTGGACGGCCGACTAAATTCATGTTCCAACTACTACTTGTCTTTCGACCGATAAACTCTATCGAGTTTATCTCCTCGATTCTCTCAATCTATGGGAACGATTAATAAGCGCATTGATAAATCGTAATAATTGCGATCATTCGTCGAATTAATTGTCTTAGAATCGATTGCAGTAGAGGATGGAAACATTAGCGTGCCTTTACCGTCTTTTCCCATCCCACCCCACCCCCCGCTATCGCCACCTTCTTTGTCCTCTATCCCTTTTTTTTTTTTTTTTAATATATTTCATTCGAGAGAGACGAGTACTTGCGTCGATTAAAAATTTCACTCGATCGACAATTCTCGGATCAACCATGGGAGAGATTTGAAACATCGTGACAACGAATCAAATATTTTTTTTTCCCCCATTCGCATTCTCGAGTTTAACTTATAAGAGACGCATTCGCGTTATTTGACAGACAGACAGACAGAGAGAGAGAGAGAGAGAGAGAGAGAGAGAGAGAGGGTGGCGATGATTTCGATCGAGATTATTATTGAATCGTTGATCGAAATAGACGACAATTTTATTATTGCGATACGGAATAAATCATTCCATGTTGTCTTCTAACGGCAAAACAATTTCTTCTTCCTCTCTTCCTCTTTCTTTTCAATTTTTTTCTTCTTCTTTCCTTTTTTATACGCGCGAATCTATAACTCCAAAATAATAAACTCAAGGAACGGGGAGGGGAACGGGGTGAGGGAGGGAGCTATCGATTTAATAAAAGAAAAAAAATATATATATATATCTCCGTCGTAAAATATTTCTAGAGTATCACGAAAGTGGATTTTCCATTTGCACCGGATGAAACGACGGATCGAAAAAATATCGAGGCCTTTTGGAAATGAGAGAGAAAGAGAGAGAGAGAGAGAGAGAGAGAGAGATCTCTTCGTGGTGTATGGAAGTTTAGTTTTTGGTATTCCCATCGCGAAAGTTTTATGGGAGACGATAAATTTGCCAATGGCGTGAGAGAGAGACAGAGAGAGAGAGGTGGAAAGAGAAGAAGGAAAATCATGGAGTCGAGAGCCTTTGGCGTTAGCCAGAAATCGATGTCGAGGTAAACTTGATGGATATAGATAGCTGGCCTGTATGAAACGCGCTTTCCTTCGTCGTTGAAGAAAAAAAAAGAAAAAAAAAAAAAAAAAAAGAAAGAAAAAAAGATAAAGGAAGTTGACAAGAATAAAACCAAAAATAAAAAAAAAAAGATGAAGAAAAGAGACGACGAAGACGACGAAGACGACGACAAAGAATAAGAATAAGAATAAGAATAAGAATAATAAGACGAAGAAGAATAAGAAGAATCAGTAAAAGTAGAAGAAAAAGAATAAGAGGAAGATACGAGGAAGGGGTAGGTTGGTAGGTGTAAAAGAAAGGTCGAAAGTTTGTTAGGACGCGCTGCCACTGAGAATAGGATTTTAGACTTTAACGCCATGGCCAGTCTGGTCTGGTCTGGTATGATCTGGTCTGGTCTGGTCTGGTCTGGTCTGGTCTGGTCTGCCATGCTCAAGTGCGAAGAAAATGGCGGAAGTACTCGCGGAGGCCCTTCTGCTTGTTCGTACGCCACTCCATTCTTTTTCTTCTCACGGTTTCCCAAGGTCTCAACGAGGAACTTTCTTTCTCTCTCCCTCCCTCCCCCCACCCTTTCTCGGTTCTCTTCTCAGAGATCGAAAAATACCTACCACCCACTTATTTTACTCCCGCCCTTCTACCCCATTTAGTTTCTTTTTTTAAGACTCCCGTAAACGTGACATCGTCGTTTTTCTATTATATATATTTATATATATGTGTGTATGTGTGTGTGTGTGTGCACGCACCACAATACCAATACAAAACCACCCTCGTATAATATCATACTTTACATCGGGAAAAAATTTAATTTTCTTCCATTACGTAAAGGAAATTCGTTTTGACGACGCATTCGCGTATCTAATCGAATTTAACATCGTAACAAATAGAATGGCCACGTGCGTGCACAGCTGCAGCTTATTTAATTGTTTCGTTTTGTTTTTAATACGATATAAAAATTCTCTCGGATAAGTCAAACGTCGATAATCGGGATCACGAAATTGGTGGACCAATCGATCGATCGTCCGTTCTTCGATAAAAAAAAAAAAAAAAAAAAAAAAGAAATAAATAAATAAACTTGTGGCCCCATTTCTTTTCTTTTCTTTTCCTTCTCTCTCTCTCTCTCTCTCTCTCTCTCTCTCTCTCTCTCTCTCTCTCTCTCTCTCTTATTTTAATCCGACGAACTAATGGCGAACGACCTTAGGTGTCGCATTTCTCGCAAAAGGTGTCGGTTAACGCGTAAAGGAACAACACGACGCGCGCGTCGCTTCTCCCGAGGGACAATTTTAAAGCTGACGCTATATATACATATACGGTAACCTACGTCGAAATGGCGACTATAAAAAAAGAAAACAGAAAGAAAATGAAAAAAAGAAAAAAAAAAAATAAACAGGGAAAAGAAAAGAAAAGAAAAGAAAAGCTTGTTGTTTTCACACTTCGCGAATGTGTTTTCTACACTTTATTTTCATTCTCACGTACCACGCAACGATTGTCTCCTTCTTCATTCTCTCTCGTCTTTCTCTACTTCTCTCTCTCTCTCTCTCTCTCTCTTTCTTTCTTTCTTTCTTCCGTTTGACCTCCTCTCTCTCTCTCTCTCTCTCTCTCTCTCTCCCTCTTCTTCTTCTTTTACTCGTTTCAAGCTTAATTAAGCGAACGCGTAGTTACTACGTTCGAACTTTTCTGTCCTTTCTCCTTTTTTCCCTCTCTCCCACCCCTCCCCACCCTCCCTCCTCCTCCTCCTCCTCTTTTCTCCACCCCTAAGAGTACGTACTTATGAAGCGAAACGCAAAGTCTTCGTTTCTCTCGAAGGAGAAAAGTAATTCTTTGGAGTAGAAAGTACACCGGCCCACCTCAACTCAACTCAACTCCAACTTAACTCAACCCCAACCCCAACCCCAACTCGCCCCACCTCACCCAAGCCTCACGAGGGTCGCTTTGTCGGCTTTTCTCATTCGAAGGGTAAGTAAGTTGCTTTATTTGACGCTAGAAGGAGAGGTAGGTTGGAATGAGTAGGTGGAGGTGGGAGGAGGAGGAGGAGGAGGAGGAGGAAAAAGAGGGATGGGGATGGGGGTGGGGGTGGTGGTGGTGGTAGCGGAATGACGTTCGACCTCAACGAATGTACGTTTACCATAACCACGGCAAACCTTCGGTTAATTAGTTATTATAAATAATTCTCCTTTGTTGAAATCAAAAGGGGGAGGGGAAAGAGGGTGGGAGGGGAGGAGAAGGAGAAGAAAACAAATAAAAGAAAACAACAAAAAAAATGAAAGAAACAAAACAAAACACGAATGAAGAAAGGAAGAAGTAAAAAGAGGAAAGCGTATCTTCCCCCCCTCCCTCCCACCCTCCTTCCGCCATCGTCGTTTCTTTCCTCCTTTATTTCCTTCTTCTTCTTCCACCACTCACGTCGTACTTTCAGGTTTCTTCTTTTCTTTTTTTTACCTTCTTTCTCTCTCCCTCTCTCTCTCTTTCTTTCTTTCTTTCTGTCTTTATTGTTTTTTTTCCCTTTAATATCTTTTTCCACGACAAAGGAAATTATCTATACGTCGAGCTTTTTGAAACTCGACGTTCTTTATTAATAAACAGGACGACATTTTACCGGCGTTTCGTTCTCATTAAGGTACGCGTTAACACATTTTCTTTTTTAATTTAATATCGTAAAAATTTAATATTATGCGCAAAGAAACGAGAGAGGGTAAGAGATAGAGAGAGAGAGGGGGGAGACTAGTAGTGTCGTTGTTACTACAGCAAAAATTTCTTTTTCTATTTTTAATACCCACAGGTTGAATATAATTTTTTACTTCTCTCTCTCTCTCTTTTTCCTTCTCTTTCTTTCTCTTTCTTTCATACACGAAATACACACACACACATATATATTAACACGTACGTAGAACAGCACATTCGAAAAATATTATATATTTCACTGAGAAATGCTACCACGTACGTTATTATGTCCAAAAAAGCGCTCGATTTCGTTGCGGTATCGCGGATAGCTAACACGATAGTTACCCGGATATCTAAATAATAATACACGTTTGTATTTTACGTATATGTGTGTGTACATATATATATGTATGTATGTATGTATGTATGTATACATACGTAATTTCAAAGTAAAACCGAGCATTCCCCAGGTTCATTCGTATAAGTGGAAAATTTATGACGTTAGCGGTGAGGGACATCATCGTCGGGACCATCACAGACAACCACCGTTCGTCGTTCAACGATCATTAATTCATGATTTTGTATTTGTAAAAGCTATACGCGTCATTTCCATCGTACTACGTCGTATTACAAATTTTAATGGGGTCATCGAACTTCGAAAACGTGCGTTGAATTTCTTTCTTCTTCTTCTTCTTCTTTTTTTTTTTTGTTGTCGCGTCTTTTTTCCCCTTCCTCCCGTCCGTTCGCTCTCGTCTCTCCCTGTCTTTTAATTTTCTTTGTTTTCTCTTTCCATTTTTTATGTATTTATTTATTTATTTATTTATTTATTCCTATTTTTCTGCCTCTCCGCTCGTTACGAATGCGAGAGCAAACGAAAAAAAAAAAAAAAAAAAAAAAAAAAAGAAAAACACGAAGAAAAATAATCAGATTTATTTATCATCGGATCCTACCTCAATGTCATCGTCACGTAACAATGTCGCACTTTTTATCACGGCAAATACGACGTATAAATTTCAATTCTAACACGTACATACAAATATGTACGTGTGTACGTATCTGCGATTGGCTCGTTTCGTTTATCCTTTCGAATCGTAGTCACTTAATTTTCTATGCCCGTTGTTTCGTCCGTGAAAACAATGAAAACAAAAGAAAAAAAGAAATAGGAAAGCAAAAAAGAAAAAAAAAAAAAAAACAAATAGATAAAAAAAGAGACACGATCAAACAACAACAAAAAACAAAGCGGCAAAAGAGAAAAATTTGCGCGCAACGTTGTCGGATTATTTTCAAGGTCTCATTTATAAGAGTTTATATCCCATTTAGCAATTTTCGCGGAGAAATAAAGTTCGAGGTTGGTGGATAGCTCGTTTGGAATCACTCGGGCACACGCGAAAAAAAAAGTAGGAAAGTAGGTAATCCACGTAAGAGGCCATTAAAGGTGAATAAAGTGAGAGGAGGCAGGATAGAAAAAAAAAAGAAGAAGAAGAAGAAAAAGAAGAGAAAGATAAAGGGAAATAGTAGATGGTATCGTCGTCGTGCGAGTTTCACGATAAAACGATCTTAGCTACCCTCGATCCATATATATATATATATATGTGTGTGTGTGTGTGTGTGTGTGTGTGTGTGTGTGTGTGTGTGTGTGTGTGTGTATTTCTGGTCGACCTTAAAGATATCCTCGCGAACTATATAAATCCGTGTTCAACGAAACGCCGTTATACCGAATTCCATTCGTCATGGAAAAAAAAGAGAGAAAAGGGGGGGGGGGAAGAGCGAATGAGACAAAGAGAGAGAGAGAGAGAGAGAGAGAGAGAGAGAGAGAGAGAAAATTCTCATAACTTAAGAAATATCCGATTCGTGAGCTTTGTGAATGCAAATACTTGGCGATTCTCGAATTCCAACTTTTTTAATACTACAATGCAAAATTCACGAGTAGTGACCCTTTTAAATTAGAACGAACGATAACTCCTAGCGTATTTATTATTATGGATACCCATTTATTACCTTGGTCGAACTCGAGAACTTTATGGCGTAGGAGATTTATCAATGATTTATTATTCTCACGTATGATCTTACTGGTTTGTATATCATAAAAACTTGGATTTATTTATTATACCTATATATATATATATATATATATATATATATATATATATATATATTTATATATATAAATCGTGGTATAGGAAAGAAAAAGTTTTATTATATTTTTCTTTTCCCCGATACACGCTAATTGCTCGACTCATCTTAATATCCACGAGGATCTCAACAAAATGTATTACCTCTTCCATTCAAATGAACGCGATCCGAAGAGAAAAATAAAAAAATAAAAATATAAAAAATAAATGAAAGAAATAAAAAAAAAAAAAAAAAAAGGAATCAGAAGGTACGACTATATTTTATATCTTCGTTATTTCCTTTTCTTCTTCTTCTTCTTTGACGCATTTCAAATGGAGTTAACGCATCTTGCATGCATTATTGCTCGCAAAAAGACGTATCTATGAACATTCACTTTCTCGAGTGCGTTATCGCGAAGGTCCCTTTCGAAAGGTTTTTCGTTCGGGCACGTGTTCGTTCGAAAAAAAAGTAGACGAAGAGGAGGAAGAAGAGTGCGAGGGGAGAATATTCTTGAAATCGTGCAACACGAAAATAATACAAAGGGCTACGGACTCGGGAAGTAGAAGAACGACTATGTTAGTCAGACAGAGATACTGTTGCTTGCCGGTAATATCCACCTACCTACCTACCTACCTACCTACTACCTAGCCACCTACCAACCATTCCGACTTTTCCATTTGCTTTTGCTTTTGCTGCTTTTACCGGTGCGGCAAATGCGGTCGAGTGCCGCAAAGTGTTTTTATTTTTCAACTGGAGGGAATATGTAGGCCGTTCCTTTTTGATTCACGAGTTTGTTTCTTTCTCACTTACTCACTCACTCACTCTCTCTCTCTCTCTCTTTCTATCCTTTTCCATCACATCTTCTTCTTCTTCATCTTCTTCTTCCTGGCCATTCGTAAAATGAAAAAAGAAAATATTCCTTAAGCGCCCTTTCATAATTTCTTTTCAAGAAGAAGGAGGAGAAGAAGAAGAAGAGAGAGAGAGAGAGAGAGAGAGAGAGAGAGAGAAAAGACCAGTGAATTTTAAAGATGAATGCGATATTTCGTCGAGTACTCTGTCCTAAATTTAATTTGACTAAGGTACGTCAAACATACACACGTGCGTCTCTCTCTCTCTCTCTCTCTCTCTCTCTCTCTCTCTCTATCTCTCTATCCATGTTTATTTACTTACATGTTTACGTATGTGTACGTCTGCACGTCTAACTCTTCCACACGTCGATCGGGCAAAAGAAATTCTTTCCCTTTTTCTTTTTCCCCCGCTTTTTTCTTTTCTTTCATCCTTCGAAAAACAAGCGCCCCGAGGCAGATAAGCGTGTAAGAGCTTCCAATTCGTATTAAAGTACGAGTAGATTATGAATTAAACGTCTAATGCATCTTTTCCGAATGGCTAAAAGTTGTGCAGCATGGAGACTAAACGCCTGACCGATCTCTCGTCGTATTAACGTTTCTATTTTTTTTTATCTTTTTTTTTTTTTTATTTCTTTCTTTCTCTATTTTTACCTTCGAAGAAATTTTCAGCGATACAAATATTTCGGGACATCTTAGAAATAAATTTCTCATCTCTCGCAAATCGCTTGAGTGTAGTAAAAATAAAAAAATAAAAAAGAAAAAACGAAATACACACGCTAATTCGCTCTCTTTCGTTTATTATACGCGATTGATAAAACTCATAAAAAATATAAATACGTTTCCTTTGAAAAAGATATAACACGTACGTACGTGTTACATACATACATGCATACAAACATACATACATACAAACATACATACATCATACATAGATACATACGTCGGTGTCGGGCTTTGAAAGAGAAACGACTCTCTCGACGCGGTGTCCGGCCGAGAAAATAGTGTTTTAGTAATTAGAAGTAGCATGTATCTCCTAAAGTGGAGTGTCCGTGTTTCGTGCTTTATCTAGGCTCGAACACCGGCAAACGGGGGAAAAGCCGGATTAGATTAGACGGCTCCCCCCCCTCCCCGCACCCCTTCCACACCGTTCATCACCATACTCGGTGGTTTTAGGAGTTTGGACGAGTTTGCGAATATCATCACGATGCCGACGAATATCATGGGACCCACGGAATATGCTCCAAGCATGGTGTAAGATGAATAGATAATACGACCGGGGGAACCGTTCCTGTAATTATTCCAACGATGCTTTCGGAAGATGCCGCTTAAATGGAAGGCAATGTCTGGTCAGGTTCATCTCGGGGAGCCCAGACTCACTCTCTCTCTCTCTCTCTCTCTCTCTCTCTCTCTCTCTCTCACCTCTATCTCGACCTCCTCTATTATTTTACCAAATTGTCTATAGCCTTGGATGCACAAGCCCATATGTATGTATGTATACATACATATACATACATATATAATATATAGGTTATGTGTATTCATATTTAATACATAGTGTTGAATACATCGGTATACGTGAATCGACGTTTTGAATTTTTTAAAGGTTGAAAACGTACTATTACTACTACTACTACTACTCATACCATTGTTATCACTAGCGTCAACATCATTAATCGTATTTCGTTGTAAATATATTAACAAATCGTTCGACAAATTATCATATTTCGCATCGTTACGAATAATCCTCGCCTACGTACACGTTCGAAATATATTTATCTTATGAACATTTTTCGCGAATTACACCCACCACGATCGAAATTGTTCACTCTCATTTCGCGTTATTCGACGCGACGAACGTATAACGGCAACAACTCGTTCAACATTTTTTTTTTTTTCTATCCGATAAAATTAACTT
>OU426998.1:3697963-3727963 GCA_911387935.1 Dolichovespula saxonica | reverse complement strand
CGGAACGATTTTTAATCTAATTTACATACCTCTTTGTTTCCGTCCTTACCTCCTTACCCCTACTTTTTTTTTCTTTTCTTTTCTTTTGCATTAATGTAAAAAAAAAAAAAAAATAAAAAATTTCAATGAAAAAAAAAACAAATATATATATATCTAAAATAGAATAATATCTATATCTAAAATTAGAATAAACGAGAATCGATTTGTATAACCTAAATCTATATATATCTCTCTCTCTCTCTCTCTCTCTCTCTCTCTCTCTCTCGTACTATTTATCTCTTTCGTACTCTCTCTCTCTCTCCGTTACACAACTTTATCAAATCCTTTTTTCTACACTTTTATCGCAATTTCTGTTTGCAACCTTTTTTTATTTTTGTATTTGTTTATTTATTATTTTTTTTTTAATTTCTTTTTTACAATCGAGAAAAGATCCGATAAAAAAGTCGAAGCCTTTGTCGATGACATTTCGTGCGAGTGAAATTCATCAATTCGGTCGCGGGCTCGGTTTCTCATCGACCATCCCTCACCGCCGCCACCCTTACCCTAACCACCTCCCAACCCTTTCGCCACGATAGTGTGCGCTTAATTGCCAACCAAATCCCGTTTCCTTTGTTTCATCGATCCTAACCTACCCACGGATATTTGCTTCGTACGATCGTCAACGGCACGTATTTCGACCTCTTACGAGAACCCAGCCGCTCTGATGATTCTCTCTCTCTCTCTCTCTCCAATTAGATACACCTATATACACTATTTCTTTCTCCCTCACTCTCCCTTCACCTCTCTCTCTCTTTCTCTCTCTCTTTGTATCTCTGTATTTCGTTCCATATACACATACGAGTATATATCAAATTCAAACGAGATACAAAATGATAAAAAAAGAAAAAAAAAAGAAATAGAAAAAAGAAAAAAACAGGAAACCCTTTTGACGTGTGTTATCAACTGGAGTGTTAGCCTGAGTCCTGATAACGGCAATAAGTTGTCAACCGTCAATCCTAAATCCTGGTTTCTTTATAAATATCGATACCTACGTTAATTAAACAAAACGTTTCGATTTCGACTTTTGGGAGGACGATAATTCTCCGACTTTTCAAAGTTTTCGAAGTTTACAAAAAAAAAAAACCAAATAAATAAATAAATAAATAAATAAAATAAATAAATAAAAATATGTATACGATCCTTTTAGTTGTACGCTCTCTTGTCGTAATGTTTTCTTCACATTGCACCGACTATTACATAGCATCGGCCATACACAGAAATAATACACGAATACTTAAGAACTTCGTATAGAAATGAAGTCCTGAGGATCGTTAGACTAATCGAACTACAAACAATGGGACATTCGAGTTGAATAAAAAATAGGAAAAACAGAGAGAGAGAGAGAGAGAGAGAGAGAGAGATAGAGAGAGAAAGTAGTGAAATTGATGGTACTAGGAGTATCGCAGAGTTAATTCGTCGGTTCTCGTTGATACGAGAAAGAGGAACCAACCACCACCGTGAGGTAACTATTGCTTTATCGACTTTCTCTCTCTCTCTCTCTCTCTCTCTCTCTCTCTCTCTCTCTCTCTCTCTCTTCTGCCTCTCCCTTTCCCTTCCACCCGTCCTCCTAAATTCGAGATTAGTTTGGATTCCGAAGTTCGGTCTCGATTATCCGATAAAACGGGAGACGAAGAGAAAAGAGAGAGACAGAGACAGAGAGAGAAAGAGAGAAAGAGAGAGAGAGAGAGAGAGAGAGAGAGAGAGAGAGAAAGAAAGAGAGAGAGAGAGAGAGAGAGAGAGAGAGAGGGCTTTTTCGACCCTGATACCCAAGTTCACCGGTGAAATTCTCGATGATCTGCCCCGCCGTTCGCGAATTTTTTCATAACGGCCATATCCGAAATGAGATTTTGGGATAGACGTTACACGCTAAGCTTACTCCTCGTCTCACGAGGAATACCTAAGCAAGTCCCCTTTCCCCCCTCCCCCCCCTCCCCCTCCCCCTCCCCCTACCCTGATTTGATCTCATCGTTCAATAATAACACGTCTTATTTGTAACGACCAAAAACGAATAAAATCCATCTTGACACGCGTTGCGATTCGTCGAGAGAGATCGATTGCACCTTTGAAATGACTCTTTAGAATGAATTCTCCTTGACCAGAGAGCTGACGTATACCCCTCCCCCTCCGCCCTTCCACCACCATCACTACCACCACCACCACCACTCCAACCCACCATCACCACGGATTGAATTCATCCAGAGTCCTTCTATCCTTTTCCTTCCGTTCTCTGTTCGTTGCTTTTTCTTTTTTTACTTTTTTTTTCACCTTTACTTTACTCTTCTTACTATTTCTTTTCTATCAATTTTTTTTTTGTTTTTCTGGTTATTGGCTCTCTTTCCCCCCCCCCCCCCTCTCTCTCTCTCTCTCTCTCCCTCTCTCTATCTCTCGTTTTATTTCCTCTCTTTTTCCTGCGATCGAGAATTTCGCGAATAATTCCGAACGAGAGAATTCCACTCGGTCAGGAAAGAGAGAGAGAGAGAGAGAGAGAGAGAGAGAGAGAGAGAGAGAGAGAGAGAGAGAGAGAGAGAGAGAGAGAGAGAGAGAATACACGCGAGATTTTACGGCACGGTAGGATAAGCGAAATACGTCACTGGTATTACGATATGGTGGTATGTGTGTGCGTGCGTCCATGATGTGTGTACTTGCATACCGCAGAGAATCGAACGCTTTCTCTTTCTCTCTGTTTCCCTCTCTTTCTCTCTCTCTCTCTCTCTCTCTCTCTCTCTCTCTTTATCTTTCTAGGAAATATTCCACAGACGATCTGTTTTTGTCTCCCAAGAGTAAAGAGAGTCCTCCTCCTCGCGTAGGAGGATATCTCATCCCATTCGAAAGCAGATCCACCTTGAAGGAAATTGCAAAAAAAGGAATAAAAAACAAAAAAAAAAATAGAAAGGAAAAGAAAAAAGAAAAAAATCAACGCTATCAGACAAACATTATATATATATAATGTTTTTATTTTATATTAATTATTTTTATATTAATGTTTATATATATATATATAATGTTTATATTTTATATTAATTATTTTTATTTGTAGAAAACCGAGCGTATAAACGACTTTTTTGCGAGAACATAATTTGATTTCAATCCTTTTCCTCGCTCCTCCTCGCTCCTCCTCCTCCTCCTCATCCCTTTTTACTTTATATTCGTCGAGTTTTAATCGAATCCGAATTAATCGTCGTCTCGTCGGATATTTTTTTATTTATTTTTTTTTTTTTGGGTACGTCGTTTGCAAAACGTTTCAACCTAACGAAATCATAATACCCAACTCATACTGCTGATTCGTAATTTCGAAAATCGTATCGTCCGTTTTTCATAATTCCTCTCGAATTTCCTCCGCCATAAAGGACCGACGTACGAGTAATAATCACGGAAAAAGGAAAAAGTTTCCACTCGAGAGGAGCGGCGGACTGCGACGAGAAATGCGCTTAATTAAATTCGCCAGAAGAATCCACTCGTTAAATCCCACTCCTCGCGATCGTTCCACCCTCTTAAACTCGAGTAACGGATTCACTTCGAATACCTCAAAGTGTTATCAGAAAAGCCTTGTGAGAGCCAATCTCCAGACAACTACCACCACTGCTACTACTACTACTACTACTACTACTACTACTTCTACTACTTCTACTACTACTACTACCATCTTCCTCTCATCCTTTCATCGGTTTCGACAATAGATATCTTATACCCGTACAACAACGAGAGCTAGGTGAAAACGTGTGCTCGGTACACCGGAAGAAGAGAACTGTCCGGAACCTTTCCCTCGACTTATCTTTTTTTCTTTTTTTTTTTCATTTCTCTTTTCTTTTCTCCTTTTCTTGTTTCTTTCGTTTCTTTCTCCTCCCTTCGACTTTTATTTAATCCCCGTCCTTCGAAATCGAGATTTTCGTCTTGTTAAGTTCGGTCATCCGATAAGATCGTTCAATACATATTTGCATCGATCGAATGATCTCCTTACAGAAAAGAAGAGAAGAGAAAAGAAAAGAAATGAGAAGAAAAGAAAGAAAAAGGAAAAGAAAAGAGAGAGAGAGAATATCGAAAAGGGATACGACGAGTCTCGAGAAACTATGACCTGTTCTCGAAGAGAGAGAAAGAGAGAGAAGAAAAGAAAAAGAAAGAAAGAAAGAAGGAAGGAAGGAAGGAAGGAAGGAAGACAAAAAAATAATAATTCATAACGAAATTCTCAATGATGAAATTATTTCACCGTCGGACGTCCTTCATATCTCTAATAAAACTTCGTTATTCCTTAACAGGAACGATTAAATCCTTCAACCTTTTTTTTTCATTCATTCATTCATTCGTTCATTCGTTCATTCGTTCATTCGTTCATTCGTTCCGATCTTACGTTAATCAAATTTCATTAGAAACAAAGTTTCCCCGTTGGATTAAAATTTTTGTCCAATCGATCGCCTATTTATCACGAGTCGAATATAATCATTATTAACGTTATCTATTATAATTACCATCAATCATCATTATCACTGTCATTATTATCATCGTTTCGTTCTATAAGTTAATAGTAACATCCATGTACATTACGTGTAATATAACATTCTTTTTCTGTTTTCTATTTTTTTTTTCTTCCCGAGACAACACCTACAAATTTTTTCCATCCCTTCCTCCCCTTCTTCTATCCTCCTCTTTCACTTTCTCGAAAGCCTTCTTCGAAAGAAAGAAGGAAAAAAAAATAAATAAATACATAAATAAAAAAGTAAAATGATAAACGATGTTCGTAGTATGCGTTAAACGACTAAGGGAAACAACACACACATACATACACACACACACACACACACACACACACACACACACACACACACACACACAGAGAGAGAGAGAGAGAGAGAGAGAGAGAGAAAGAGAGAGAAAGATACACGTAGACTTAGACAGGGAACTAATGTGTTTTAAGTTCGAATGCGCCCGTTCGTGCACCTTATTCGTTTGAGCATGGTAAACACGCGCCAATTCACAAAAGCCTTGAAAACGTTCGTAACAGGCACTCGCAATATATTCGATTCTCTTTCTATCCTTTTCTCACCCTCATCCTCACCTTCACTCTCATCCCCGCCCACCCCCCCTCTCTCTCTAACACTCTCTCTTTGTCCTTTTTATACACCAGTAGGACTCTCGCGTGGATTTAAACTCATCCTCTTTTTTTCTTCTACGGATTCATCTCTCTCTCTCTCTCTCTCTCTCTCTCTCTCCCTCTCTCCCTCTATATATATATATATATATCTTTGTCTCTCTTTTTCGGTCTCTTTTACCTTCTCGCTTCGTTTTATCGCGGTTCAGTAACATTTAAATTGATCGGCCACGAGCGTGCCATCCATTCCGAGCGTTCGGTCAAAATTTATTCCAATTCGTATCTTCCTACCCTACGTACGTACACGCCCCCACCCCCCTCCCCCTCCCCCCACTGGTGTCTTTTCTCTATCCTAACGGGACCATTTTCTCCGTTTACTTGGGCGAAAACGTCATTAAATAATGCATTCGCAAAAAAGAGAGAGTGAGAGAGTTTGGCAAAGAGTAAAGAACAAAACATTGTTCCCGTTATATATTATAGTATCACGTACGAACTGACGTCAGTGAGATATATATATATATATATATATATATATATATATATATATATAAGACGTCCATTTTGATCATTATTTCCGTCGTATTTCGAAAATGAACGATCGCAACATCGTTCCGAGACAAATTTCGTATCTCCGTCCACGTATGCATGCATGCATTTGTATATTCGGATGAAACTTCGAGGATACGAAGTTTTACGATCAATAAATATGACGTTTACCTTAAGATAAAACTATCGTTACAATCGATTATAGAGAAATATCGTTGTCTCGAGTTGTTCAACTTAAATCCTTTCCCTCTGTTTCGTTTCGTTTCGTTTTGTATTTTTAATGAATAAACTCAAATAAACTCAAAAACGAAAGGGAAGAAAAAACAAGTCGAAGTAACGAGTGCAAAAAACGTTCGTTTTTTTTTTTATTAAATCTCATAGGTCGTATCGATCGATTCGCGGGTGGGACGGCACTGTCGTAAATGCTTGAACGAAGCAAATCTCAAAGTATACGCGAGAGTTTTTAACTAGTGTTCTTTTTTTCATTTTTCTTTCTTTCTTTTTCTTTTTTTTTTTTTCTTTTTCCTTAGAAAATCTTTTCAGATGATGTTGCGTTTCGAGGATGAAAACGTTGCGAGGAAAATGGTGGTATTGTTCCCTTCGCAGATTGGTCACGTGGTTATGGATGGCGGGAAATACAAATCAACAATAAGAGTAAAAAAAAGAGAGAGAGAGAAAGAGAGGAAGGAAAAAAGGGAAAAGGGTTATACAAAAGAAATAATTATTCGAATGGAGTACCAACGACCATAGAGTATCAAAGAACATTCACTCGCGTATTCCCGACCTAATTTTTCGTATTTCTTTCTTTCTTTCTTTTTTTTTTTTTTATTTTCTTTTTTTTATCCCTCACCGTTTTCTTCTTTTTCTCTCACGTTTCGAGTCCTCTGCCCACGAATGAAAAGTGAAAAGAGCCCATTCGAAAAGCTCAGTGGACTCTATTCGTAAAGGGTGCGAAGGCAGATAGATAGAGAAAGAGAGAGAGAGAGAGAAAGAGAGAGAGAGAGAGAGAGAGAGAGAGAGAGGAGGTGGAAGAGGGAAAGAAGTGGTTCGTACCCCGTTCAATAGCATCGTTCTGGACTCGATACTAAATTCGATGGCCGTTGATAGAGAGTCCTCGATATCGAACTACCTACTACTTTCATCGTAATTAGTATACGTGGCCCTTTTTCCACGTATTAATATATAAATATATATATATATATATATATATATATATATATATATATATATATACATACACACACACATATATATCTCGCATTCATTCCCTACTAACTCATAACACATACTAACGTACATACGTATTAACACTGTTCTTCAAATATCTAATTAAATTTTTATAATTTATCTATCCGTCTATCTGTATCATCATCAAATATACTTACATATATATATATATATATATATATATATATATATATATATATATATATATATTATATACAGGATTGACCAAAAGTTACCTAAAACTACAACTTCAATTTGTCCAGCAAAGTCCGAAGATAATTAGAAGTCCCCGTGTAAGATTGATCGACTTTTATAATAATTTAGAAACTTTCGAGCTGGTTATAGGAAATTTTGACTGAACTCTATTCGTATACAGATATACGTATATATAACCGACGGTGGGTCGAATGAACGTCCAAGTAATTTCACGAATAACTTTAATATATCATTTATACGCGTTCATAACGGATTCGCACGATAATTATTTCGTCGAAGTTTTATCCTAAATAGATCATATTTTATTGTCGGGGCAACGTCGAACGAGTGGATCTTCTTTCTCACACCTGCGAATATAAATTCAAATATTACTTTCGAAATTTTCACGTCGGGCTTTGTTAAAACTTTCGTACGTACGTTATCGTCGAAGAAACTCGATTCAACGTTTTACGAAACTCTCGACACTCCATTGTATGTATTTACGTAATGTATTATCGTCTACGCTATCGTTAGGCATAATTACTTACACGTAACGACATAGTAGTAGTCCCTCTCTATCGCCGAATGCTGAATTAGTCCCTCGTTTATACGCGAAACACGAATTCTCATTATTTAAATTGCCTACCTCGTTTTATACAGCTTTATGCGGTCTTTCGGATACTTAGTACACTTACCTCTGCGATAGGAGGGGCGGAGGGTGAAGAGAGAACTATCGTTGACCTAACTTGCTAAACTTAGATTATTAATTTGCATCCAGGCATGCCATTATCGTTTCATTTTACTGTTGTTTTTTAATAACGCGAAACGCGTTGTCGGTCATCTCTCACTAAATCCTTCGATGGGTCTTCAAAATATTTTTTTTTTGTTTCTTCTTTCTATTTTTTCTTTTCGTTTCTCTCTCTCTCACTCTCTCTCTCTCTCTCTCACTCTCTCTTTTTTCCTTTCTCCTTTCTCCTATGTTATTAAATTTCTACAATAAGGTCACGTCTCGCAGTTTTTCTCGTTGCACGTTAAAGATAGTCGCGGAGGTAACTCGAAGACAAGATTGAGTAATAAATCACGTCATCCGTTGCTTCTGCTTTATTTTATTTTTTTCTCTCTCTTTTCTCTTTCTTTTTTTTCTTTTCATCGATCGTTGAAAGAACGAACGATACTTTCGAGCTCGTCCATCGGCTAGAGAATTATTATTTTTCCAGTACGTTATTGAATCCATCGGTTTGAACTTTAACGATTTACTTTCTCTCTCTCTCTCTCTCTCTCTCTCTCTCTATATATATATATATATATATATATATATATATATATATATATATATATATATATATATATTCTCTCGACGAGTATACACGTTTCTTTGATGTAAAGAGAGCTACATCGTGTATGTGTGTGTATTAGTGTGTATGTGTATGTACCAACCTCGCTACGCTGAATTTTGATAGAACCAAGAGCGTGGCTGATTTCGGTTTTGCATTTGGTTGCATGTCGCAATGTTATCACGGTAGGGAAAGGGTGTAAATCTTCCCTTATGCTTGCGTACGATAAGGGCGATAAGATCATCGACATTATAGCTGACGTTGGCCAGAAACGATTCGTCGAGGGAGAAAAAGAGAAAGATAGAGAGATAGAGAGACAGACAGAGAGAGAGAGAGAGAGAGAGAGAGAGAGAGAGAGAGAGAGAGAGAGAGAGAGAGAGAGAGAGAGAGAGAGATTGATATTACGTCGATCCCCATCGAAATCATTTTTATGTCAATTTTTCCAAATGAAACATGGTACGTACATCACTCGCGTCCAAATCGGTAAAGGTCAATTTCTTCTCTCGAATCATTCAATCACTAAATCCGTTTGATTTCTGATACCGAAATACGTTTCAAATACATACCTTTACGAGGAAACATACATACATACACACACGTATATCGTATATATATATATATATATATATATATATAGATATGTATATACAATCGATGTGACCAAAATTATGTTTCAATCAACGAAGACTTTTCTCGAAACGTTCCGGATAATCGCATTTCTACAGATTTGAAACGTATATATATATATATATCGTCTTTGATATATCACGTATACAAAGGGATCGTGTAATTTCGAAAGCAATATCTATCCTTTTAACAGAAATCGATACCCCGATACGATATATTAGAATGTAACATGTGAACGTCGTATATCAAGTTAGCTTTATTCTGTTAAACCACTCTTTTTCTTCCTTTCCTATCCACCCACCCACCCCATCTTCCCACCCGTTCCTCGTTGGTAAAGGCCTCCCTTATGCGACTTCGAACGTCGTGACCGATTTATAAGATCGGCCGGCCATAGTAATATATGTATCACTTATATACGTATATACCTACTATGTACCTGTATATAATATATATATATATATATATATATGTGTGTGTTTGTGTTTGTGTTTGTGTTTGTGTACAGGTGGTTACCTATGGGTACATATATAGCAACATTTAATCCAGCTTCGAGTCATTATTCTTCTCGCGAAGAAATTGCCACCATGCTCTCTTTAATCATTTACTTAACAATAGTCCACCTAATCGCAAATTTTATTGCATCCCTTTTTTGAAATATGCCTTCCATTTCCTTTCTTCTCCTCCCTTTTTCTCTTCCTTTCCTTTTCTTTTTTTTTTTTTTTACTTCTCCTTTTGTTTAGGATTGATTATTTGACTTCGATCTACTTCTTTTATTTTTTTGTTGGTTCTTTTTTCTCTTCCCCCATTTCTTTTTCCTCCTTCTCGCAATTACGAACGAATCGCAGTCGGTCTCAAATCCATTCGCGAAATTCGACATTAACGGAGATGACGTTATTATAAAAAAAAAAAAATTTATTATCGAAGAAAAATATTCTTTTGAATTTTCTTTTGAAACCATCCCAATGCACAACGACCTATTAATTTTAACACTTACAATAAAAAAAATACAAATAAAATTGGACGATATTACTATTCCATTAGGGTGTCCCGTAAGTTTCTTCCCGTCTTTTTTTTTTTTTTTTTTTTATTCATAGTCATTCATAGCCCGGCCGTGGAAAAAACTTTAGGCGGGGATACCCTAATAATATCGAAACATTTGTTTGTCCTTGTAGCAGGATCACACACACACAAACACACACATAAAAACGTCGGGATAATTTCTAATTCTCGCTTTAATTTCAACGTTAAACTTTCGCGTCGAGTGTCGTAATTATAAAACCACGGAGTGTGGGTGTATCTCTGTGTGTGTGTGTGTGTGTGGGTGGGTGGTTAGTACGTCTATGCGAGTAGAAATACGTATGCGTGTTGATAGATACGTATAGGAGTAGGGGTTGGAGGAGGAGAGAGGGGGACAAAAAAAATGGTGAGAAATTAATCATCGCGTACGTTCTCATTTCACTTAATTACGACAAGACGAGACGTTGAGAAAGGGGTCGAAGAGTGGGGGAAAGAGGGAGGGGAGGGTGAGAGCAGAAGAAGGGGTAGCGATAGTCTTTCTAGCGATTAAAATGTCCGAAATAAAGAATAGCCTATATTAGACCAACGTTGAAGTCGTAAAGTCTTGGCACTCGAGATAATCTTAATAATAAAAACCATCTCTTTTTTACACGAACTATATAATAATAGGATATATATATATATATATATATATATATGATCCTTATTTCGTCGAGCAATTTATCAACGTTTAGAAAGTTAACAAAGTTATTTGCGAATGTCTATCCCCTTTAAGAATTTATATCGTCTCGTGATAATACGTAACAAAATTAAAACGTTGTATTTAACGTCGCAAAAGGAGAATTCTCGTTACGAGTATAATGATCGAACGAACGAGTATTTCATTCCGGTATCGAGAAGAAAAATAATGGATACTCGTATACTCGCATAATTTATCAAACGGTAGATACGATTTGTTTTTATTTTCTTCCTTCTGGAAAAATAAAAGAAAAGAAAAAAAAAAATAAGAAAAGTTTGTCTCGTAACATTACCGCCTCGCCGCTAATCTCTCGGGTACAATTATTACGATATTTGTTACAATGTTTATTTCAAAAATTTTCTAATAAAGATGTTGTTAACTCGAGAGACACGATTTGATATATATATTTCCTTCCTTCTTATTCATACGATTTTAGTACGAAGATGACTCTTGCCTTCTTTTTCATACATTTTTTCTCTTTCTTCTTCTTCTTCTTTTTCCCTCATTTTTTTTTTTTTTTTATCTTTTCCACGAGAAGAATAAGACTCACAAGCTTCTTATATGCGTCTTCAATTCCTTCTCCTTTTACCTCGAAATATATATTTTTCTGGTGGGAATAAAAGATGTCTCGGTGGAATAGCACGCAGAGGGGGGAAGATCATCAAACTCGCTAGAATAAATTTCGTTCTCGATTTGTAGAAAAAGTAAAAAAAAAAAAAGATAATAAAATAGTTCGTCAAATAATAATTCAATATCATTGAATACCGATCTAATTAAACTCCCGAGACAATTAATGAATTAATTACATCTAAGATTATACGTAAAATTAGTAATGCGTAAGATTATACGTTAAAATAAGTAATACGTAAGACGTTTGCGACATTATCATAACTTTCAAGGATATCGCATGCGTTATCATATCCATCGCGGTACATTCGATTATCCTAAAAGCATACCCGGCGTATTAAACGTAATGAAAATCATAACGAAAATTAAATAACGTTAATAGTTACCAAAGATTACATACATTTCGGTTATGTTTTCTTAAAGAAAAAATAAATAAATAAAGAAGAAGAAAAAGATCATCAATTACGAGCAGCAAGTACGTATAGTTTGAAATTCAATTCTCCGAGACGTATAAAATATTTAAGACGAAGGTTCATTAATTTTATGCGTTTTTCCCTTCTAATATACGGTTATTACGATGCAAAGATTTCCGAGATGATGAGAAACAGAGAGAGAGAGAGAGAGAGAGAGAGAGAGAGAGAGAGAGAGAGAGAGAGAGAGAGAGAGAGAGAGAGAGAGAGAGAGAGAGAGAGAGAGAGAGAGAGATAGAGATAGAGAAGAAATCACATCGAGCGAATAAAGAGCATAGACGTAGAAGAAAATATTATGCACATATAGCAGGTTCAGTACGTATACTTTATAACGAAACAATTCGAGGGATTTCTATTTCTCAATGTCGTTAGATTATGAATCAGTAGATTTAATAGACTTGTTGAAGGGCAATGCGAAACAAGAGTAAACGCTTGAATGCACGTAGAAACACGTGTTCGTAAATGAACATGTATATCTACATACATACATATGTATATATTTGTACGTATACGCATATACACAAATATATGTATATATGTATGTATATATGTATGTATATATGTATGTATGTATGTATGTATGTATGTATGTACGCATAACTTGAGTTTCTATGGCTTCGATTCAAGTCTGATGAGTAAAGGGCACGATGAATAGTCAGAGCGAGAGAGAGAGAGAGAGATAAAGAGAGAGATAAAGATAAAGATAGAGATAGAGTTAGAAATAGAGATGGAGAGATAGAGAGATAGAAAGATAGATAGATAGAGATAGAAACAAGAAAGTGACACAGAGAGAGGTTGTAGGTAATGTCATAACGTCAACTGTCAGAACTAATTTCGCGCGTGGTGCTATTATTCGTTGGTGTGTCATAATTTATGCCATAATTTCATTCCTATCTACCTTACGTATACAGACGCATATATGTGTACGTAATCCTCTAAGAGAGAGAGAGAGAGAGAGAGAGAGAGAGAGAGAGAGAGAGAGAGAGAGAGAGAGAGAGAGAGAGAGAGAACAGACGGAGAGAATTATTCACGGATGTTCGTTCTTGCGTGTACACATTTGTCCCGTCTTATGTATGCATGTATGTATATATGTATACATATGTATATGTATTTTGGGTTCCATCGTGTTTACGTTGTTATTGTTATTGTTATTGTTGTTGTTATCTTTGTTATTATTATTATTATTATTATTATTATTATTATTATTATTATTATTATGATTATTATTATTATTATTACTTTCATCATCGTCGTCGTTGTCGTCGTCGTCGTCATCATCATCATCATCATCATTATTACTCAATTCCGGAAACGTAATATCGTCGTTGTATCATAGTTTCATTGATCTCAATCTTGATATAATATTATAGCGCAATGTTAATTTCTACATTTATTAA
Source organism: Dolichovespula saxonica (assembly GCA_911387935.1). NCBI lineage: Eukaryota > Metazoa > Arthropoda > Insecta > Hymenoptera > Vespidae > Dolichovespula > Dolichovespula saxonica. Next base: position 3,714,662 of record OU426998.1, on the reverse strand, counting down.
AGTATCGATGAACTTGGTTTATATTACGATTCATTAAACGATCATGGGCGTTATTAATTTGTTAGAAAGGTAATAAATCGTAACGATATTAATTTATATGTCGCTGATACATACGTTATCTAAATGGTAATAAATAGTAAACACACGTACACGCACACGCACACATACACACATACATTATTAATCGATTAAAGTACCCATTTTAATAATATCGATGAATTACATGTCTGTCCCTTTGTGCGTGCATCACGAGCATTCTCTGATATATCATATCAATCATAATTAATACTAATAATTATAACATTTAATAAAATATCTTCGTTCGCCGATGAATGATCGAAATATGAACTATTACGGCTGCGTATATACGTGATGAAATAAAACGATAAAAATTTTGTATACGTCCTCCTGTTATTAGTTGCTCGTCTCGGGAGGAAAAAAGTTTAGGATTTATCGAGTCGCCCGACGAATATTAGGAAAGTTTTAGAAAGGGATTCTTGAGAGTAAGAGAAAGGGGAGGGCTGGAGGGTGGGAGAGCACAGGAGGGTAAGGATGAGGGGCAAAGGACAAGGAAGGGTTCAGAGAGGAGCGAAATAATGCGCGCGCGCGCACACACACACACACACACACACATATACACACATGAACTCGAATATACGAAAGCAAACGTGAGAGAGCATAATAAGTTTTAGATACGCGTAATTCATGCGACTGCCTAAGTACTTACCTACTGCGTGTATTATTTCGAGTTATGTTGGACTCGCAAAAGCTTTCCGAGCTTTGCAAGCGCGATAAAGAGAACGATGTTTTGTATGTGTGTGTGTGTGTGTGTGTGTGTGTGTATCTATAGCAGTCACACATCGTACAAACTGCCCTTCATCGTTCTCTCTCTCTCTCTCTCTCTCTCTCTCTCTCTCTCTCTCTCGTGTCTCGTTTCGAAATATTCCATGCACACTCCTCTTAACGTTTAATTTCATTCGTTTTTTTTTCGTCTTTTGTTTAAAATTATGTTTTCTTTCTTTTCTCCTTTCTCTTCGAACGCTTCCAATAATAGAGAATACTATGTCCCGCTTATAAAGTTCCGAAATGAAGAATCTCAAGTATATCAATTTTATATATATATATATATATATATACGTATATTGTACTACTATACCGCCATTATATGTACACACACGATCTATACTCTATATATACATTTTTGTTTTTTCGATTTTTTTTATTTTTTGTTTTTTAATTTTTCATTTTACAACCCCCGCCCCCCCTACTCCCCGTTAATAACGTATTATACGCGTATATTTATATCGTAAAAGTGTACTATTATATCGCCCGATGTACCTAAGAATTTGAAAGGAAAGAGAGAGAGAGAGAAAGAGAGAGAGAGAGTGAGAAGAAAACTGATAGAAGAAAGCAAAGTATCTTCTAACGGATTTTGCGTAGAGCAATAAAACGCTATCGTGTAGTTTATAGTAGTTCATAGAAAATTTCGAAACGCTTCCTTAACAAAAGTTACAGCAACGAAGCTATGATGGCTGTGATGGAAAAGATCGTTCTTACTTTTCTTTTTATGTTTTTTTTATTTTTAAGGCAACCTCGAAAAAAAGAAGGACAAGAGAAAAGAAAGGAAAGGAAAAGAAAGAAGAAGAAGAAAGGAATCGAAAGGAAAAAAAAAAAAAAAAAAAAAAAAAAGAAAAAAAGGAAAAATTTATTTTACATATCTCCGGAAAAGACGTATTTTACATAATATCTCTCTGACGTATCTCGGCGCAAAACGTATTTTGCATATCTCCGACAAAAGTTGACGTTTCGTTCGAGAATTATGATAAATTTCGTGTGACAACATGACAACATTTCCTTTCCATTTTCTTTTTTTTCCCTTTCTTTCTTTCTTTCTTTCTTTCTTTCTTTCCTTCTTTCATTCCTTCATTCTATTTTTTTTTCCTTCTTCCCCTTTTCACGCTTCCCTTCTCTTTCTCCTATCGACAACGGATACGTTGAGAAACGAGAAGAAAGAGAAAAAAAAACAAAAAAAAACAAAAAAAAGCAAGGAGAAACCAAAATTTAAACGATCCATGCCGTTCCGTTCGAGACTTCGAGTCGCGATATAAGAATAAAATTGATTTCTTCTATTTGGATACGATCTGGTCGAAAGGCGTGGGTCGAGGGTCGAGGGGTGAATTGGGACGACGGGTGGAGGGAGCGGAAGAGCGTTACGAGGGTTGGTAGACTGCGCGCGAACCTAATGGAAACAAAATTCTATCTTTTTCAGGGGAGGATAAAAAAGCAAACGACAAAAAAAAAAAGAAAAGAAAAGAAAAGAAAAAGAAACGTAAGTAATCGCGAGGAGAAAAGAAATAAGGTAGATAAAAAAGGAGGAGGATTGGAGAGGGGTGGGGGGGAAGGGACGAACGGGAAGAGAAGTTATGGTAGAGACTCAACGAGGCGAGACACTCGACTCGAGTAGCTCTCTCTCTCTTCTTTCGTATTAACTTTCGTGGCGACTAAAGAAAAGGGTTAAAGGGTAAAAATAAGAAAGTACGAAAGTAACAAAGAGACAGACAGAAAGAGAGAGAGAGAGAGAGAGAGAGAGATATAAGGGATAGGAAAGAAAAGCTCACGGACCAGGAAGCGCTTGATTGGTCGCGACTTACTTTTAAGAGTAAGAAAAGAGTGACTGTTCCTCCTCTTTCTAGCGTCATCTCTACTTCGTTTCTTTTATTTATTTCTTTTTCATTTTTTATTTTTTATTTCTCGTCTCTTTACTTTTTCGTTATTATACACACAAACACACACGCACACACACACACATATATATATATAGGTAATAGTTTATCCGATATTCGATTTCAAAGGAAACCAAACGCTATCGATATATTTTTCTACTTTTTATTTTGTTTTTTTTTTTCCATTTTGTCACGGTTAAACAGAGAGGATTTATTCGATATCCCCTTTTACGAACAAATTGCACGTGAAATCAATAGTTATTGTTGCTCGTCAATAGTTGTTTTCTCCTTTTCTTTTTCCTTTCGTTTCGTTCTGTCTATTCGTTCGTACTCTTCTTCTTTTTCTCTTTTTTTTTTTTTTTATTTATTTTTCCTTCCTTTCTTTTTTCTTCTTCCTTCTCCACCTCTACGCTCGCAAATCGTCATTTTTTTTTTTTTTTTTTTTTTTTTTTTTTTTTTAATCGAAGAAACGTCGAACGGAATTAAATCGTCGTCTTATAATTACGTTAAAGTGTGCACGATAAATGTTTCTTATTAAAAAAAAAAAGAAAAAAAAAACAGCGAAATATATCGATGTTTAGTAATAATAATAACGAGAGAAATTGTGATCGCGATTATTAGCTACGGAATATCGTTTTTTTTTTTTGCCCTTCCCCACTCCATTCATCCCCACTTCGATATTTTTCGTTAAATTATTAATACAGAGGATAAAGTTGAACGATAACATTGATCCATCGTCAGAGAGTTTGATCGAAATTAAACAAGTGATAACGTTTAATATGAGAAATCTATGAGAGAATGTCACCGTGTAAGGAATTATTATTAATAACTCGGGCGAATCGATGATCGTTTCGAACGACCGATCGACCCATCGAAAGTACAAATGTCGTCTCTGTTTTTTCTTTCTTTATTTTTTTTTTTTTTCATTGGACGAATCGTCGATTGGGTCAGTGATAGGGAAAAGGTCGACCGGATACGTGTTAATTCGTTTATAAAACGACAACGTAGATATCCCGTAATCGTAAATAGAAATTGAGGTAAAATGGAGTAGTGATAGAGGTAAGTTTCTCAAGCGGAAACGTTACCGGAATAAAATATGCGAATGACTTTTTACATTCTTCCCTACTCCTTTTGCGTCTATCGAAACTCCGTACGATAGAATTTCAACGTTCGCGTTTCTTCGATTTCAACTATACGTGTTTATATGCATACATGCGTGGATGTGTGTGTGTGTGTGTGTGTGTGTGTGTAAAAACGTATGTATCTGAACCTACGTATGTACGTATTTATGTGTGTGTGTACGCGTTAGTAGAAAAGAGAAGAAGAAGCTTTTACGACAGGGGCAAGACTTTTCGAATATTTTTCACATAAAGTCTTTCGACTTTCTTTTCGATCTTTCTAAGATCTAAAAATGGTACGAGCGAATCGTTTGTACTATATAGCGTATAACACGTTATAGTATATAGAATGCTACGTGGGGGCCAGTACCAAGGCGCTTTCAAGTTTTAGGAAATTCTCTCAAAGCTCTTTGAGAGAACAGAAGAGAAGAGGAAAAGAGAGGTGAGGTGAGGTGAGGAGAGAAGAAAGAGGCGATTTCGACATGACGTCGAAAGTTGTTGGTTGCTGCTGCTGGTACTCGCGCTGCTGTTGCTGTTGCTGTTGCTGTTGCTTAGTGTTATAACCGGTGGTTAGAACACCGACGAAAGCTCTAAGAGAAACTTCGTTTTATGGAATTTCACTCTGGCTCGGAATAACAATGTAAAATTAGTATAATTATTTTATTAGACCGTAATTATTTCGAGCGAGCTGTGACGAACGTGTACCTTTCCAAAAAGGGCACCGTATTATTATGAGATTTATTATTTCAATGATAAATATATATATATATATACACACTTTACACAAAGCATACGAGGTTAGATGTCTACGAATATGAGTACAATGCAAACGAAACCAAAGAAAAATTACGTAGGATTAAAGTCATGTTTACTACGTCTCTCTCTCTCTCTCTCTCTCTTTCTCACTCTTATTTACTACGAAATTAACTCGGAGCTAATATACTCCAGGTAAAAATTTTACGAATGAAATGAAAAATTTAACGACACGTTAAACGAGTTGGAAATATTATTTTCATCTTCCTTTTTTTCTTTTTGCGAACTTCCAAAATCCATCAAATTTCTATCATAGATTATATTACGTAAATAATAAAATCTATTTATTTATTCATTCATTCGTTCGTTCATCCTTTATTTACTTTTACTTTCATACGATAAAACGTTTCTAATTTATTTGACGAGACAACAATCATTTGAGCGTAACCTCCTTCCTTCCTCCTCCTTCTCCTCCTCCTCCTCCTCTTCCCTTTCCTCTTTGCTCGTTAACGAATATCCAAGAGAGAGGGAGAGAGAGAAAGAGAGAGAGAGAGAGAGAGAGAGAGAGAGAGAGACAGGTTAACGGTGATCAACGAAATGATATTACCGAAATTTCGAGTTCGCAGCACGCGTTACGCGGTTTACCGGATCAATGATTTCGTCGTGCGATTAACTCACCTCTCTCTCTCTCTCACTCACACACACACACACAAGCGCGCGAACACATACGGGCAGAGATTTACATAGATACAGGACATCGTAAATTCGAAGATGGACGAAAACGGTAAGAGAGAAGAGAATTTGATATTGGTTGAGTCGTTAATAAACGAGTGAAACGCGCTATACCGAATTAGGTTTAAAAGTGTCCTTACCTCGGAAGTGTCGTAAAAGTACGAGGACGAATCGTAACGGCATGTAAATGGCTCGATAAATCGACCCTCTATCCTCAACCGAGTCTCTCTCTCTCTCTCTCTCTTTTTTCCAGTGCCTTACCCTAACCGATACAACGATGGCCACTTTTCACGAAAAATACGATCAGCGAAGTCCTGTGATCTTTTATAATCGCGTTTTATTTGCTTTTTTATCGAGAAAGATAAAAGAGAGAGAGAGAGAGAGAGAACATTTTTTTATAATACTTTTTAATATATAAAAAATATTTATTAATTAATATTTTTTTTTCATAAATCATTGAAAACACACCGTACTATGAACAAAATTAAATCGATAAGTGTCATTATGAACGGGGAGAAGAATGGAAGGTCGAATTAATTTAAAAAAAAAAAAAAAATAATAATAATAAATAACAGAGTAAATAAAAAATAAGGCAGAACGTTTTACGCAAGAATAAAAATAAAAGTCGATGGTACGAAATCTTGTACGATGTTATTTACGAACAATATTATAATTTATCAACGAAGAAATCGTGTAATAACATCGCAGATATTTATAAATATATGTAATATATAATTACTACGTCGAACGATAATCGCTATAAGTTCAAACGACAATTTTTTCCCCGTTGTATTATTTTTACTCGTACAATACGCAGTCATCGTTATGCAATGGAAGTGGTGGGGGGATTAGAAGAGGTGGGGGTAAAAAATGGAGGTCATTCGTATACGCAACGCGATCAACATTAGCAACGATAATAATAACAATAAGTTCGTAGTGATAAAAGGGACTAAATCGTTGATTGGAGTTTATACAAGTAACGAGAATTATCTAATCGAAGGAGAGAGAGAGAGAGAGAGAGAGAGAGAGAAAGAGAGAGAATTAGATACGTATGTATGTGCATAGGTACATAAAAAAGGAGATCGGTCCTTATCGTTTTCTCGTTATCCGCTTGAATCGGTCGTCCCTTCTGCTTCGTTTCTACCCTAATTATATATCTCCAGGGCAGGAGAGACTATCGTGCGATCGTATTTACGAGATTTTCCGAAAGAAGGGTAGATTCTCTATCTATGTATACCGTATGCACGTGTATGCATGCATGCATGTATGTATGCATCAATGTATGTATGTATGTACGCACGCATGCATGCATGTATGTATGTATGTATCTATATATGCATGTATGTATGTATGTATGTATGTATGTATGTACGTATGTATGTACTTACGTACAGTATGTGTGCGCATATATATATATATATATATATATATATATATATATATATATATATATATATATATATATATATATCGAAAAGCCGATCTCGACTTCGACTGCAACGAAAAACATTTTGAAAACTGTGCGTGCGTCTCATTCAAAAAAACGGGGATATGAGATCTCAAAAAATTTTGGGATAAAATTTCATTACGGTTATTAGCACATAGAGATATCATCCTACGTATATCTCGTCGTTTCTTCATTTAATTGTTTCTTTATATATATATATTTTCTTTTATTTCGACTCAAGAAAAATATAAAGAAAGAAAGTATGGAAGAAAGAAAGAATCGCGGAAATAAAGACGAGTACAGTCGATAAAACGAGCGTTTTCTCTTTCCTCTATTTCTATCTCTACCCCTATGTCTATCTATATATTCTTTCTCTTTCTCCTATTAGAACGATAGGACCAAGAACTTATTAAATATTTTTTCGTTGTCTAAGACACAACCAACCGATTCTCTCTCTCTCTCTCTCTCTCTCTCTCTCTCTCCATCTTCCCTCCTCCTCTGCCCCTTCCATTATTTCAATTTCGTTTTTTCTGTCAAAGAAAACTCGTGCACCGTCAAAGTACACTTCGAATCATGGACGAACGTAAATAGAAAAGGTCGATTCCTTTTTTTCCCCTGACGTCGTAGACGTCATTTTTTTATTTTACATTCCTTCCTTTCTTTCTTTTACTCTCCTTTCGTTTCGTTTAGTTTCGTTTCGTTTCCATTCCTTTCTTTCTCTCTCTCTCTCTTCTGAAATATTCGTGATTTCTCGTTATCTCTACGTCTATTAACTCTCTCTTTGTTTCAACTATTTATGTATATATACATACATACATACATACATACAAACATACATATATACATATTATATACATATATATATATATATATATATATATATATATATATATATATAACTTGTATTGCGATTATTTTGCGTAACGAACTACGTACGTAACTGACAGAGCCAATTTGTAAGAATCGTTATAATTCATTATGTAAAACTATCCTTTTTATAATTAATGAATATTTTTCATTCTCATCGATACTACGTCGATAAAATATTTAATATCTGTCCTATTATACAAGTATCTTTAACATTATATTCTTTCGTTTTAAATATATCCGAATATTTCATTTCTATCGCTCTTTCTTTCTTTCTTTCTTTCTTTTTTTTGTATTTGGTTTCTCGTTAGTTTCCGAAAGAAGAAAGAAAAAAGTGAATTAAATGCATCTAATTTCTAAAGTGGGAACACGTTATTTTATGTTGTTTTAACTCGTGCAAAAGGAGGAGGAGGAGGAGGAGGAGGAGGAGGAAGAAGAAGAAGAAGAAGAAGGAAGAAGAGGAAAAAAGTCACAAAATGTCGTTCATTTTACGTGACTCGACCTACATATACATACACACGCACACACATATATGCACACACGCACGCACTCACATATATACACGTTCACACAGATACACGCACACACACATATACACGCGAATCTTTTCTCCTTTTTCATTTTTCTTCGCTCTCGTTGACTGTAGTTACTCGGGGACTCGATCGCGCGAGTCGACAGCTGTGATGCACGTAATGTGATTTTGATTGGCCTGGGTAATTTAACTCGGTCGTTGGATTATTGATCGTCATCGAGATAAGATCGTAGCTGACCCATCGGACGTGTTGACTCAATGAGAGAAAGAGAGAGAAAGAGAGATTTGAAACATCGCATAATGTTAATAATACATCTGCGTGTATATATATATATATATATATATATATATATATATATATATATGGATTTGTCGCAGATTTATTTCTACATTTGGTATATAATAATGAATAAAAAGTATATAAAGCTGTTGGAAAAATCGATAACTCCGTATGTTACTTCACTCTCTTCATTTTCGAGATTTTACAGATGGCAAATTTTCCATTTAGGGTTTAATCGTTGTGCTAATATTTGAAGAAAAGTTTCGTTGGCCCGTATAACGGATACAAGACGAGACGATTTCGTACGTAAGTACGTACGTACGTGTTACACGTAATTACATATGTATGTGAACGTCGAGATGAAATTTGCGCTGATTAATAATACGACGTGATCGTTTAGAATTTATATCAATCGAGAGAAATGAAGATTATACTTACGTTAAAACATGCCACATCGTACATAATTGAACGATAATAATCCGAATGTTTTAATCGGTAAGATAGAAACGATCCGTCACCTTCGAGGATCCGAGACTTAATGTGTCCCCGGTGTAGGACAAATATATTAATACGTACATATGTTTGATTCTTACAATTGCTTTTGGTTTTTCAATGTCGACCTTTAAATGTTTATATCACGTTCGTTTCGTTTCATACGTATCTCTCTGTCTCTTTGTCTTTCTCTCTCTCTCTCTCTCTATCTCTTCGTTTATTATGACAATCGTTCCATCATTTATTTCTGTGTGTATATATATATATATATATATATTTTATCCAGTGATTACGAAAGTGGTTTAACCGTAGGTCATTTGAAATATTATGAAATGCGTTTTGTTAATCTCCCTCTCTCTCTCTCTCTCTCTCTCTCTTTCTCTCTATCTCTCATACGTTATTTTCAATATTTTAAAATTATTTAACATTTAAAAATTAATTGATAAAACAATGTTTATTTCATACTGAATTTTTTTGTGCTCGTCATAATAATAATAATAATAATAATAATAATAATAATAATAATAATAATAATAAATAAAAAAATAATTTTTTAATAATTCAGATTTAAATATGTATCTCAAAATAAAATTTCTATATGACTTTTAAATCACTATGACAATTAAATCACTTTCGTAATCACTGATTCGTAATAACATATATATATATATATATATATATATATATATATATATATATATATATATATATATATGTTATACGAAAACGAAACATTTTCGTTTTCAGTTGTCAATGTATTAAAGGGGTATATCTCGAAAGCACGAAAATCTCGTTTATTTTCGTTATATGGCAAATGCTTACGAGGAAATATATCTGATAGAAAATACATTTACATAAGACGCCGTACGAATAGCAAAAGTACGTATAAGTACATACGTATGCATTCATGCATGCATGCATGCATGTATGTACGTATGTATGTATGTATGTATGTATGTAGTTCGAGGTACGTCATTACGTACACACACGTACGTACCGTATGTGGTTACGTAAATATATACGTAAATATACATATGTACATACGTACGTACACAAAGTTACGTATCCTATACATGGGCGTGTCTCCTTATCGAAATACACACTGAGAATAAGAAAGAAGCTTCGAAAGATAACAGAGAGAGAGATAGATAGAGAGAGAGAAAGAGAGAGAGAAAGGGATGAATTATTAAATAACATAAAAAATTCAATGAGTCTCATCGACTTAAAAATTCTTTCGATAATTACTTTCGAACGATAGCGAGTAAGGGAAGAATAATCTCGTCGTGGAATAATTTACAAAATTCATTAATTCATTTTCGTTGTTCGTTTGTCTCGACGAACAAAACGGTTACGATTTTTCTTTCGTTTCCTTTTATTTCTTCTTTTCCCCCCCCTCTCTCTTTTTTTTTTTTTTTTGAATCAAACTCGTCCCTCCCTTTGCCGTTTCAACGAATAAAAAGAAAGAAAAATTAATCGTTTCAAAGTTTCGTTCGATTCGTTCGCGTTTCTGGACTTAATCGATACGATCAAAATTACCAGCGAATGAGCGGTACCAACGGCGATCAAAATTACGTTAAAGGGTTCGACCTATCGCTTCATTTTGGCCATCGAATTGGAAAGTAGGTAATGCTCTATTTAAAGGATACAAAAAGTGAACTCGTTAGATCTCTCTCTCTCTCTCTCTCTCTATCTATCTATCTATCTCTCTCTCTCTTGAAGGACTTTAGAAACCTTTAGAAATCCGATTCTAAATCGTATTAGGGTTCGAGTTTCGAGTTTCCTAATGTCGTATCGAGAATCTCACGAACTCGTTAGTTTCCAACCGTTCTTCCGTTTACTGGGAATTATTTCCGGTTAGAATATAGTTGATCGATAAAGGGAAAACGCGGGAGAGAATCGACGCGTCGAATAGTTCGATTTTCTCTTCCAAGATAAACGTTTCCTCCTCCCTTCCCCTCCCCAACCCCCTCCTTCCCACTCCACGCCCCTCGTATTATCGGAAAATCGCGTCGCGAGTAACGATTTTCGATGTGGAATTAGATAATTCGAATTTTCTCTCTATCTCTCTCTTTCTCTTTTTTTTACTCTCGTTTTTTCTCTTTCTTTTTTCTTTTCTTCGTTTCAAAATTTAAAGATGACGATAGCGGGTGGCGGGGTTAGGGGGAGGGGGAACGAAAAAAAGCACAAAAGTGGAAGGAAATGTAAAGATGATAATAAAATTAAATTAACAGATATAATACGTAACGGATAAACATTGAGAAGTAATAATAATAACACCTTTACGAACACTCCGAAGAGTTTATTTTTTATTTTACACGATATATATAGAAGATATTTTATAGTAGGAAAAAAATCGAAAATGGAAAGAACGTATAAGCGTTCACGCGCACGCACACACACACTTCTTCGTGATAAGATTTTAAACCTCGAAATTTGTCGTTTTTATCTTCGTCTTTTTTTTTTTTGTTTTTTTTTTTTTTTTTTTATTTTTTTTATTCTTAACCCTACGGACTTGTTCGAGGTAAGATTTTAAAACGTCGAAATCTTTCGATTTTATCTTTTATCTCTCTTTCTTTCTTTCTTTCTTTCCTTTTCTTCTTCTTCTCCCTTTTTATTTTATTTCAGTTTACTTTATTTTATTTTACATTATTTTTATTCTACGTACTTACTACTCGTCGCGACCGGAGCAAGGATTTGAAGATTTTCAGGGCTCGTAAAACGACGATAAAATTCGCCGCAGGAGGATCATACATTTCTCCTTGGAGAATCGATACTAGCTGTTGAATTCATGATCTTTTTGAAAATCTCGAACATTATTATTCTGATTCTTCTTCTTCTTCTTCTTCTTCTTCTTATTATTATTATTATTATTATTATTATTATTATTATTATTGTAATTGATCGTACGTCTAATCGTAGCTTCTTCATTTCGTTGAATATTTAAGTGGGGTCGAGTGACGTCGTGAGAACGTTAAAGCGTTTCCCTATTCATGAGTTCCATCTCCAAATTCATGGATCTATTACGCTTGATGAAGAAAATTCCGATCGGAGTAACGTGGAGTAAGGCGTAACAATCGATTTTTGAATTTTAAAGTAACGAAAGGAAAAGAAGAGAAGAAACAAACAAACAAACAAAAAAAAAAAAAGAAAAAAAGAAAGAAAAGAAAGAAGAGGCAAATTTTGTCACGAGGAATCATAAAATATAATAAAACATCCGAGTTTCGAGTAGCAATAAAATATTTTACGTATACGTCCGATCGACTCCTAGATATACTATCGATATCTCTTGGTATAATACAAAATAATGTTAGATAAAGATACGAGTGATATACTCCTATACGCTTTCTCACACAACCATTATTTATTTCTTTCTCCTTCGTTGCAAATCCTTCGACGCTTTCGTATTATATGAGAGAAAACAGAGAAAAAAGAACTTATCGAATAAAATAAAAAAGAGAGAGAGAGAGAGAGAGAAAGAAAATACTCAACGATCCATAAAACGATCGATTCGAAGTTGAATTCGAATACATCGTCGATACCCTTTTCTATTCTCTTTCTCTCTCTCTCTCTCTGTTTTTTTTTTCCTTCGGATATATTTTTTTTTCCTTTGGTAATTTTTCATTCCCCATTCGACATTGTCCCAATGCCGTTAAACTTCTTCAACTTTCCTTTTTCCTTTTTCCCCCCTTACCCTCTCGGTATTTCTCTTTTGAGTAAACTCGAATAAAAGCACCGCACCGTTCTTGTACTTCTGATTCAGACGCGTCGTCGTTATAAGAAAAAGAGAGAGAGAGAGAGAGAGAGAGAGAGAGAGAGAGAGGGAGGAAGAGGGAGAAAAAGAGAGAAAGAAAGACGGAGAATAAAGTACGTTGATGGAAGAGGGAAAACAATATACTTGTTCGCCCGTAGGTAGTCCGTCGTTTCCCCTTCGGCCATTTGCCGGAGCAACAGCACGCAGAGAGGTGAGAGAACGAACGAAATGGAGCACCCCTGACCTAGTTTCCTTTCGTTCGTCGAAAACTCCACGTAGACTACCTATTTTAGCCACCCGGTATTTTCGTGGGCGTGCATTAGAACGATGGCGTGGCCTCGTCCTGCAAGATCCTAGGGAGTAACTAGACGAAAGAAGGAAAGAAAGGAGGAAAGAAAAAGAAAAAGAAAAAGAAAAAGAAGAAAGAAAAAGGAAAAAGAATGATAAGAGAAAAGGGTGAAGGAAAGATCGATCGATCTACCAGGACGTTGAAAATCAACGAACACGACGAAATTCTCTTCTTCTTTCGGATAAATCAACGAAGAAAAAAGAAAGAAAAAAATAAAACAAACGAACTAAAAAAAAAAAAAAAAAAAAGAAAATTCATATCCCTCGTTTATCTATCAATCGTTCGGTAATCTACTTTTTACATCATTCTTAATTATTTTCATTCGTTCATTTTCCTTTTTAATTTTATTCTTTCGTTTCTATTTATTTTTATTCCTTCATTTTTCTTTAATTTTATTCCTTCATTTTTACCACATTTTCCTTCACCTCTCTTTCCTTTTATTTTACTTTTATTACTTTCTTTTATTTTTATTTTTTTTTTTTTTTGTCTTTTTACAGGTTTTTTACAAGTTACAAACTCATTATGGATAAACAAAAGATTACGAAAAGTTTTTCCATCCTTTCCTTTTTCCTCTCCATTTGCCTCTACCTTCTCCTCCTTTTCTGTTGCAACAATCGATGCAACCCAAAGGCCGACATTAAATAGACAAGAAAAATCGATCTCTCTAAAAATAGCCTCGACGTTATTTCGATTTCAAAATTAATTGAAGGATCGCAATGAGATCTCCGTTATAATAATACAATAATATCTGTTATTCCGTCGGAAAAGATAGTAAACAAAAGGGGATGATACACACACACACACACACACACACACACACATATAATTTCGTTCGAATATCCCGTGCGAACGAAACAGATTATCCGGCTTAACGTTTATTTAACCACGATTTCCGAGGATAAGAAGGAAATAAAGGTAGAGAAGAAACAAAACAAAAAAGAGAGAAGAAGAAGAAAAAGAAGAAAAAGAAGAAAAAGAAAGAGAAAATAAAAAAGGCGAAGGTAAAATCGTGAAACCGGGTAAACGTTTTGATCGATATATCTCGATTAGAAGGCGAGGAGTTGAAGATTGGGATGTAGTTGAAGGGTGGCGGTTTAAACGGGGTTTGAGGGCAGGTTTTGATGGCTGAAGATGGAGGAAGGATCGACGTAAGGTTTTAGGGAAGACGACGATGGCGATGGGATCGCGAGACACCGTTTTGTTTTGGTTGAAATAACGAGCACTTTGAAGGATTCGGCTTTGGTTAAAATGGCGATAGAAACGTGATAATAATAACGTTATTACGTCGGTGGTTTTAGGGTATAGCCGCGAAAGCTTAATATAAGTGAGTAAGTAAGTAAGCAAGCAAGCAAGTGAGTTAGTGAGTAAGCGAGTGAGTAAGCGAGTGAGTATATCGACGAGTTTCGTCTAAAGTTGCACGCGATCCTTTACCTATGGGGGTTCGTGTGTCGAAGATACGATAGACCTCACCCATTTTCTACGAACGGTCGTCCCATTTTTTTTTCTCCTTTCTATGTTATTTTCTACTCATTTTTCTTTTCGATGAATTAAAAATAAAAGAAAAAAAAATATAAAAAAAAAAAGAAACGAATGAAAGAAAGAAAAAGAGAAATGAAGAAAGATAGAGAAGAACGAGTCGAGTGAGGAAGAAAGGGGAGAAAGAGAGAGAGAGATAGATAGATAGATAGATAGAGAGAGAGAGAGAGAGAGAGAGAGAGAGAGAGAGAATGGAGAATCAACGTTAATTAAATGAATTAATTATGTCAACCGAGGTATGAAATATTTTTTTTTATTTTTTTTTTTTTTTTATTTTTTTTTCAAACAGACACGTTATTAACGTTCGTATATGATCGTGTCTCTATCTATTGTGCGCGTATATATTTTCAATGGACGATTGTAAAAAGTTCGCTTTAACCACGCTTTTCGATACGTTAAATTCGAAAGAGAGAGAGAGAGAGAGAGAGAGGGGGGAAGAGTTTATTGTAAAACGCAACGAGAGTTTATTGTTAATACTTTCCCATTGAATGGGATTTCAAAGTTTTCGTTAAACATTTGTTAGGGAATTTTCGTGCCTCGTAAAACGTTTATTTCAATTGAACGATAACCCGTTATCGTAAATAAAATATCGTAATTTATTATTATTATTATTATTATTATCATCATCATTATTATTTTCTCTTTATCCCCCTCATAATCAATCGAAAATGAAAAGAAAAAAAAAAAAAAAGAAAGAAAACGTACGCAGCGAATATTATCAATATTAACATTTAAAGTATAAACGATTTTCCATAGGTCGTTCGGTTATAAAAAGTTATTTAAACGAGGACGATTCGTGGAATGTTTCTACGCGAGAAAATAAAAAATTTACTTCGCCTATCGCATTTTATTGATAAGGGGGAAAAAAATTGAAAGACAGAGAAAGAGAGAGAGAGTGAGAGAGAGAGAGAGAGAGAGAGAGAGAGAGAGAGAGAGAGATAAAAGTAGATCAAAAAAAAAAAAATTAGAGGAAAAGAGGAGCCTTCCATGCACCCCCTTCCACCCCTTTTTAGATATACGGTCTTTGAATGACGTTCGTTAACAGCATTTTCAGCGACGCGCGAGGAACAAGGAGATATTGGATCGGAACGAAAAGCCAAAGTCAGTAGTAGATGAACGGAAACGCTTCGGAAAACACGACGTGAAAAATGCGAATCGTGTTCGTTCGTTAGGTGGAGGAGGATATATAGCATTTATGCCGTCCTCGTTCAAACGCGACACGAACAACGTCCGGACTCTTTTATCCTCTAACTCCGAACCCTCCCCCCCCCTCCCATAACCCTCCACCCCGCTAACACCCCCTCTCCGACCCCTTCTCCTTTTGCCATCTTCTCTTTCATTTCGCGTCTATTCGAATTTATACCCTATTCTTCTTTTCTTTTTTTTTTTCATATCTCTGTCTCTCTCTCTCTCTCTCTCTCTCTCTCTCCCTCTCTCTCTCTCTCTCCCACCCTGTGACGGTGAATATTTCATATACGTGATTATAAAAATCAACGATCTTTCGCGAGAATATTTTCTCTTTTTATTAATTAATTAATTAATTTAATAAATTTTTATTTATTTATTTATTTATTTATTTATTTATTTATTAAATTATTTTATTTTATTTTATTTTATTTTATTTTATTTTCGTTATGTTTCGAGTCTCGCTTTTCAGATAACGTTTCAATAGACTCTTTCGTGACTTTTTTTTTTTTTTCTTTTTTCGTTCCAGAGAGAAATATAGAAACTCGTTTGTGTATACAACCGTGGGGTGGGGAAGTTTAGAAGGGGGTTGGTCCAAAAGTTATCAGACTTGGTAATTTTATCTACGAAACGAAAATGTCGGCCCGAATAGGTTCTTCTCGAGAAAGGATAATTGAATTTTTTTTCTTCTCTCTTTTTTTTTCTTTTTTTTTTTTTTTTTTTTTTTTTTATCATTTAAATAATAAAATACGTAGCGACCCGATGCAAAGATTTTCGATCTATAACACAACGATAAACTTGGATGATTATATACTATGAATCGTTTTAATGATGCGATAAAAATCGTAAGAGTGAAATTTGATTAGGGTAAACGAATGTAACGTTTGAAAAAGAAGATAAAACTAGAACGAAACGTGTAGTGGAAAAAGTAATA